>CM076581.1:1370217643-1370754542 GCA_034641835.2 Pinus albicaulis
TAAAATAAACCTATTATTATTAAGCAATAATAATAGTAATAATACTATATTGTAATAAATTAATATTAATAAAACTTAGATAAAAGGTTACTAATTACTAAGATAGTAGGAAGGAAAACAAGTTTTATGATTCTAACCAAATAAATAAAATCAATAAAAGCGATCTTTTTGAAATGTGTATTTAGAATAACATAGATATGTTAATATAAAATATTAATTTTAAAACAATAATAAAAATTAACAAGAAATAAATTTTATATTTTGGACACATGTTTACTAACACAATTATATTAGTAAATGTGGTTGATATAACTTGAAGGCCGCACACACACACACAAACACACATATGTATTTTTTCTGGTTATTTTTTTTTTAACTTGAATTTAAATTGTTTAATTTTCATAACTCTAGAGCATTAAGGGTTTTAAGTGTGTTGAACCCATTTATGTTTTCAAAAATATATTTTAAACAACAAAACATCTTGAAATTATATTACCAAATTTTAGTGAAAAATCTATTTTGTTTATATATATAAACAATTAATTATTATTCAGAATAATTAATTATCAATTAATTTATTATTAATTAATAATTAATTAATTAACTAACTAATTAATGAATGAATGATCAATTAATTAATTATTAATTATTAAATAAACTAAACTTCATCACTCCTCTGCATCCTAACTGAGCAGACTTGCAATCATTGATGAACCAAAATGAGATGTGAGAATAAATAAATAATAAGAAACATGGAGATGTAGCTGTCCTAATCTTATAAGCATTAGCCTGAGCCCATACAAATGAGAATGCATTGCCTAAGTTGCCATTATACTCCAAACTCATTAAAATGGGAACCCTTTGCAAGACTGATTATAGTGGGAACGCTTTGCGTTAAAATGTCAAAGTCAGAATATAATTAAGTTTCCAGAGTATCCGAAAAAATGTTTCGAAGTAAGAATCCACAGAGCTTAGTCACTGTGTAAGTCTCTGTTGTTTAAGGAATTCCAACAACTTTCTTTTTCATTGTTATTTTTATTTAATACGCGATACGTTTTATTTCAAAATTCATTTTTAAAAGTTGTAATTATTTTAATGAGTATGTAAATGCAACCGTTAATTTTTTAAAATATAAGAAAATAGATTAACACATCACTATCTTACATTTACTATGAATGATAGTGATTATTAGTAGTTGACAATTAACGACTATCTTACATTTACTATTAATGATAGTGATTATCAGTAGTTGACAATTAACTTATTTACTATTAATGATAGTGATTATCAGTAGTTGACAATTAACTTAGTTATAGTCTAAATTTTTTTATGTTTTGTGTTTTTTTTTTTTTCTTTCGGTACTTTTTGAATTTTTTGAATTAATTTTGTTTTGGAGAAGGGAAAATTTGGGAAACTTGATTAGGGATGTAGGGGTGGGAGAAAACATAGTTTTGTTTGAATAAATATTATTTTATTTTGATGTGATAGTTGATATTTCCAAAAAGCTGAAATTTGATTAGGGACTAAAAGATGTAGGGGTGGGAGAAAATCCAGCCTTGTTTGAGTAAATATTATTTTCTCTTGATGTGATAGTTGGTATTCCCAAAAATATTCTCTCAAAAGATTGAGAAGATAAAGAGACAAGGTGCGATTATAAAAATAAGAAGGAGAAACCATCATGGGGTTTTTGGTTATTATTTCTCCCTAGTTTTTCTCTCACACCCTCTCACTTGGAAATTTGATTTGGCAAGAGAAACTATGGCAAAACCTATTGAGGTTCAAATCTTGTGACTAGTTAAGAGTTGTGAATACCATCAAGGGATTTTTGGTTCTTATTTCTCCTTAGCTTTTATCTCACACTCTCATTTAGAAATTTGATTTGGCAAAAGAAATCATGGCAAAACGTAGAGGTTCAAATCTTGTGATTGGTTAAGAGTTGTGAGTGATAGCCTATGTGACATAAATTGAGTTTTTCTTGTGTGTGAAGGAGAGTGGCCCTTAATTTTTTTGTTAAATTTGGTATGAAAAGTGCTTGCTAAATATTTGAGTTTAGTTTTCCCTCAAGGCATCAAGATTTGGCACGAGGGTGGCCAACTATGAGAAAAATTGCAACACAAGTGATACTAAGGTGGGGTGGAATGTGGCTCACTCTACTTCAATTACAATATTTTTTTGTTACAATAGATATATGTTTATATATGTCTTATTGATATTTCTTGCATGACTAATTTAGTGCTATGCATGAATTATTTTTGTTGTTATATAACTTTAATTATGATCATTATGTTTGTTATGATAGTAAACTATGGAGTAGTGGGTTTGAATTCACTAGGATGGAAAATTTAAATGAATTGGGATACATCGGTGATGTGTGATAATTTTGGGTGTTTTCATGACTTTTTGGTTAATTGCATGCTGACATGAAATCGAAAGAATTGATTACTTGTTCATTTGACTAAGGACGTGTTATGTGAATGAATGAAGGAAAAGAGCTATTGTTATGCCTTAAACATAAACTTAGAGAATTGAAACGAAGAAATAAATAATAGCAAAGAAAGATGAAAACATAGAAAACATTGATTACAAAGTTCGTCCCTCCTGGACTACATCTCCAAGTCCGCTTCCAAGTGGGCGGTCGTTTTTATTAGGAATTGATCCAAATCGTATCTTTACAAGATATTTCACCAAATTAACTATGCACGTAGGAACTGATGGTTACTGAAGAAAGAAACCCCTCTATCTCATCTTTCCAACACCTATCTCCATTCCCAATTTGGCTAAAGACGACCAAAATATGCCCAAAAGAGCATCACATCTACTGGCATAAACAAAACTTTTTCGTGCAATTCACATTTCATCTCCTTCTCCACTAGTGCATTAGCTAAGTGTTTTAATAGGCCTCAGGGAAGGTTCTGAGGTTGAACCTCTCGGGCTCAACATATAAACTATTTTATTTTTGGTAGGTGTGTGATTACATGGTGCAAGTACATTTCTCGGTTGTAACACCTCACTAAACTTAGGTTGTCGCAAAAACCACCTTATCCAAACTTTTTGATGGAGCGCTAATAAATATATAACATGGGTTTAAACAAATTCTTAACAATCTAGCAGGTTTATACATTGAACTTATTTAATAAAACCTTAATATAAACTATACCACTGTGACATGGTTATCACTACATTCAAATGAACATTGTCGACGCGTTTCGAACCAACCAGTGTGGTTCATCATCAGTACTAGGTGAGAGATCATATCCAGATGTTGAGTTTAAATAGATGCAGAAATGGCTAAAATAGTCGTTAGGATAACAGTTAGTTTGACTATGAAATTTAATCACTGCTAGTTTTATTTTAATTATTTTAATTATATACTTATAATTAAATTTATTAAAATAGAACTAGCAGTTATTATATTTCATAGTCAAACTAACTGTTATCCTAATGGCTAGTTTAGCCATTTCTGCATCTATTTAAACACAACGTCCGGATCTGATCTCTCAGCTAGTCCTGATGATGAACCACACTAGTTGGTTTGAAACGCGTCGACAATGTTCATTTGAATGTGATTATTACGAAAAAAATTCTACATAATTTTATAATGGATCACATAAGCCAAAATTCTATAAATATGGTTATCACCGTCGGATGACCATTGGTCGGAAACCTTAATACCCCTGATGGTGACATCGTTACTGCTCCCATGGCTACTGTGGCTCTTTCAAAATCCGGCGGTTGTGTTACATGTGGACCCATGGCAATCCAATAATCAAACCCGTATCCTGGCGGTGAACCTCGTGGCATCCAAACTGCACTGAGTAGTTGTTTTGTGCCACCTCCACATTGTTGGCTTGTTGGATCCGACTATGTCTTGCTGACTGAACTGACTGTTCATACCTTCGTGTCATGTGGTTTCCAAGGTGCTTATCCATGGCATATACCACTCCGCATTTAGACCATTCGTTACATATTTTACAAACTATGTAATATGATTCTGCCTTAGGGTTTTACACCATAGTCTTTGTCCATATCAAATTTGCACCCACTTTGTAATATCTTTATGCCATATTTTATTACATTAGGTTTAACATGTTATTCCACTCCACCATAGTTTAAGAACATGGATTGATAAATATGCTCGATAGTTTATAACTATATGCCATAGTTATAATATTTTAGTCCATAGCTCCTAACCATAAGGTTTTTGCGCCCAACTTACATTTTAGTATAAGGCTGATACCATAGGTTTCTAACATTTTTGCACCATATATATCTATATATATATATGCCATAAAAATCAATGCAACTGCTATGAAATATGAACCAAAACCCAAAAATTTCACCATCTCTTGGAGATATGCCCCAGAGATTATCTCTTGCCATGTGTCGAGCTATGGAAACATCACATGGCCAACAAGGCCCGTTCGACACCTCAACTTTTATGGATGATTTCTCCTTCATCCAGAGACCAAATTAGAAACCAAAAGTAGTGATTCATAAAATTCTTTGAAAACAATATCTGCAGCATATTGTTCATTTAAAGTTTCATGCGCTAAATAATTATTTTCCAATTAACTGAAATACTCAAAGAATATCTTGAAAGCATATCAACTACTTTGTTTGTTGTACCTTCCTTATACTGAATTACTAAGTGGACCTGTTACAAAATACCCATACATCTATAATGTTGAGATTGCTGCAACTTAGTTTGAGTTTGAAAGTATTCAAATGGTTGATGATTTGCATGAATCACTATTCTTTTTGCATACCCAATAGCATCAGTTTCTATTTCAAATCACTGTTGAAGGTCTAGTGGAGTTCTTACAATTTTCTTCTTCAAAGTGTCACATGATTTTTTTTGTTTTCCTCCCCACTGAAAGGAGGCTTTAAAACTTGTTAAAGCATGAAGCAGTGATGCAATAAAAGAGAAATCCAAAACAAACTTCCTCCAATACTAAACTGCACCCACGAAACTTCTAACTTCCTAAATTGAACTAAAAGTAAGAATATCATCCAGATAGACTATGACAAACTTATCAAGAAAATATCGAAACATATTGTTCATAATTGTCATTAAAGTTATTGAAGCATTGCATAAACAAAACCATTCATAAAGTCCCTGTCTATTATTCCATGTAGTTTTACAAACATCATCCTCTGCAATACACATCTCACGATAACCATTTCTTAAATTCACTTTAATGAATTATATATGATTCATGCCAATATTCATAAGAGGTGCAACATATTTTAATTGATTCTCACGTTGTATTTCTCGTTTTGGAATGATACTTTTTGGTACTTTAGACAATTCCTTATAAGAATCAACTATTTCAAACAATTTTTCGTTAAAATGAGAATCACATCCTTAAAAGGCATTATACTTATCATTATGTTGTTTCTTAATAAACATGAGAAAATACTTTTTACTTTAAATTATGAGTCTTTTCATTTGACTAACATTAATTAAATCCAAGTTTGTCTTACTTTTGTGTGCCCTGACAATGTATTCAATTCTTTCTTTAAAGAGATGATACTTATGCTCATTTGTATATAATATGGTATCTCGATCATAAATGTAAGGACTACCCAACACAAATCCACATATATCTAAATGAATCACATATATATAAACTTCATCAAAAAAATTAGTTGTGATTGCAAACTTTAATCGACATTGTTTTGTGAAATTCATCTGAGTGTTTTCCTTTAACCATCCTAAAGGGTAAGGTTTTGGATGATTCCTAATTTTCGATTCCAATTTCCTTACTAATTTCTTACATATTAAGTTTTCTTATGATCCAATGTCAAATAATGTGTGAATTTTAGTGTGCTTGGATATCATCCTTATGTGAAATAATTCAATCCTCTTCTTATCTTCAAACACATTATTAGATTTCGAAGAAGATGTAGAAAAAGTATAACTAGAATAGCTAGCTTCGGAAGGATTACCTGTCAAACCCATAGTGGTTATCTAATTTTTGTCACTGTAGTCAGATCTGAAATCCTGTTGCACTTTTGCATTAGCTTTCATTTCACCCTTCTTCTTAAGGAACTTCTTTGGCTTAATTTCCGGATGAAGCTTCGAACACTTTCATTCATCATGTCAAACCTTCTGACAATGAGTACACATAGGCCTTTCTCTTTCGTGCTTACCTATTGTTGATTTATTTCCTTTGTATTCTTTGGAATCCTTGTTCTTTTAATGCTTGAATGGCTTCTTTGAAATGTTTGATTGAAATAGTCTGTCCCCTGCTTCAATATGAATGGCTTGCACAAATACTTCATCAAAGTTAGTGGATTAAACATAAGAAATGTATGTTGCAAATAAGAATGCAAACTTCCAATATACTTTAGAAAAGTTTCTCATGTGTTTAATGGAATATCAAGTTCTAATGCCTTCTTCCTGAATTCTTGTGTAAAGTCTTACACACTCTTTCCTTTAACTTGCCTTAAATGATGCCAATCTATTACAACCTGTTGTGTATATCCTAAAGGATAGAATTTCTTTCTAAGAGCTTTAATAAATTTAAACCATGAGGAGATGATTTTATATTTTCTCTTCAAATCTCTTTGAATTTTACTTTCCCACCAAATCAAGTTTGTGGCCCCCCATTCTAAGTGTAGCTAAATGAATTTTTGCAGAATTATAAAAAATATTTGAAATTATATAATAGACTTTAAGTTGTTTAATCCAGTTATCTAACTTTTCTGGATTCATTTCACCATCATATATGGGCATTTCAAACTTTAGATAAAGCTTCAGAAAAGGATATTTCTTATGTTTCTTCTTTGAGTGAAAATATGAACTTGAATCATCAGAAGATGAAGAAGAAGAAGATGGAGATGGAGAAGAAGGAGCTTCATTTCCATTAGTTTTATTCTTGTCCTTTTCCTCTTTCATGCCTTTAGAAGTTGAAGATGGAGAAGAAGGAGATTTGTCACTGTCAATTTTCTCCTTGCCATTTTTCTCCTTCTTTCCTTTAGAAGACGAAGCTGCATCTCAAGTCTTATTTTCCTCATAGAGTTTTGCAATCATCCTTTTCATTTTGAGGAAAATCTTCTAAAACTGCTCCTCAGTCTTGGGATCGAGAGTTTCTTCTTCATTTTTGCCTGCCATCTTTGGAGAGCTTTTCCTCTTTCAAATATCTGGATCTATTTCCTCGAGTTTCCCTTCTCCATGCTGCAACCTAGATCTAGTCAAAATTCATTGGTAAATATCCTACTTACAAGATAAAACTCGCTCGGATACCAAAAATATATGATCTAAAATTGGCAGGATTAATTACTTGCTTAATTTACTAAGGACGTCTTATGTGAATGAATAAAGGAAATTAGTTATATTCCTTAAAGAGAAACTTAGAGAACTGAAATGAGAAATAAATAGAATTAAAGAAAGATGCAAACATAAAAAACTTTGATTTTGGAGTTCATTTCTCCTGGTCTACATCTTTGGGTCTTCTTTCAAGTGGGTTACCATTTTATTAGGAATTGGTATAAAGAGTATATTTACAAGCTATTTCGCTAATTGAAATGTGCACACAGGCTCTAGTGGTTAATGTAGAAAGAAGTCCCTATGTCTCAACTTTCCAACACCTATCTGCTTTCCACATTTGGCTCAAAGATGACAAAAATACGCCCAAAAGAGCATCTGTTGTCATAAACAAAACTTTTTCATGCAATTCACATTACCTCTCCTTCTCTACTAGTGCATTAGCTAAGTGTTTTAATAGGCCTCATGCAGGTTCATGGGTCGAACCTCCCGGACTCAACATAGAAACTGTTTGAGTTTTGGTAGGTGTGTGATTACATGGTGCAATTACATCTCTCGATTGTAACACCTCGCTAAACTTAGGTTGTCGGAAAAACCACCTTATCCAAAAATTTTGATGGAAAGCCAATCAACATATAACCTAAGTCACCAGGTTCGTGTTCGTGTTCGAGTTCGACGACGTTGAAATTCGAATAAAGTTTGACACCTAAAATTTTTCTGATAAAGTTTGGCATAAAATTCAACATATAGAAATTTGAAAAAAAAAAAAAAACATATATATATATATATATTAAGCATGTTGAAAGATAAATATGATGCACATAAATAAATAAGCATGTCAATTTTCAAAGTGCATAATTCACATTTCAAACACATAGATGATAGGATTATTGCTCAAACATTTACATCATTTCCACATATAAACCATGAAATCGAATGCAAAAACCTAACAGCTAAGCGAATAAAATCTAATGTTTACCCGAATTACAAAAAAAATCTTTGATGTTTGGCTTAAAATTCATGTTCGTGTTCGCCTTGAAGTTCGTCTTGAAGTTTGGCGAACAAATTTGAATTTTTTCGAATTCGGTTCAAATTCAGTGAATTTCGAACTTCAACCATTAAGTTCGCCAAACCCAGTGACTAAGAATATAACATGTCTTTAAAAAAATTCTTAACAATCCGACGTCTTTATACACTGAATGTATTTAATAAAAACCTTAATATAAACCATACCCGTGTGACATGGTTATCAATGTCGGATGACCATTGGGCCAAAACCTTATACTCCCAATGATGATGTGGTCACTTCTCCTGTGACTATTGTGCCTCTTTCAAACTCTGACGGTTGTATTACGTGTGGACCCATGGCAATATAATAATCAAACCTGTATCCCAGCGGTGAACCTACTAGCATCCAAACGGCGCTGAGTAGTTGCTCCGTACCACCTCTAGATTATTGGCTCGTTGGCTTCGATGGTTTCATACTAACTAAACCAACTATTCATACATCTTTTTCATGTGGTTTATAACGTGCTTATCTGTGGCATATACCACTCCGCCTTTAGACTATTCGTTACATATTTTACAAACCATGTAATATGATTTTGTCTTAGGGTTTTACATCATAGTCTTTGTCCATATTTTACAAACCATGTAATATGATTTTGTCTTAGGGTTTTACATCAAGTTTAGACCATCATTAAATTTTAAGTTTAGACAATAATTAGATGCGGAATTAAATTCCACATCCAAAGAGTACCCATTATGCATACTTTTAAGAAGACCCTCCTTGATAAAAGTTATAGATACATTAAAAAACATGTCTTAACAAATTTTTTAATGTATCTGCAATTTTTATCAATGTGGGCACTCTCAAAAGTATGCATAATGGATACTCATTGAATGTGGAATTTAATTTTGCATCTCATGAATGTCTAAACTTGAAATTTGAGTAAAACTATAAGGAGATAAACTAGAAATATAATTAAAAATTAGCTTTTTTGTTTTCCCTCCAAAATTCATAACTCTTATTTCATTATTTTAACTATTGTTTTATTATTTTTCCTTAAGAAGTCACCTTTAGGCTAAAATTTCCTCTAATGCACATTTGCACCCACTTTGTAATATCTTTACACCATAGTCTTTTTCCATATCACATTTGCACCCACTTTGTAGTATCTTTACACCATAGTTTATTACCTCAGGCTTAACATATAATTCCACTCCACTATAGTTTAAGAACATGGATTGATAAATATGCTCCATGGTTTATAACTATATGCCCTAGTTATAAGATTTTAGACAATAGTTCCTAACTATAAAGTTTTTGTGTCCACCTTAGTTTTAGTATAAGCTTGATACCATAAATTTCTAACCATGGTTTTAAAATGTTTCATATCCTTGCATGGTTTATAATTCATATCTTTTATTTTTTAATTAAACCAATATATATATATATATATATATATATAACCATGTTTTTAAATAATTAAATGTTATATATATATCTATCTATATATATGCTTTTAAAATGTTTCATGTCCTTTCGTTTATTAAAATTCATACCGTTTTTCTTTACAATGCAAATGCTATCACCATTATAGAAATCATGGTAAGAATCATTACCCATTTTCAAATACATAATTTTAATTGCAACATTTTTATGATTATTATGATATGAAAGCCTTATTCAACTACTTTTCCATTTTCATTTATCCATTAGAATGTATACTGGTCTCATTAAAAATCTATTTAAAATTTTGAAAAAGTGGTAATAATTTGTATTCTTACATTTTGAACTACTTTTCATTTTCATTTTCATTTTCATTTATCCATTAGAAATATATTTGTCTCATCTTAAAAATCTATTTAAAATTTTGAAAAAGCGATAATAATTTTGTATTCTTACATTTTTAAAACATTCAGTATACTATTTAGATATATCCAGAAATCATTTGTCACTTAAAAAGTGATAACAATTTTGTATTCTTACATTTTTTAAACATTCCATATACTTGTTAGATAAATATATCCGGAAATCATTTATCACTTGATACATTAGTATAGAAGCGCACCCTTTTCCCATATGAATTTCATATATTTAAGTGCAAACTTCCCGTGAGAATTATATATACATCATTAAAAAAAAAAAAAGTTCAGATGCTTTTGGATAGAAACTATATTATTAAGTAAATTGATTAGATTGGACTATAGAGAGGGATTGTTAGTTTTTAATATGGAATAACTTTAAATTTAATAATTGGTGAAAGTTCTTAAAAAAACGTATTAGTGAATATTAAAAATTTTAGGGTAAGTTATAAAAACATGTTTTTGTTGATAAGTTATGTCATTGTTAGAAGGAAAAAACATATATATTAATTTTTCATTCATTTATATGTTATGTAATTTAATTTGAAAATTTTAAAATTAAGATAAATGAAAAATGATATCTCAAAACATTTTATATATATTATTTTGATTTATTTTGATTATTTGAAAATTATAAAGTATCATTTAATAATATATATAAAGTACTATAAAGAAATCTCAAAGCTACATGAGGATTAAGGTAAATAATAATAAAATAAAAATATTTAATGATGAAGGAAATGTATCCTAGAAAAGTAATTAGATACATATAATAAATAATACATATATGACATAATGACCAATCTCAATATGTCTTTTTCAATATTTCTTTTTCTCACACCTGCCAACTTTCTATATAATGGTCAGGTAGCAGGTGGTTTCAATGTATTACATCATAATTGAAAGTAATGTGACTACTTGACTACTTGATTCATATCCAATATATCGTTATAAAACCAACGCAAGTACCAATAATATATGTTGAAATATATAATAAATATCTCAAAATATATTATAAATACTATATTACAATATTGCATCAATGTTTATTTGTGTAGTCAACTACATATGTCATTCACATGTCATTCAACCAAATAAAAATATTTCAACGGTTTATTCTAGATATTCATTAATACAAAAAAGTATATTTCTTAATTAAAAAAAACACACTTTTTGGTATGGCTTCCCAAAATATGTGCATGTTATATACACAAATGGTTTAATAAGCCCCATTACCATTAAAATATTCTAATAGTTTAAATTCATAAAATTTCCATGGGAATGCTTGTATGTCCAAACTATTGGATACAACCTCATTCTACTCATGTTGCCATTATAAACACTTTGGTCTTCAAGATTTCAAAAAAAAAAATGAAAATAAAACATTCCACTTTTATGAAATTAGATACATTTCACTTCTATGAATTTCTTTAAGGGACTAACATGTCATGCATGTTAAGAACTTAGAACATATCCAGATGTGAAATGTCACTATATCCATATATGTGTAATTTACATATTTAAAAAAAAAATGAAAATAAAACATTTCACTTCTATGAAATTAGAATTTTTCTAAGTGGCTAACATGTCATGCATGTTAATAACTCAGAGCATATCCAAGTGTAAAATATCACTATATCTGTATATGTGTAACTTACATATTTTACTCAAGGGTGAAAGAAACATGAAATATTTAGAAGTTAGGTATTAATCACGGGTGTTTACTAGGGGATATATATTGAGGAGAAAATGACATAATATATTAAGTCTACATTAGGGGATAAAGAGGTTTTAAATTCGCAAGAATAAAAAATAGAGCTCAAAATTAATGAAAAAATATAAAGGGGTAGGAAAAATGTTAATGAAAAAAATGGATACCTACAATATCTACTAAAAGTATAACTTTTTAAAATTGGGAAGGCTTATTGAGTTCTTATTGGTAGGGGGAGCTAAATAATGTGATTTTTAGAGGTCTTTTCCAATATGTAGTCAAATTAGGGGTATTGTTTAGTATTTCACACAAGCCCCATGGTATTAATATGCTAAGTGAATAGAGAAATATGGAGAAAATAGAGATAAGTTTTTTTATTTTTATTTTTGGTCTCACATTTTTTATTTATTTGTTATTATAGGGGCATGGAAATTACAAGTTTTGCATAGAAGTAGAACCTTACCAAAATCTTCCTTGTTGATAGCAATCTCATGTCATTCCCTTACCCTTAAAACAAGATAGTTGAAATCTAAGAAAGTTTAGTAAGAAAGTTAACTAATTGAGCCTAGAGATGCTCTCCAACCTATTATGATAGAGATACTGTAATCTCTTGTTTAACATTTTAAAACAAAACAAAAATAAAATTAATAAAATAAAAAACATAAAAATTAATAATTATAAGTATATTTATAATTAATTATTAATTAAACCAATCTAGATATATCTTAGGTCTATATCTATCAAACTCGATCCAGAGAAATCAAATCTCTTGAGATGCAAACATCTTTTAAACTTAAAAAAAGATTTGATCTTTCTAAGATCTTGGTAAAATCTAAATTAATTTATTAGTTTTAAATCTCACACTCAATTCATAGTTAATTCTCCACTTCATACACTCTAATATATAAATTATTTTATAATTTTAAATTTTGTTAGTTATCTATATAATAGAAGTACGTGGAATAAATATAAAAACATTTGAATTCTATTTATTAATTTTTTATTTAATATATGATGCTAACATTACTCTATATCATACTAAAACAACTTTTAATATAACTGTTTTATTAAATTTATTCGAATTATAACGTTATAATTATTCGAATAATACTATAATTCTGTAAACATCAATTACACTTTAACATTACAATTCTAAAATGCTTAAATATGACTTTTTCAAAATTTTACTCTCGGTTTGAACTTCGGCATATATAAAACAAGCACAAAACCATGTCACTCCTTTTCAATTAAACAAATACATTGAAAAACTCAAACATATATTTAACCCCCTACACCTGATATGTGTTTTCAAAATTTTAACTCTGGATTTCAACTACCCTGTGGCTTACTTCGATTGTGTTACGTGCGAGTGTTAAGTAGCTTACTGCAGCCGCTTTTCTCCTCATTATTATTATTGACGTACTTATCGGCATCGATCCCAACAAAAATTATTTCTCGACCGGTTTCAATTATAGTTTCTTTCGAATTTATTAGTAGGGTTGAATATCATATGTGGGTGCTCGGTAATTCAGCTCATTCAGAGATTTGTTACGAGAAAATACGAAACTATCAAAAAAACGAGAAAATACGAAACTATCAAAAAAATGTAAGTCATGGCATTTAAAATTACTAATTTGTTGTATCTAATTGCCACCAATTTTTGGAAATTTAACTGCTACGTATAAAAGTCATAACACTTTGCTGTAGTTTGAGAAAAATATTGCATTTGCACTATTCCCATGTCAGCAAAAATGCTCTTGAACTCAAGTTTACATACGAAGTATTTGCTGAATTTGATGTTGCTCCACCCTCAATCCTCTCCCCTAGAAAAATGTCAAGCAAATTAAAGACTATGGACGGATTCTCGGTTTCCCCTTCGCGATCCCCTTTTCCCTATGAAATTATGAAGGGCCGGAGTGGATCTCTGATGATTACATCGTTTTGACGATGCCTCCGTTGGAGTCCCAGGAGTCTCAAACTGGGCTGCCACCGAATCTGAAACTTCGACGGTGCTCTGGGAAGGGCTGCCCGGCTCACAACTGGACGTGGACGATGACACTACCTCGCTTGTGAAAGGTGCCGCAGTCTTCTCCTTGGAAGTACTGCTGAAGGTTCCTTCGTCTGGTCGGGAGTTCAATTCCCTCACCAGCGCTCTCGTTACGATTTCCATGTCTCTCTGGGAGCCCTGAATGATCCACGCTGGCAGGCCTGGAATATTTTTGCTACGATTTCCATATCTCGCTGGGTGGAGTTTGGCCGCATCAGAGGGCTGGAAGCCCCAGGGTGCCAAGGCTTGTTCCTTCAATACGCTTAGCCTTCTGGAGGGCATTGCCATCTTCAGGTTCGATCTCGTGACCTTCTTCATTACTGCAAGCTTCGAGTTCGAACTGGGCACCTTCTTCATCACTGAAAGCTTCGGGTTGGATCGCGTGACCTTCTTCATCACCGCTCTGCTTCCTGACTTTGCCTACCATTATTGATGAACAAGACGAGAATAAATAAGAAAGAAGGAGATGTAGCTGTCCTAATCTAAGAAGCATAGCCCGAGCCCATTATAGTGGGAACGCATCACCTAAGTTGCCATTGGAGTCAAAACTCAATAATATTTTTACCCTTTGCAAAACTGATTATAGTGTGAACGCTTTGCTTTAATGTCTCAAAGTCAAGAATATTGTTAGTTTTCCAAGATATCAAAAAATATTCTAAAATATTTAATCTAAATTAAATCTCAATCATACACCTAATATATATATATATATATATATATATATATATATATATATATATTAAATTTACTAAAAAAAAAGTTATTTTTTAAGATTTAAATTTATTAATGAAAATTATTATAAAAATTATATATTTTAATATGATTAAAACTTAAACATTTTTATGATTAAAATGCCGTCTATAATTTTATTTAAATATTTTATATATTTTTTATATATTTTTTTATAATCCTTTATAATTAAGATTTAATTTGAATTTTATGTTTTTTTAATAAAAAGAAAATTTGTAAATATAATATAAAAATATTATTAATATTAAAATTATATAACGAAACTTCTCTCATCAGTATAATACAGTACTCTGCATATTATATTAACCAAGATAGAAATGTAAATGAATAGCATTTTCATATTAGTCTGAACCACTCAAATTACCATTACCCATAACTACTATACAATTAAAATATTAAAAAATAAAAAAGAATTACATTATTTTAAAAATCACATTTAAATCAAATTTTTCGATAATAATAATTTTTGATACTTAACTATTTTCTTTTATATAAAATTGAAATCATAAGTCACTCATAAATTTTTGACTTGTTATATATGTTATTAGTATTTTCCAAAAGAAAATTATAGATTTTTTTTTTCTCTTTAATGATTATTAATTTGAAAAAAAAATATATATTTTTAAAATTTATTTTGCTAACAAATTCTCTCTCCTCTCTCGGTTGGATGCATATCATCTGTAGTGCAGTGTCTTTTTGTAGTAAACAACTCTTTAACAACCCCAGAACTTGTGAATACTTTTTTTCATTTTTACATTTACAACATTAGGTTGAGTAATTTATGAACTAATGAATTAAGTGTGCCTAAAAATGCTAAAAGATATTTTAAGTTTATATTGGCTTGTTAAATGTTTAAAAGGAAAATTAGCTTGGGAGGATTTCATGGGAAAGATCCTAGATGAAATTTACACTACCAGAAAGTTATAAGCAGTTATCTATTTCTCTCTCACCCTAGAGATAAAATATATCAGTGGGAAAAAGGCCACGAAAGAAAGACGTGGAGAAAACTTCAGGTATATGAGAGAAGAAGAAAGAGGTTAGGCACGACGTTGCCTTTGGGTTGTTCTTGGGCCGGGTTGAGAGTCAGTGGAAGCCCTATTCCTAGCTAAGGCTATCAATTCTAGGTTGGACTAGGTCGTCTTGATGTCTCTAGACATTATTAGGAAAAAAAGTGAAAATGTCGAAGTTATTGTTTTGATAGTGAAAATCTCAGGGGAGATTGAAGTAATTTCCAATCTTAAAGGTCGGGAGGTGTGGTCTCTCCTAGTGAAATTTCTAGAAAAACCAGAAATTTGATAACTAAATTTGTAGGAATAGTTTCTTTTTTCTATTTAAATGACAATATATATTTGTATTAAGGAACAATCTCTTCTAAAATGATGTATTAGAATAAGAAGTTATATTCCTACTTAAAATGGGAAAGTATTATTTTGGTACAAGAATAATGATATAGATAAGTTACTCTTATTTTTCTTTAAATGTATTGTTAATATTCCTGGAAAGTTACTTGCATATTTGCATTATTGTATGAAGGTTGTGATGTGACAGTAGGGCATATAAACCCTTGTGAAAGGTGGAAAATGGGGAGAAAAATTTAAGAACCTTACCGGCCTAAAAAAACATAACAATCTCGGAATAAGAGGTGTTAATGGTTGAAACTATTATGTGAAGGAGAGAGATTGCATGAGTACCATTTTAGTCTCTAGTGAGGATGGATTAACTAGCAACCCAAGGTCTTGTTTGGAATTCCCTGCAATTTGTTCACAATGAAAGTGGGTAGAAGTATGGAACATAAGAGTATAAACCTCTAACAAACACAAGTAAATTTATAGCAATATTTCATATTCATCTATGTAAACCAGAGAGTAAACCATAATCACATGCAGATACATATATAAGCATGTGTGTTAATAGGGGCAAGAAGGCCTCAAGCATAACAACAAGAACATAATGTCTGTAACATAACTTAAATAGACAAATGTATATATAACCATGAATGTATATCAATTACACCAAAATATTTATGACCGAATAATGTTTGTGCCTCTGAAAAGAACACAAAAATACACATATTACAGCTGAAATTTTATCCAGGTCAGCCAATGTTTACCGACCGATCAATAAACTAATACTCGACTCATTGACTTCATCCTATGAAGAGTATATGGCTCAGAAACCTAATAATGAACCTAAAGGAACCAACATGTGAGGAACCCTCATGGTATGCATAAGACCTGCATTTGGAACCAAACTAAAACTCTTCATAGCTATAAAAGAGTGAATCTAAAGATGAACTGTAATGATATAAGGTTAAAGGAACCTATTAATAGGAGAGCAGGCACAATGGTTAATGTGAGACCAAACTAAAAATATTCATTACTATAAAAGAGTGAATATATAGATGAACTGTAATGATATAAGGTTAAAGGAACCTAGTAATAGGAGAGCAGGCAGAATGGTCAACGTGAGGTCATTATTTCTTTTCAAGCATGGTAGACTTCAGTAGAAGATAAGAAGTTGTAGTAGCGCTGAGAACCAACCTGTAAAAGAAAAAAAGTAACCCTGTGAGATAGGTAGTGGTACGCTAACGCTGCCAAAGATGTAAGAAATTTAAGGAAAATTCATTAGAAAATGGTACCACACATGTGGGAAAACTGGGGGTTCAGCGTGGAGAGAAACTCGTGCCAAAAGGAGCAGAAAAACCCTTATCAGTTAGAAGAATCTTCAACCCCAGAATAAGTAACCATTATAGTTTTTCGTAGAGTCTAGATGAGATAGACTACCTGATTTTTGTCCAGAGGAGGGTATGCATAGAGTTGTCTCGAAGAAACCCTTGTTGCAGTGAAATTGTCCCATCTGAAACCCCAAAGGAATAAAACCTCGTTAGTGGTAGGGAAACGACTGCCACGACCGTATAAGTAAATGGAGAGATTTTGTGGGGTGATAATTACTTCCAAGGAAGGGAAATCAATATTTTCATTGGAGTGAGGTTGCATGACAGTTTCCTTTCCAGATCCTGAAAGAATGTGAATGACCGGAAACCCAAGAGGGTTGGCTCGGTAGTTACCTCAACCACATCGAAAAAATGAATGACCATCAGATTATCGCCTTCATAGATCGATGATGTAGAGGTTAGTGTTCGGGAAGATTCAAAGTTATAACTTCGCATGCAAGAAGAACTACCAATTGTCCATTGTATAGGTTTAACTCAAATACCATGACTAGGGAGGTGAGAAATTCCTCATTAATATTAAAGTTTTAGTCATATGAGTAATAGTGATCACCAAGGTCATAAGTGGTAAAAAAAGGTTACAAACCACATGATTTGACATATATCCCATACCTATAATACCTTACCCTCCCTTATAATGTGTTACATATTGATTAAACCATAAATAATATTGTGTGGCATTTGTTATGTTTGTGTTAAATTAATAAATTGGTATAGTAAGAGGAACGTTGTTTTTGTTTTCGTGAGTGAACATGTTACAAGTGGTTATGCTCTGGTTTTCTTGAAGCTTCTGTTTTTTTAGCTTCATTTTCTGGTCTAATATTTTGTTGATTCCTCCCAGAATACCTCCTTTATAGTGTTGGGGTTGTGGGAAACCCCATTATTATAAAAACTGCCCTTACCAAGTGAGAACAAAACATGTTGCCAATGTCGAGTAGGACTTTTGTAGTGGGGGAGGTAGCGATAAGTATACCGATAATTAATGTTGCTTTAGAAGATCACTAGATAAATTATCATCCTACAATGATAGAATTGGAATGTAAGATAACAAACCATGTTGTCTCAATTTTCATAGATCTAGGGGCTATTCTAAGCTATATTAGCCCAAAAGTAGTGGAATTATGTCGGTTACCAGTCAAAAAATATAGAGACCCTTGGATGGTGAAATTATCCACTGGGGCTAAAAGAAGAGTAACTACCAAACTTGAAATTTGTCCTATTGACATAATTGAACATTAGATTAAAGTGAATTTAAGCATTCTACATATAGGATCGTATGATGTCTTAATTGGTATGGATTGGTGAGAGGGAAATTGTTCCCTAGTATACTACAAAGAAAACATTATCAAATTGCTTGATGAAGAGGGAATAAGCCATGAGCTTCAAGGGATTAGGAGGCCAATTCAGTTACGACCCATTACAGCCACACAATTAGGAAAATGCCTTAGGTAGGGCTTCCATATCTATGTTTTGTAGGTTGGGTATTCGAACACTAAAGGGAAAGAATTTACAATGGAAAATATACCAGTTATCCAATATTTTAATGACATATTTCCTGAGGAAATTCTGGGACCACCCCCTAAGAAAAGCATTGACTTCGCTATAGAATTGGTTCGAGGTTCAACTCTTGTGTCAAAATCTCCCTATCCGATGAGCATTATTTAACTAATTGAACTCAAGATGCAACTGTAGGAGTTACTTGATAAAGGATATATTCAGCCAAGTGTGTCACCTTGGGGGGACCCTATAATATTTTTTAGAAAAAAGGATGACACTTTATGATTATGTATTGATTACAGACACCTTAATAAGACAAACATTAGAAATAAATATCTGTTTCCAAGAATTTATGATCTGTTTGATCAAGCTAAAGGTGCCATCATTTTCTCTAAAATATATTTGCAATCAAGTTATCATCATATCATACTCAAGGAAGAGGATATTCATAAAAAAAACTTTAGAACCCGATACGGTCATTATGTGTTTGTTGTCTTGTAATTCGGGCTTATTAATTACTCTGCCGCGTTCATGAGCTTAATGAAATGATTTTTTCATCCTTTTTTGAATAAATTTGTTGTTATCTTCAATCATGATATTATTATTTATTCCATAAATTTAGAGGAGCATAAGGAACATCTATGATTGGTATTGCAAACCTTACGTGACCGTAATCTATATGTAAAATTTAGTAAATGTGATTTTTACAAGGACTAGATCCAATACCTTGAGCATATAATTTCTTCTGAAGGAATAGTTGTGGACCCCAAGAATATTAGGACCATATTGGAAGGGCATGTCCCTAAAAATATTGTAGACATTTGATCCTTCATGGGCTTAGCTCGTTATTACCATTTATTTATAGAAGTATTTTCTAAAATTTATTATCCTCACCTCCTTACAAAAAAAGGGAAGGCCATTCAAATGGACGACCAAATTTCAGCACAACTTTGAACACCTGAAGCATTTGTTAACCACAGCCTTGGTGATGAAAGTTCTATACCCTGAAAAAGAGTTTGTAGTTTGCATGGATGCATGCCAAGAAGCATTTGGGGGGTATTCATGCAAGAGGGAAAATTAATATCCTATGAATCATGCAAGATGAAGGAACATGAATAACAATACTCCACATAAGATTTGGATTTATTAGCGGTGATACACACTCTGAAGGTTTCACGACACTATCTCCTAAGTAAGAAGTTTATTCTAGTGACTGACCGTAGTAGTATAACAAGTTTTTTTAAGAAGCCTAATATTAATGTGATATTAATGTGTGTTAAGCTCGATGGACCATGTTCTTGAGCGAGTTCGAATTCTACATTAAGCACTTAAAAGGGAAGGATAATTGGGTAATGGATGCATTAAGTAGGAGGTTTCATTCTGTATATTAGCTTTCTTATAGTTAGATTGAAATTATTTTTTCCAATCAGATAAAGGAAGTCGCCTCAAGGGATCCTGAGTATGAATTCCTATGGCAGTAGACTCAAAAAATCGGAAAATATGGGAAACCAATCGAGTATGGTATAAATAAATACGTTTTGTTAACTTTGAAGAAAATAATGTATGTACCAATCAACTAGTTTTTAAAAATTTAATTTTAGATGAGTACCATAGAATTGCCTATGCAGCCTATCCAAGGTATCAAAAACTATTTTCTTCCTCAATGAAATGTTATTTCTGGCCTTGTATGAGAAACCATATTACATACTATTTGGCTAATTGTCTGGAGTGCCAACAAGTCAAAGTTGAGCACGAGCATCTTGTGGGATTACATCCCTTTCCCATTCCATAATGAAAATGGGAAGTCATTACATTAGATTTCATAACAGGATTACCTAGATAAAAAATTAAAAATTACTTAGTGATGGTAGCTATGGATAAAATGAAAAAAAAAACCCATTTCATCTCTGTACAATCCATGTATAAAATGGTCAAAATTGATGACATTTTTATGAGGGAAATATCTCGCTTGCATGGCATACCGAGAGTGGTCATCTCTGAAAAATATGTGAAATTTACTTCTGCATTCTGGATGCCCATTGTTGAGAGATTAGGTACCCAAGTTCAATTCAATATTGCCTATCATCTACATATTGATGGGCAGACTGAACAGGTGAATCAGGTACTTGGAGACATGCTACAAATGTATGTTATGCAACATCCAACCAAGTTGGAGGAATAAATCCACATGATTGAATTTTCCTATAACAATAGTTATCATGACTCATTAAGTATGAGCCCTTATGAATTAATATATGGGAGAAGATGCAAAACACCTACTAACTGGAGTAGCCCCGAGGACAAGTTAATTCTAAGACTGGATATGCTAATTGAAATAGAGCAGACGGTAAGGAAAATTTCTCAAAACTTAAAGGCTTCCCAAGGCCAGACGAGACCTTATGCAGACAAAAGAACCTATAGGAAATTTCGGGTTGGAGACCATATTTACGTGAGGGTCAAACCAAAAATGAGCACCTTGAGGTGGGGTGGTTGCGCAAAGATAGCTCCCCGTTATTGTGGCCCATTCCATATTTTGGAAATAATGGGACTCGTGACATACCATATTGCACTACCTCGCCATATTTGAGTACATAAATTGTTTCATGTTTTGTTAAAGAAATATGTTTATGACCATAGACACATTATTAATTGGAAGGAAGTACATGTAATTTTGAATGTTAAAATCTAGTTTTTTGCGTATATGTATATGTGTTTTTATTTTTACAATAACAGTCAAGTGAATTAATGATAGCTTTATGAATGTGAATTTAAGGTAGAACCAGACGAATGGTTTATCGTAGAGTTTCTACTCATCCTCGATTAGAGAGAAAAAATGTTAGGGAAGTGAGCTATCACCCAGGTTAAATTGTAATGGAAGCACTTTAGCCCAAAAGAGGCCAGCTGGGAGGATGAAAGCCTTGTGCGAGAGGCATATACGGACTTATTTCAGAGGCAGTGATAAACACCGGGGTCAGTGTTTTGCTCAAGGAGGGGAAGATGTAACACCCCTAGACCTTGTCAATATTATTTTATCTTTTTACATTTACAACATTAGGTTTAGTAAATTATGAACTAACGAATTAAGTGTGCCTAAAAATGTGAAAATATATTTTAATCTTATATTGGTTTTTTAAATATCTAAAAGAAAAATTAGCTTGGGAAAATTTCATGGGGAAGACCATAGATGCAGTTTTAACTACCAGACGGTTATAGACAATTACCTCTTTCT
The DNA here is from genome assembly GCA_034641835.2 of Pinus albicaulis. Classification (NCBI taxonomy): domain Eukaryota; kingdom Viridiplantae; phylum Streptophyta; class Pinopsida; order Pinales; family Pinaceae; genus Pinus; species Pinus albicaulis. The sequence continues at coordinate 1,370,239,747 of CM076581.1, forward strand.
CTATCACCTTAGAGGTAGAATATCTTAGTGGGAAAAGAGATAGGGAAGGGAGACATGGAGAACACTAGAGGTATCTGAGAGAAGAAGAAATAGGTTGGGAAGGACGATTTCTGTGGGGCATTCTTGATATCAAATGAGAGCTAGTGGAAATCCTACGCATAACTAAGGCTATATGTTCCAGGTTGGACCAGGTACTCTTGATTTCTGTGGACACTGATTAGGAAAATAAAGAAAATTGTCTAATTTTTTGTTCTAGTAGTGAAAGTATCAGGGGGATATTGGACGTAATTTCCAATCTCAAAGGTTACTAGGTGTGGTTTCTCCCAGTGAAATTTCTAGACAACGAGAAATCAAATAAGTAAATCTATAGGAATATTTTTTTTTCTATTGAAATGACAATATATAACTGTATTAAAGAACAACCTATTATGAAATGATGTAGTAGAATAGTAAGTTATCTTTCTACTTAAAATGACAAAATATTATTTTCCTAAAAGAATAAAGATAGATATAAGTCACTCTTATTTTTCTTTAAAGGTACTGTTAATATTCCTGGAAAGTTACTTGCAAATTTGCATTACTATGTGAAGGTTGTGATGTGACGGTAGTGCATCTAAACCCTTGTGAAAAGAAAAAAATGGGGAGAAAAACTTAAGAACATTACTCAACTAAAAAAACATAACAATATAGAAATTATAGGTGTTAATGGTTGAAAATTTTTTATGAAGGAGTGATATTGCATGAGTACCAATTTAGTCCCTGAGTTGGGATAGATTAACCAACAACCTAGGGTCTTTTCTAGAATTCTGTGCAATCCATTCAAAATGAAAGCATGTAGAAGTCCAAAATCCACGAGTATAAACCTTTAACAACCACAAGTAAATTTATAGAAATATTTCATATTCAACCATATAAACCAAAGAGAAAAGCACAATCACAAGAAAATACATATATAAGCATGTGTTAACAGGGGTAAGACGGCCTGAAGCATAACTACAAGAAAGTAATGTACGTAACATAACTTAAATATAAAAATGTATATATAATCATGAATGCATATCAATTACAACGAAACATTTATGACCGATAAATGTTTGTGAATGTGAAAAGAACACAAAAATACATATATTAAAGCTGAAATTTTTTTCCAAATAGGCCATTGTTTACCGACATATAAATAAAGTAAGACTGATGGTCCTAGCCCTTTGACTGAAATATGTGTTAAAAAGAAAATTATCGGAAACCTTAATTTACAGGTCCCAACTTATATTATGAAATATTTGTTAACAAATACAATGTTAATTCCGGTTTCGGAATGTGTGCAGATATGGTTTCAATATATATCAATCATCCGTAAGATATGGCATTTGGTTAGTCCGATTTGCAATCACCCATCAACTTATTACACTGTCCTTATCACTGGCACACTCTGACATTTGTCAATCTCCTTGGGTTCAGCTCCTCCCGTGCTTGTAAAAAACCCTAACACTTTCCACTATTCTCCTTTCACTTTTTACTCGGAACCATGAGGGTTAGCTGCCTTGGTCTATCTCGAGGGTTCCTTTCGTCGCAGTTTTTCTAGTTCTGTGTGTCTTGTCTGATGAATCTCTCGCCAATATAGTAATTTTACTGTACTCTCAATATTTTGTTTGCTGTGGCAAAGGTTCTTGTCGAAAACTAAGATCGAATTCGATGGTTCTTCCCTGTCAAATTTCTGCAGATTTCTTCCGTTCAGTTTGTTTAACTGTCCCTGTTTGCCATACAGGTCGAAATTCTGATTTTCCGTCGGCGGTCTTCCTCAACTCGGCCTTTTTTTTTTCACAGGTAAGTCAAGTTCTATGATTCAGTTTACTCCGCGCCTTTCTCAGTTGCTAATGTGATTTGCTCCTTACGAGCAGGACTTCTTAGTACTCGGCCAGGTCTTCCTCTCGGTTCTGCACCTCCTATTAACAGGTGAGTGTCATAAAATTTATTGTCTCGTTCTCGTTGTTATACGACTTTCGACTTCTCGCCAAAGTTGTTTTTAATTCCAGGTTCTAACTTTTGTCTTTTTTTCTTCTTGCAGGTCAAACAAACTCGACTGGTTACAAGCGCTCATCCTCGCCGAAAACAAAACAACCCCAGACAAAATGGGTAGGTTCATTCTGTTAAAAATCTATGGTTAAACTTGTAGTAGGTCTGCGCATTTCTTGTATCACTTTCTTCTGTAGATTCTGTCTCATTTGGTTACTTTGTCAAACCCTTCTCCGAGCAATTTCGTCACAGAGGTAGTAGTTGGTTCTGTTTGATTCTATTTCGACTCCTTATTTCGGTAGTACTCACCCTTGATTATGAGCGTTGTTCGCTCAGGGGTTGAACCCCTTTTTCACACTTGTTATTATAGACAGTAGGGTTTACGAGATGTATGATTTAAACAAAAACTCCTGTATGAACAATAACATTTCTTTATTATTTATTTAATTCAGAAAAACGTTCTTGCTATTACCTGGAATTTGCTGGTGTAATTTATAATGATAACTGGGTTGCTTCTTAAGTCTTCTTGCTGGAAAACTCATTCCTGTACAGTGTAGTTTTCAATTCTTCATATATGTTCCAATCTCTTTTTATATTTTACGCAACTGTTAGATGTTTCATACGCTTGTGACTACTCCTATATGCAGTAGTTTCAACTCTCCATTCTATTGTTTACAATGCACATTAACATAGACAATTAGACACATGAAATCAGTAAATATCAGTGTTGGCTGTAGATAAAGTTCACAGATGGTTTTCTTTCTGGAAAAAACTCTGGTTCCCTTTATTATTCTTTTCTTTTCACTCTGATAGAAATCTAATCCCCATAGAATATTTTTCTACTTTTTTTATACTACTGAAGATAATAATTATGTTACAGTATTTCGGTTGAACTAACAATCATTCCTTCCTAACTACATTTTAGATTATGTAAAAAAACTTCTAATTAAGTTTACAAACAATTTAATTTCCTAATTCGACTATTTCCTTCCAGGAAATAAATAAATGTAAAAAAAAGACAATAAATCACAGGTTCAGTAAACTGTCAGCAAAAAAATGCAACCGTGAGACAAATTAACCTGCCTTCTGTCTACTCGGAGCTAGATGCTCCTGCATCAAAGACTCATAATGAACCTATGATGAGTATATGGATCAGAAACCTCATAATGAACCTAAAGGAACCAACATATGAGGAACCCTCGCGGTCTGTATAAGACCCGCATGTGGAAGCAAACTAAAAATATTCATAGCTATAAAAGAGAAAATCTAAAGACGAATTGTAAAAACCTACTATGAATCCCAAACTAAATAAACCTGGTAAGAGGAGAGCAGGCACAATGGTCAACGTGAGGACATTTTTTTTTTCAACCATGGGATAATTCAATAGAACATAAGAAGTTGGAGTAGGGCTTAGAACCAACTGGTAAAAGAAAAAAATTAACATTGTGAGATAGACAGTGGTATGCTAACATTTCCAAACATGTATAAAAATGTAAATAAAATTCATTAGAAAAGGGTACCACACCTATGGGAAAAATGGGGGTTCAGTGTCGACAGAAAATCCTGCCCAAAGGAGTGGAAAAATCCTTATAAGTTGGAAGAATATTCAACCCCTAGAATAAGTAACCATTATAATTTGGCCTAAAATTGAGATGATATACACCTACCCGCTTTCCATCGATAGGAGGTTATGTGTGGAGTTTTCATGAAGAAACCCTTGCTGCAGTGAAAGTAGCCCATCAGAAAGCCAAAAGGAATAAAACCCCTTCAGTGGTAGGGCAACGACAGCCATGACTATAAAAGTAAATGGAGTGTTTGTGGGGTGAGAATTACCTCCAAGGAAGGGAAATAAATCCTTGCATTACATTTAGGTTGTAAAGAAATTTCCTTTCAAGAGCCTAGCACAATGAGAATGAACAACAACCTGAGAGGGTTGGGATGGTAGTTCTTCAACCGCATCGGAAAAATAAATGACCTTCGAATCACTACCTTGACTGATTAACGATGTAGAGGTTAGGGTTCATGAAGATTCCAAGGTATAACTTGGCGTGCAAGGAGAAGGGAAGGTTATCTATCATATGGGCTTAAGTCTAATACCGTGCCTAGGGAGGTGAGTAATTCCTCATGAATATTACAATGGTAGTGATATGAGTAAGAAATATCACCAAGGTCATAAGTGTAAAAAAAAAATCAAACTACATGATTGACATATATTTCATACTAGGATACCTTACCATCCCTTATGATGTGTTACATATTGATTAGATAATAAATAATGTTATGTGGAATTTTTATGTTTGTGTTAATTTGATTAATTGGTATAGTAAGAGGAATGTTGTTTTTTTTTTTTGGTGAGTGAACATGTCACAAACACAATGGCTAGGTACACGTCTATTTATTTATTTCTTAATTCTAAAGTTGCTTCACTATGTAGCTTAATTTCTTTCTATTGATAAATGGATCCCATTACTCAATGCAATATTTTTTTTGTTGGGCATTGTTTAACATCTAAGTGACAGCATTGGTTTCTAGATTAAATGACTTGGTAGGAAGGATAATTTGCAAGATTGAGGTTTTTTTTTTAGCTGAATTTGTTATTTATGTGGTATTTTTGGTACACCATATTAAATCTTTTATTACCATGGATATTTTTTTCATGTTTGGTTGGACAACCACATGAATTAACAAATTTTACTACCTTTCTTGAGATGGAAAAGGAAAATAAGAAATAAAGTACAACAAAATTTTCCTTTGGTATACCTCATTTGTTGAATGACTAGTTGTTAACGTGGCACTATTCAGAGCCATCATCCTTCTCTCTGAAGTTGCTCAAGGGTTTTCTAACTTATCTCATGGAATTGGAAAGAGAGGATGATAACATTAAATGTGATGGTGACTGCTTTCTAAATTACATTCACATGCCACATTGCTTTATGATTCAAATTCAAAAGGGTGATATTATTATTTTTCCTTGCATTTGGTTTTTTATCATTTCAAAAATTTATCTGTTCACATTGAAGCAAGGCCATGCTAGAAGAGAGACCAAAATACCAACTTTGTGACTCCATAAAATGGAATAAATCATATATGCATAATTTAAAACCTAATGTAAAGTATATGTGCATGTTCCTCGCGTCTCTCACACCAACCTGCCAGTTGTGCCACACTTTTATAATCAGGATTTAGCTATAGGAACCTTTATCCTTTCGATTTATACTCACACTCAAATATTGAGTCTCCTTCGACCATGAATCCAAAGCTTCACTTTTGTTTGCACTATGCATATAAATATGTGTATATGGTAGTTGTTCTTCCTATTGTCTCTCTAGGAGTATTTTCAACATCGTTGATGACTCATGCCCAACCTGGTTAATACTATTCAACCATTAACATGGAAAACTTCAAAATAACAAAAAAAGACATGAGTTAGGACAAAATAATTCATAAATTCGTTATGCCATTAACCATCGAAACACTAAGTTTCTTTTGTTTTCATCTTTTGGGTAATTTATTTGTTGCAAGGCCTTCCTCCAATGGAGAATGAATCTTGTGATAGAGACTAAAGGATGCTTTCAAATTAACGTTCTTTCTCTTACACAAACTTGTACACGAACCTCCAAATAAATTCAATGGCAAGAACACTCAATACATCACCTCCTACCTCAACGTGCTTTGATGACACTCAAAAATCCTAAGTAAACCTCCAACAAACTTCAAAGAAAGCATTAATTCAAACAAGATGCAAGAAAATGAAAGGTTTGACAACAAAAAACTCTTCAAATACTCCTCTACATTTATAGCATGAAATGGTTATATAGAAAATCTCGACACACCAAAATCTAACAAAGTCTGACCACTTTAGATTCACACCAGACTCTTATGTTATGATGTGCATGATTCTCATACTTTAGACTCTCTAAAATGACAATATATGAACTAATACTGTTCTAGAGTCTACTCAAGATGCATACTTGATCGCACATAGCGCAGCTACAGGGGAAGAGTAAACTCAAAACCGACTCTGACTTTGAAGGAGGAGAATAGGCTCCTCCTTATTTATATATTCTTGAGGGAGAATGAGGCATATTCTTAGAATTTGATAGTCTGGCAGGGTATATGAGAATCATCCTTAAAGGAAATATTGAGAATCATCCTTAAAGAAGATATTACAGATCATGCTTTCCATAGAAGTTTTGAGAAGTGGGTCAATCCGCACCAAAATTCGGAGAAGTCCTTGAGTCTCATATATTGGTCGAGAAAATATTCCACTATATTTTATATAGTGTATGATTTTCTTACGAAATCCCATGTGAAAACCTTTTATGGTACGATTTATTTGAAAACACTACGGATGCGTTTTTCAGGAAGCCCACTAGAACAGGATATTATATTACAAAGTGGAGATTTTGAATTGGAAAAACCCACGAAAAAGTAGTACATTAATCATAAAAAAAATTTAACCCAAGATAACAAGGTCTAGTGTCCCAAGATTTAGTGTAAATTATCCTTACAATCATAGGGCAGCCAAGAATAACTGGGTACGTTACTTTCATCTTGACAAGCCATTGGTGGTGTCACACAACATAGTTTTCTAGCATATGCTCATCGATGTATATCTTTGTATATTTGTACTCTCATAATCTTCCTATGATATAGTTCCTTTGTAGATTGACAGGATCCAAGGAACTCCTATTTATCTCGAAGTGACTCCACCATTGTTTTAGCCATTGAAGTTTATGTCCTATTTGGTTTGCATACATGGGTCTAAATTTTAATAAAAAATAATATTATTTTCATTCATCGTTGTGATACAGGAAGTCCCGCCACAAATTGGTATAACCTTTAAATTCATAAATAGATACGGGAAAAATGATATGTGGATTACTTTAGGGCCAATCCCTAGGCCATTCAGGATATCTTGGTCTATTTAGAGTAAAATATATGTGGTAAATATTTTCTCTAACATTTTCATGTCTCCATACTTTAGTATTGTCCAAGAAGTGGTTGGTGAGAGAATGTTCTCCTAAATTTTCACAGTGTCATGAATTTTCATGAACTTGTAGGGGTATACACCTTCTTGTTTGTGGATGGCATCTCCACTCGGATACTATATGTTGAATATAATTATGAGTCTGCAAGTTTTTATCCAAAACTTTAGTATGGCGAAGTTTCCATGTAGGTTCCGATTCACTGCAATATAGGTCCCATGATTTGTTTTCACAAATTTCCCTACAAATTTCATCATTTTCCTCCATTTTGTCACTATTACCATATAGTGAACTTGTTCCTGTAAATTCTCTCCACTCAAGAAGTTTGGGATGCAATTTTCACTACCCTTTATATATTGAATGTCAAAATCAAAATTGGAAAATAGAGCCTGCCATCGAGCAAACTTTGCGTCACCTAATTTTTTGATTTTTTTTCTTGAGAAAATTTTTCATGGTAGAAGCATCATTCCTTAACACAAATCTCTTACTTATTATATGGATTTAAAATTCCTCTACTACATTCCAAGTGTATTTAACTTATTTTTCAATAGTGGATTAATTACTTTTTGTATCAAACCATGTTCTAGAGGAAAATTGAATGCTTTGTTCTTTATTCCCTTTATTCTGTTTGATTACTCCTCCCCATACGAGCTGATTGGCATCATATTCAACAATCTTAGGCAAGGATTCATTTGCAGCATAAGGATGGGTAGGTGTATGACCTTTTCTTTAATTTTCCGTACCTCTTGTGTGTGATATTCAGTCCATGGAAGAGGATCCTTATCCAGTATTTCATTGAGGATTTAATGATCTTGTGTTAAACGCTTATAGAAATGACAGACATAATTTAGGTAGCCAAGAAATCTTCGCAACTGTTTTTTATCTGTAATTTTGTTGGGGAATTTTTTTGCAAATGCCACGACATGTTGCTCGAGATTAATTTTTCCATTAGATATACCATGACCTAAAAACTTGATGTGAGTCTTTAACAACTCAATCTTCTTTTTACTTAGGACTAATCATGTTTCCTTTACCAACTGGATTTTTTTTTAACATGTTTGAAATGATATTCGACATTTTTTTAGAATATCAATACATCATCAATATAAACTAACAACCATTCAAAATAAGGTTTTAATACTCGATCCATTATGATTTGGAACTTGGCGGGGGAGTTTTTAAGACCAAATTACATGATGTTCCACTCATAGTGCCTAGCTGGCACACTAAAACTAGTTTTGAACCTGTCTTCCTCCTTAATAGACACCTTAAAAATACATAATTCATATAAAATTTAGAGAAAAATCGAGAACTTGTTATTATAGATATCATACATTCCTTGTGAGGAATTGGTTATGTATCATCAACTAAGAAAACATTGAGGGGTTTATAGTTTATAAATCGACAGGGTACCTCATGAATTTTTTCTAAGTGTCCGTTGACCTAAAACCCATAGAAATTCCAAGGGCTATCAGATTCTCTGATGAGTTTCTTACTTAGAATATTCTAGATCTACTTTTGAAAAAATTTCATGCATTATTCATTCATTGGGATTTCTTGGATTATACAAGGTTTTCTAGTGCGCGTAACTTGTTGGGTGCAGGAATTACACTTAAGTAAAAATCCTCAACACTTAAATTGTCAACCTGGGGGATTCGTAAAATTAGAGACGAAGGACATGCAATGCCAGAGATGGTATGAATATTTCTGATATCATCTCCTACTTTTGAAAAGAAGAATTGCAGAATCAAATTTTAGAGAAAAAGGGAACTCGAACCATCAAAACAATCTGAGGCTAGAACAAGAAGAAATGTACTTGCAAAAGAGATTCAGAAATAAAGAGGAGAAATAACTCTAGCTAAATATTTATTAGCTACTGAGAATGTGTTTCCTTCAGCAAAGACACCTTAGTAGTTTTCAACAAATGGGCCCCTTCAATCCTGCTATGTAAAGATATCCTTCTCGCGAAAATCGATCTTGCACTAGTGCAGTCTTCTTGCACTAGTGCAGGAACAACGATTTAGGCAGAATGTGTAAAGTAATGTCTTTACTAAAAATTTACTTTTCTTCGTCCAAGGGCTTTGAAATTTCTCAAGTCCACAACACTCAGATCCAATACCAAGAAACTAGTTCTTGTACTCGATCAGAGCTTCTTAATCATATATCAATAAAGATGAATATCTGTAGAAAGTAAGAGAAAAGTATTTTTTTAATTAAAATGTAACTAAAAGGAAGAAAGTTGTTAGAATTAAACTAGAAAGGCTTGCTACATCATATTATCTAGCGCTGGTGCAAGAATAGTTCTCCTGCTTGCACCAGGGTGAAACCAAACCAACGTGCAGAAATTAAATAGCACACCAACATGCACTAGTGAAGGAACGAACTAGGCAGAGGAAATAAACCAAATCGTGCAGAAATTGAATAGCACACCAACGTGCACTAGGGCAGGTAACTCCTCCTGCTCGAACCGGGAAAGGAAAATAAATCAACCGTGCAGAAAGTAACTGAACTACTTCACGCAGTAGATCTGCTTCCATTCAAACATAAATTCAAATGTTGTAAATTAAATCACACTTGACAGTTTAAAACATAAATTACAAGAACAATAAGGATGGAGAATGTGTTGGGTTGGCTGGGCCCTTAGCCAACCAGCGCAATTCCCTTTCAAACGAAAATGCTACTCAATATCAACTCATCAACTGTTTAATCCAAATGATGAAATGTACGAAGCATGAGGCGGAGCTCTTCTTATTAAATCCTTAAAGAAATTACATGTGTGATTACATATCCAGCCCAGATTTGGGTGATAACACAAGACAGACCTATTACCACCTGGCTGGTTCTATTCTATGATCTATTCAATTCTATAAAAACATTGAACATCTTGTCCTATTTACATTTCTACTTATTAACCATTACATAGCCAATTACAGAAATCATTATAAAAAATTACATAACCGATTGTAGAATAAGCTTTCGGCCTTCAAAATTAAATCGATTTTAACAGAATAGGCCACGGCTATCTCCAGCTGTTCGTCTCTCTTAAGTCCTATCTCAGGTACTCTAGATTTAACTGTTGTCATAGCTGGGACTCAGTTGCCTTCGGATATGTCTTCGTTGATCGTAGCTAAGGCAGTACAAAACAAGCGGCAACCCAAGTGATCCGGATTCGCTGCCAAGATTCACGGCGCTGGTGCTGGCGCGAGATCTATTCTGCACTAAAATTCAGCGGTCAAGATAAGTGTTTATCTATTAAATATCATAGGAGGTAACGATAAGTTACAAAAGTAATTCTAAGTAACAAATCACGTAATAGATAGTTAATAAATGCTAAGTTGAGTTAAAAATGTAAAATATCAAGTTAATGCAAAATGTGTCATCGTTCTCGCACTAGTGTAGGATGAGGGTGCATAAGATAGGTAGAACAGGGTAAATGATTACAATTTGGGAAGGGAAGAATGGTAAAAAAGAATGTAATTTAGGGGAATAACATCCTCCCATCCCTAAACTATTGTGTGTCCTCACACAACTTTTTTACCTCTGCAAAAAACCAAAATTTTTGAATACTCCAACTCAGTCCTGTTCTGGCATGTTGTCCTCAGGCTGCATTGTTTCAGCCTTCTTCCTCTTGATGTGCCTTAACTTCTTTGAAACCTTTTTCAACCGCCTGAAATAGCATCCAACCCGATATTTCCAAAGTTTAACCTCACTTTTCTTTTGTTTGAGCTCTGCCATCAATTCTCCTATGCTTTGTTCCTTCTCCTCTTGTGCTTTGGTCACAAGCTGGTCCAAGTTTTGTACTTGGAGTTATATCTTTGCTATGCGAGCAATAGTAATCACCAATTCTTTTCCTTTCTCTATCTCAGCAGGGGTTGTCACTAGCTCCGGAACTTCTATATCTGCCATGGTCACATCAAGGAACTCTTCTACCTGCACTCCTTCTTTTTCTGGTTCCTCTTTCTCAGGCTCTTCTTCTGGTTCATCTTCATCTGGTTCCTCATCTAATTTTTCTTCCTCAGGTTCCTATTCTTCCTCCAGTTCCTCTTCTTTCAGTTCCTCTTCCTCAGGTTCTTCTCCCTCAGGTGCTTCCGCGTCCTCCTTTTCTTCAGCTCCTCCTTTAGTTTTTGATTCTTCTTCTCAGGTCGCGGCTTCTTCTTGTACCAGTGCAAGATGGGGTTCCATACCCTGTGGGGGTTGTGGTTCTTTTCCTACATCTGAAACTTTCCTCTTATTTTGGGGCTTTCTGAAAAGATTTTCAAGTGGAATATCATCCCCAATTTGTGCAATATTCGCCGCATCTGCAAGAACCGACAGTCTGTCATGTTCAGAGGCATGTGCCTGTGTAGAAGGTGTTTCTTCATCAAGTGCGCCGACTATTTCCTTAGTGGAATACAAAGCCTTCCCTTCTGTTGATTTCTTTGTCTGCTTCCTTTTCTCACTACTGCGAGAAGGACTTCCCTTTCTGCTTCTATTCAGGCCCTTTCTTGTACTAGGGACCTGTGTCTTCTTCTAGATGTTTTAAGGCCAGGATTTTTATCAGGCCGTGATGGTATAATCATGCATCGGCCTGGTCCTCCCTTCCATCCTGTATGCTTCTAGCCATTTTCTCAAAGCTTTTGAGCAAAAATTAGGGGAAGTTCATCCTCCAAAGAATGTGTCGGCCTCCTTCAAAATGTTGTAGTAGTCTAAAATGATACACCAGTGTGCAGGTGTATCTCTCTTCATAGGTCACAAATTTCTACAAAACAAACAGGAGATCCTGCCATTGACCTAGCAGGGCTTTACGCGGAACTCCACATTTCCAATTGACCTCCATCTTCTTATCCATGACAAAATGCTGCCAGTGTTTACTTTCCAGTTTCTGGTTCTTGAACCACTCCACTCCCATATTCTCCAGACCTGTTGCTGCTGCTACAAATTTCTTAGTGACTTTGAATTTGAGTGGCCTAATTCTCACTTGGCCATTTTTAAAGCTTCCTGAAAATTTTAATATGATGTCCCTGTCATACCCATCAAAATTCTGTAGGAACCGTAGAAATCCTGACTCCCGCAATAGTGGAAGACTGTTGCGAAATTCGGCAGTTTTCTAAATATTGCTAAGAGACAGGGGCTCGTTTCGGATGGGCAGCATTGCTGCTATCGGCTATGAACAATAAGTTCCAAGTCTTGCATGCAATACCAGTGAATCAGCTTTCATACATAAATATCTAACCATATCTCTGATTCATTTTCCATAAATACTCATCATTTCTGATCAGGCTTAATTGGTACGCGCGACGGCGGTTTAACGATTAGGTACAGTAATGACGGGATGTTTGGGATGAATGTAGGAGCGGGGGGAGTTATGAGTGAAGGACATTTCACATTATGGCAGAAATGGGGTGAATTATATGCAAATAATGATTACACGATTTCACATTCCTTCATAATTACAAAAAAAAAAGGACTTAGCATTCATTTAAAAAGATCATGATTCCTACTTAAAAAACTTTGCACTTTTAACTAATTTCCTCCTAAGTAATATAATAGCGTAACTGCTTATCAATGATATGAAAAACATCATATAACTTTCCATCATGAATACTTTCTTATGTCATATGATAACTTGTACTCTGCTATTGATAAGGTGCATGATTGTATTGATCTTTGAACCACGTAAATTACATCATTCTGCTGGTACTTTTCTGCTCATATCATATAGGACAATATTCTTGTACTAGTGCAAGCATAATGTTAAGACAGAGAATTAAAATATGGGCTGGATTTCACATGATTTCCTCAAATTATTCTGAATTTTTCTTCGCCCTTTGATGCTTCAGAGCACAACCTTCGCTCTTTGTATGCAAGATCTTGCAATGAACTTCATGAGGGAATAAAGGAGCGGGAAAATTAAATTTTAGAATGGGAAGGAATTCTATCACAGGGATTCCAGGAAAGTACCAAAAGAGGGAAAATAGAAGTGGGATAGGGGAAAAAATTTCAGGGTTAAAGTGGGATTTCTTCGAAGTGGATAGGGTGAATTTAGAAGAATATGGGAAGGTTAATTATACTAGGATTCCGAGAAGAAATTTGAGGGAAAATTACGAAATGGGATATGAAGAAAGGCATAAAATTTTCTGGAAGGTCTGCCTGCACTGGTGCAAGAAAAAATAACTGCAGCGAGAATTAAGTGTTACTTGGAAAAAATATCCATGCTAATTACCCAATTGTATAAAGGTTGGCTCTGCTGAACCTGCTTTTACTTCAGTGGTTACTAGCATATCTAAAGATCAAGCATCATTCTCTTTTTATTAGAATTTTTTTATCTTTCCACCAACAAGCTGGTTTTCACGTTGATCCTTCTACAATCATGTCAGCGGACTGATTTTCATAATTACAGGAAATTATTTTTTCTTTACTTATTTATTTATTTTGTTAATTTTTTTTTTGAAGAAGAGGGATTCAAATTTTGAAGAGGTTGGTATTACCATTTACCACTATCATTCCAAATTGTTGCTGAACTTGCTGTGTAAAATCTTTCTTGGCAAGTGGTTGAATATATTTCTTTAATCTGTGTCCATTTACCAAGAATATTGTATCCTGTCCATCAATAGTTTTGACTTCTACTACTCCATTCTAAAATACTTAGATTACTTCATATGGTCCCATCCAACGTGTATGGAATTTCCCTTTAAAAATTTTAAATCTAGAATCACAAAGGAGTACCGAATCACCTGGTTGGAACTGCTTTTTCTGAATGGACTTGTCATGCCACTTTTTCCGTTGCTTCTGGATTAATATGTTTTGTTGAACATCATCTCTACGAAATTCATCTAACTCATTTAACTGAAGAAGACGTTGTTGTTTTGCCTCAGAGAGATTGAGCCCTAACTGAAATTTAGTTGTAAATGTTTTGATCTGGAATTCAATTGGTAACAGAACCTATTTTCCGTATACCAGATCATATGGTGTGTGCCTCGTACTATTTCTCCAAGTGGTTTTGTATGCCCACAAATCTTCTGGTAATCTTTCAGCCCAATCTTTCCGATGCATATTCACTGTCTTTGTGAGAATGGATTCGATCACCTTGTTTGTAGACTCCACCTGGCCATTTTCTTGCGGGCGATATGGTGTAGACTTCCGGTGCTGGATCTTGTATTGCTCCATCACTCCCTGTACCAGATTAGAAATAAACTATGAACCATTGTTAGAAACAATTTCTCTAGGCACACCAAATCTAGTAAAGATTTTAGAAAAGAGAAAATCAATAACAATTTTTTCCATAGCAAAAGAAATAGCTTTAGCTTCCACCCATTTTGTAACAAAATCTGTACAAACCAAAATATGCTTTTTACTTAATGATGTTGGATTTATTGTCCCTACAAAATCAATAGCCTATTTTTCAAATGGCTCAATCATAACTTGAGGCCATAAAGGCATTTCATTGGTTTGGTTTGGTTGGCACATTTGTTGACAACTATCACATCGCCTGGCATACTTCTTGGCATCCTTAAACAAGGAAGGCCAAAAGTAGCCAGAACGTAATATTTTATATGCAGTTCGCTTGTCAGCGAAGTGGCCTCCACAAGGTTCATCATGAGAAGATTTCAATATGTCAAACACTTCCTCCTCTCTTACACATCTGCAGATAATCAAATTTGGACCAGTCTAAAAGAGGTCTCCTTGAATCCAGGAGTATGCAGCACTTTTCTGAATAATGTTCCGCTTTTCATGGGCGGGCAAGTGAGTTGGTGTTTTTCCAGTAACCAAATAATTGGCGATGTCAGCAAACCACAGAGAATCTATAGACAAAACCAAAAGATGTTCATCTAGAAAATCGTCATTAACAGGAGTTACGTCACCAAGATTACTATTCTAGAAATAAAATCTGCTACAACATTAGATTTTCCTGGTCTATCAACAATATTAATATTGAACTCCTGCAACAATAGAAACCACCTAGTCACCCTACCGCTATTCAATGGTTTGTTCATCAAATATTTAATCGCGGAATGATCAGTATGAACAAATAATTCATATCCTGTGATATAGTGTCTGAAATTATTAATTGCAAATATTACAGCTAAAAACTCTTTCTCTTTCTTTCTATAGTTTAATTCAAGGGAAGAAAAATTCTTATTAATATAATAAATAGCATAGGATTTCTTGTCTTCCTCTTGTCCCAAAGCTGTGCTAATAGCTAGGTCTGAAGCATCGAAGGAAATGTGAAAGGGCAGGGACCAGTTTGGATCTCTCAAAACTGGCGCCTGTACCAACTTTTCCTTCAATGTTTCAAAATACTATTGGCAAGACGTGGACCAAGAAAACTCACTATCCGTAGCTAGAAGTCGGAAAAGAGGAGTAGCTATCTTAGAAAAAAATTCAATGAATCTTCTATAGTAACCAGCATGTCCTAAAAAACCTCTTACTTCCCTTTGATTTTTGGGAGCAGGAATATGCAGAATGATTTCAATCTTTGCCGGATCAACCTGGATACCTTTGTCAGAAATCAAATAGCCAAGTACCACTCCTACTTCACACATTAATCTGCATTTCTTGTCACTCAAAGAAAGGTGGGCTTCTTGGCAACGAAGAATTACTTTCTCCAAATTTTCAAGAGCTTCCTGAAAAGAATTACCAAACACAGAGAAGTCATCCATATAAATTTCTACAAATTCAAGATCAGCAAAAATATCCAAGACTACCCTTTGAAAGGTACCCAGAGCATTACATAATCCAAAGGGAATCACTTTATAAGCAAATGTATCCCATGGGCATGTAAAGGTAGTTTTATCCTGATCTTCAGGTGTAATCTGTATCTGGTTATAGCCAGTGAACCCATCCAAAAAGGAGATATATTTCTTTCCTGTAAGGGCATCAAGCACCTGGTCAATGAAAGGGAGAGGGAAGTAATCTTTGAGAGTGGATTTGTTTAATTCACAATAATCAATACAAATATGCCACCTTCCATCTTTCTTAGGTACTAGCAATAATGGAGAGACCCACTAACTATCATAAATAGGATAGATAAAACCAACATCTAAAAGTTTCTATATTTCTTCTTTCACAACATCTCTTAGAGCTGGTTTCATTCGTCTTTGGGGTTGTCGGACATGTCGGGTTCCTTCCTGAATATAGATATGATGTGTACAAGTTACAGGAGGGATACCCTTCATGTCTTCATAGCCCCAAGCAAATGCACTAAGATGGTTTTGCAACAAATTCACAAGCTAATCTTGCTGAGATGGGTCTAAATCTAAACTAATATGCAAGGACTTACCAGGGCTAATCTCAATAAGAGTAGTATCAGGCTCCAGAGTACTCAAGGGAGTAGTCAAAGACAGTAGTATAGAAGAATGAGAATCATGGTTTTCTTGGAAATCTGGGCTAAAAATCTGGCTCAAAGGCTCAAATTTAGGCATAGTGTCTAGATTTTTCAAGAAATCTTGAATCTCGTCTTCTTACGAAGACCCAGTATAATTATGAATGAGATAAATAGACCGAGTCTCCTCATCACTGCTTTGGTCCAACCATAAAGTGTCTCGAAGGTTCTGAATGGATCTGACAAGGGGGTGTAAGGTAACTTTCTTCCTATAATATCCATGTGAAATATACATATCTCCAAAACGACATCCAATATATGCATCGACTATAGAAAGCCATGGTCAACCCAAGATAAAGGGATGTCCTCCTACCAGGTTCTTTGGCTGAAGCACAATGAAATCAGTAGGATATTCCCAAGAATCTAATGAGATGATCACATCGTCCAATACTCCTTCAGGCATAATTTTAGATCTATCCGCTAATTGAAGCACATTGGGAGTAGGGCGAAGATGAGATAACCGAATTTGATCCATGGTTTGCTTAGTCATTACATTAATGTCTGCCCCAAGGTCTATAAGGACATTAGAGACAAGGACATTACCAATCTGAAATGTGACAACAGGGTTTCCGAGATCAATATATTTTTCCACAGACACACATCCCGTCATCAACTCTGTTGCCCTACCAAAAAATTGAATAGTTTGATGTTCCAATCTCTTCCTCTCGAGTTTATTGAGACAGAGTTCCCTAATAATCTTGGTACAAATGGGGATCTCTTTAATGGCTTGGAGCAAAGCTCTCTTAATGAAAATATTCTGAAGTTCTGATGCCAAACTAGTCTCAGAAATAGGCTCTCTTCTTTCTGTTACTAGCCTCTCTAGAAAGGGCGGCTGGTTGGTAGAATATGGCAAGGAATCAGATGGTAAGGGCTGCTTAGTGACAACTTTCGGAGAATGGTTAAGAGTTTCCTCTTCTCCTTTCTCTTCAACAATCACCATAGGTTGTTTCTGATTTTCTGGCATTACAGTCCTTCCTCATCTTAATTGAATATCATGAACTCCAACTGGAATAGACTGGTGTTCGAATGGTAAAGGTGGGTTTGTTTCATGGATCATTTTCACTTCTTTATTATTATTATTAGGATTGGGCATAGGTTGAGCAGGCAACTGGGAGGTCGAAAGGGTGGAGGTAAAGGTAATGGGATGGTCTAACTTGGAAGTTGAGGCATTGGATAAGGTACATGTGTAGATGGATATGGTTGCATAGGTGGCTGGTAGGAATATGGAGAATGAGTTGGGCCTCTCCAACCCTGTTTCCATGGTTGGGAAGGTTGCCCATGCTGATATTGATTTCCATACTTCCATTGCTGATGAGTGTTAGGATACAAATATGCATGTGGATTATAACCAAAATAGTGTGCAGGAAATTCAGGAGCCATACCTGCACCTACCTGAGGCCAATTTCTTCTTTCTCCCATAGCATACAATTGTTCAGCTTCAGGCTGCCCCCCTGTAAATACTGCTTTAAGTCCAGCTATAGAGGGACATTTTTCTGTGATATGGCCTTCTACACAAATAGCACACTTATTATTTTCTTTCAAGTTAAGAGGAAATTCTTTAGGGGGATGCTTGTCTCTGCATTTAGGACAGAAAATACATAATGACTCTTGTTCCTTCATAAGTTTTTTTTGAAATTTTAAAGAGTCTAACTGTTTAGTAACAGTGTTCACTATATCAATTTTCATGTTTTACATCTTATTTTCCAGTCCAATAATCATAGAATCAGTAGATTCAGTCTTTATATTTTTATTTAGAGTTCCTCTATCGGATATATACCGATTTCTTGAAAATTTATGGAATAATTCACAAATTTGATCAAACGTTTGCTGAGAAATATCACCTTGTCCTAACAGATTCAAATTGTTTCTAGCATTATTAGTAATTCCTCTTAATAAAAAGGTTCTAATAGTGTTGGGATCAAGCTTAAGTTTTGACCTTTGTAAAATATACAAAAATCTTTCCAAATAATCTTCAAGAATTTCATCATCATCTTGTATGATTGTAAAAATTTCATCCTGCATGTCCCGAGTTTTGCAATATTCTTGATATTTAGACAAAAAATACCCTCTTCATCTGATCCCAAGAAGTTATGGTGTTTCCTCCTAACCCCATAAACCAGCATAAAGCTGAGTCCTTGAGGGTAACAAGAAATAATCTTAACTTCTAAGCCTTAGTTGCATAATCAAAACTTCTACACAAAATATCAAACTCAAATAAAAAAGAGTCAGGATCTTCATGAACTTTACCATGGAAATGAGGGAGAGCTGACGGTGGAATATTCTTCATCTATGACACAGTATCAGGATCCACAATTGGAAACACAAAAGTAGATTGTCCTTTAATTACCTAGTTGTCACCAGCTCCTTCCAAATGATCTCCTTGGTTTTCCATTTTTCCCTTCTTGCTTGTACCATTTTCCACAGGCTGATCCACACCTGAGCTATTATTACCAGAATCCAGGTGGATTGTTCCAGCATGATGGGTTTGGATTGGATTGGGCTTCCTGCTTGCATAAGGAGACCCAATGTGAGAAAAATTCTTTTGGCCCTTAGTGGGCTTCGAACCCTTACCTTTCCTAGGAGTTCATTTCAAGAAAGAAAGAAAAATATCAAAATAATTTCTAGTAAAATAATGTTGTCAAAAATCAATCAACACGAGTAAAAAAATCTTTCAAAAATACTTTCAAAAAATAAAGGAAACAATACCTCTATTATACAATCAGAAAATTCTTACCAAATCAAATCACCTTCCCGGCAACGACGCCAAAATGTTGGGTGCAGGAATTACACTTAAGTAAAAATCCTCAACACTTAAATTGTCAACCCAGGGGATTCGTAAACTTAGAGACGAAGCATAGGCAATGCCAGAGATGGTATGAATATTTCTAATATCAACTCCTACTTTTGAAAATAAGAATTGCAGAATCAAATTTTAGAGAAAAATGGAACTTGAACCATCAAAACAATCTGAGGCTAGAAGAAGAAGAAATGTACTTGCAAAAGAGATTCAAAAATAAAGAGGAGAAATCACTTTAGCTAAATATTGATTAGCTATTGAGAATGTGTTTCCTTCAATAGAGGCACCTTAGCAGTTTTCAACAAATGGGCCCCTTCAATCCCACGTATGTAAAGATATCCTTCTCACGAAAATCGATCTTGCACTAGTGCAATCTTCTTGCAATAGTGCAGAAATAGCGATTTATGCAAAAAGTGTAAAGTAATGTCTTTACTAAAAAATTGCTTTTCTTCATGCAAGGGCTTTGAACTTTCTCAAGTCTGCAGCACTTAGATCCAATACCAAGAAACTAGTTCTTGTACTCGATCAGAGCTTCTTACACTTTAACTTTTGATTCTTGAAATCAATGATTCATTACTGCAGTGTTATAAAACCAAATCATATATAAACAAAGATGAATATTTGTATAAAGTAAGAGAACAATATTTTTTTAATTAAAATGTAACTGAAAGCAAGAAAGTTGTTAGAAGTAAATTAGAAAGGCTTACTGCGTAATATTATCTAGTGCTGGTGCAAGAACAGTTCTCCTGCTTGCACTAGGGAGAAACCAAACCAACATGCAGAAAGTAAATAGCACACCAACATGCACTGGTGCAGGAACGAACCAGGCAGAGGAAATAAACCAAATCGTGCAGAAAGTGAATAGCACACCAACGTGCACTGGGGCAGGTAACTCCTCCTGCTCGAACCAGGCAAGGCAAATAAGTCAACCATGCATAAAGTAACTTAACTACTTCATGTAGTAGATCTGCTTCCACTCAAACAGAAATTCAAATGCTGTAAATTAAATCACACTTGACAGTTTAAAATATAAATTACAAGAACAACAAGGAGGGAGAACGTGCTGGTTTGGTTGGGCCCTTAGCCAACCAACGCGTTTCCCTTTCAAACGAAATCTCTACTAAGTATCAACTCATCAACTATTTAATCCAAATGATGAAATGTACGAAGCCTTGAGGTGGAGCTCTTCTTATTAAATACCTAAATCAATTACATGCGTGATTACATATCTAGCCCAGATTTGGGCGATAACACAAGACAGACCTGTTACCGCCTCGCTGGTTCTATTCTTTGATCTATTCAATTCTATCAAAACATTGAACATCTTGTCCTATTTACATTTATGCTTATATAGATCCTTTTGGCCGCAGGCCAAAAGGATCGTTTAACCATTACATAGCCAATTACAAAAATCGTTATAACAAATTACATAACCAATTGCAGAATAAGCTTTCGGCCTTCAAAATTAAATCGATTTTAACATAATAGGCCGCGACTATCTCTAGCTATTCGTATCTCTTAAGTCCGATCTCAGCTACTCTGGATTTAATTGCTGTCATAGTTGGGACTTGACTGTCTTCGGATATGTCTCCGTTGATTGTAGTTAAGGCAGTACAAAACAGGCGGCAACCCAAGTGATCCGGATCTGCTGCCAAGATTCACGGCGATGGAGCTGGTGCGAGATCTATTCTACACTAAAAATCAGTGGTCAAGATAAATGTTTATCTATTAAATAGCATAGGGGGTAATGATAAGTTACAAAAGTGATTCTAAGTAAGAAATCATGTAATAGATAGTTAATAAATGCTAAGTTGAGTTAAAAATGTAAAATATGAAGTTAATGCAAAATGTGTCATCATTCTCGCACTAGTGCAGGATGAGGACGCATAAGATAGGTAAAATAAGTTAAATGATTTTTATTTGGGAAGGGAAGAATGGTAAAAAATAATGCAATTTAGGGGACTAACATATAGTCAGAATTAATATGATGTCTAGGTTTCAAAAGTAGTATATGCATAGTATCATAAGGTCTCTTATGATTATATTTATGTTTTGTAGATATAATTTCTATCCTTGTTAAAAAATAATAATAATAAAAATAAATAAAAAATAAAAAAAATTGGGAGTAGTTTTATGTGGATGAACGTTACACCATATTAATGTAAATTCTAGAAAATTTATATAAATACACTTCATGGGGCTACTAGGCCATATAAATTTTTTAAAAGTAATATATTTATTTTCTATATAAAATTAAATAACCACATTCTAATGCAACAAATAATTCAAAATTTATAATTAATTAGTACACTACCACTAAAAATTTATATAATTTTTTTTTAAATCACAAATTTTATTTCTATAAAATTAAATATAAATTTAGGTTGTCTTACAATATTATAGTTTATCAATGCCGCATGCCCAAAAAATATAAGTTATTTCAAAATAAAAATGTTTTATAAATATTTTAATTTAATTTAATTTTATACAATATAACAATATTCTTAATCATGATATTTATTTCTATTTTACTATAGATATTATTAACTTGTAAATAAACTTTATTGAATTTTTTCATAAGAGACATGTAATACTGTTGCATATCATACTTGTTTTACATTATGTTTGTTTTACATTTTATTTGATTTACATTTTTCGGATATCACAATTCATTACTTTCTATATTTGATTTGGTTGGGTAAAAATATATTTTTTTGTAAAAAAAAACACCCTCGACATATTAATAGTCCTTTTAAACTTTGTGATTTAGTTTCACATTACTTCAAAATTAATAGAATATGAATTTACATAGCATTTTTGGAAGATTTAAAATTGTTTTGGAAGGGGATTTGCATGTAGTATCCTAAAATTCCAAGTTATTAAAGTTTGTTTTTGGGAAGAAATTTTGACACACAGATGTTTTAGAGTTATTTTATTTTGAAATTTTTTATAATGATTTTATAAGATTATGATTAAATCTATTTTTATGAGCCATTTCCCATTTATTTAAGAAACGTGAGTTTTTTTTCCAATGAGAAATCTATGTCTATTTAAGAATTTCCAGATGGAAATTGAGGAAATATAAATGCATTTTACTTTTCCCATTTACTTTTTCCCATACTATGGGATTATAATTAGGTATTTTGTTTTTTTACAATAAATATTTATAATTAAAAAAACAAATACACAGATTTTACAAATTTATAACTCAAATTTAATATTTTAACAATTTTTTTAGAAAATTTCATACACAACAAAGTTAAAAAAAAATTATTTAAAACACAAAAATATTTATTTATGTGTAAGAAAATATTTCCTTGTCCATATACACTTCTACAATATAACAATACATTTAATGCTACTTTTTAAAGTAATTCGATTAAAAAATAATAATTTACAAAAACCATACCATATATTTCCTTGTCAATACCGTATATTTACAAAATATTTTGATGTGATACTTGTTCAGATGAAAAATTATTTTTAATTGATCAATTTAGTCATAAAGGAAGAAAAGAATAACCAATTTTGAAATAAATCTCAATTTTTTTTTGTGATTATTAATAATAATATTCTAGAATATTCCATGGACGTTAAATTGTATCCATTTAATTTATTCATAATAAATTAAAATTTATGGAACCCTTAGAGACAATAATAGATTATACTGGAGGGGAACTCAATGTATTTGATCAGGGAATAAGGACAGTTGATTAATAAACTTGAGCAACGACAAAAAGGGGAGGAGATCCTCTAAAAATAAAAAAAATCTCGAGTGTAATGGTTAGAAGAAGGAAAGTGTAACTCTATTTTTTTTCATAAATTGATGATTAAACATCGTCATCATAATATGATTTTATCCTTCTCCTCTAGTGATGGTGTTGGAAATATTGTCATTGATGGCAAAGGAGAAGACATGAGCAACACCTGGACTATCATTCAAAGGAGCAAAGAAGCAGAAGGAGCAGAGTTGGAGAGACAGAGTTAGAGTAGGTTTTAGGAACAGAGTTTCTGTAAGCCTATAGCAGTTGTAGAAGGGCCATTTGATTTGAAGATCTGGCCAAAGACCAGGAGTTTTGTAAGTGATTTCATTTATAGATACAAAATAATTTATTTCTGAACCAGATGTATTGATTTAACTCTGCGTGAAGAGTATTTTGGGATTCAATAAGTAGCATGTGATAAATTTTGTAATAGGGATTCATATAATTCTCTACACCTAATGAGAAAGTTGCAGTTCTTGGTTGTATCTTGTTTGGGCCGTTGAAACGCAGACTTTGCATTGAAGACTCCATTTGGGTGTGTATATACCAAGTTCTTATGATCACTGTGTTGTATTCTCACATTTATCAAGTGTATGAAATGACTGAATGTTCCTAGGAAAAAAATGGATTCTCTCTCTATCTGCTACACGAGTCATCAAGTACTCTTTAATTGAGGCTGAGTTAGGCCTATGAAGTTGAATTCTATTCACTGATAGTGGGTGAGTGTTTACTGTGTTGGGCTGAGTATATTGGTGGGAAAAAAAACGTGATACGTACTGATGACCAAATATATATATATCTGAGGTTGCGTCGGATATAGAAAGAAGCCGGAATAAATAACAGAGCATTGAGTTGTCCAATGGAGGATTTATAGCTTGCTCAGGCCCTCGTAGCATATTAGAAGAACCGTAGAAGAAGTTGAATGAGGAATGATGACGATCGAACGATGAAAGGACCGAGTGAGGTCACAGTGAACCGATTCCCATTTTTCAGAAATTGAAGATGGAATGGAGTAATTGAACTATGCGTAAATAACTCATGAAGAGGCAATGCGAGGGGAAACTGTATGAGTCTCGATGGCACAGTTTTAGAAAAGAGATACCGTGAAAAAGGCGAACGTAGAATGCAAAAGGACCTTGAATTTAATATAAGTCAGCGGAGTGAACAGTAAAACTGTGAAGTAGTTTTGAAGAGCAACCAGCAGTATTCGCATTGCAAATAAATGGTAAATGGTTTCACAGAAAATTATGCGATAGTGGTCAGCATCCAACACGTGGCATAGGAAGTATTGCAAAAATACATATTTCGAAAAATATTTTCATCAGTGATGAAAAAAATGTGATTTGCATTCGATCATTGAGGCAAGGGATCCAAGGGCAATTGCATAGCAAAGTTGCGGGTTTGTTAACTCCATGTATGGCTAGCGTCCTTTTCACTGGTAAGTGGTATAGTTGCTGTGGGCCCGAGTACTATATGAAGTTCGGGGTTTAATATATGTTGAGAGGTTTAGTTATATGGAAAGTGGTGAACCGAATTCATATGATTTATTCCAAAGTCAGCGGAGGAAATGTTGTGTGGTCCAAAGGTAAGGTGAGTTTTTGTGGAACTCAATTTATATGGTTCGATTTTAAAAATCGACTTTTGAATGAGAATGAAATATGGGGGCATGTTAATAAGCTGTGAGGTCAGAATTAAAAGTTATAGTAATGTGATTTGAAAAGGGTTCTCATTCGGGGGAATAATGAAAAGAAAAATGTCTATTATTATATCGTCGAGAGAGGGTTTAAACTTTGCTTAAAGCGTAATTATATAACATTCCCTAAAGTTTTAATACTGTCTCTGAAAGGGTTATTTAACAGAGTTTTATCAAAGTGTTGAGCTCCGACCTTAATCCCGAAGTTTTGAACATTGGTTAAAGGCTTCAATTATTCATTTCCAACAGTTAAACGTGATAAGTTCTGAAGGGTTTAACAAGATCATTTCATATGGTAAGTCTGCAAAGTAGATTTTGGCTATGGTTGGAACCATGAAGGTTGAAGAAAGCTTCCGCATTGATAAAGATGCCAGATTTAGAACATAATTTGGGAAATGCATTCTACATGCATAGAAAGTAGGAGAGTATGCAGAGTTGTTACACTACAGTAGCAAAAAAGACAAACATACAGTGAGCCAAGAACTGAAAGGGTTGAATGAGATATATCTGTTGCAAATGTAAATGTAAATGTTTTAATTAATTTTATATTGTTTGTGATGTAAAGGCAAGTCTCTGTAGGAAAATAAATACCCGACTTTAATATTGAAATGTATACATATTGTTATATTTTTCTGAATATGCTAGGCAAGAAAACAAGAAGGTGGAAGGCAAAGAGTCATACATATTCACTTTGAATTCCCTGTGGAATACAAACAGTCATGAGGTGAACTCTATAAATGATATCACATAGATATGCATAGGGGAAGGGAGAGAGTGTGATAAGTATATGGGAGAGAGTGTATGAAGAAGAAGGAGCAGAAAAAGAAGCTGTGAAGATCCAGAGATAATTTAGGGGCTGATATGAAGGCTGAAAGGACAACAGAGAAGAAAGGAAAACAGAGCTGATATCCAGGCAAATAAGTATACGATTTTATGGTACAGTGATGAATTTGGTGCTTCCATATCAAGTTGTAGCTTAATAAATTTCCAGTTGTAGCTGGTGGAGGTAGGAGCCTCCTGTAGGTTGTAGCCTGCAGAAATTAGATGGGAGTTGGAGCTTCCTTACTAGTTGTAGCTTGCGGAATTGAGGTTGTAGCCTCCTAAAGGTAGGAGCCTACAGAAAATCAATGGTGAGAGGGAGTTGGAGCTTGCCTTTGCATCACAACAATAATAAGATGTGGTTTTCTCCCTTATGGGTTTCCACTTATATTTGTTGTCTATATGCATGATGATTATGTGTTGATACTCTGTATTTATTCCGCTTAATACCTGCAGCTCACCTATTGAGATTGTTGTTCCATTGTATATTAAGTTGAACTCAAAATAATGATGTGAATGAGTATAAAAGAAAGTTTAATAAGAACATGACTACATGAAACTGATTCACCCCCCCCCCCTCTTAGTTTAACTAAGGGTTCAACAGATGGAAAATTATTGTAAAATATGAGGATCCGTAATAAGAACTTGTCTCATATTATCATGAATTTCTTATATAGATGACTCCAATTAGACATGTTGTTATCCATTGCATTATTGCACATATTCATCACCTCATTTATCCATATCAAAATGAGGCCTTGATGTGAGAAATCTCTATAACAACCCTGAGTTAAAAATTCATGTAATAAAGTTAAAGGTAAAATAAGACGAAGGTCATGGGACACGTATTCCAAGCTAAATGTTGAGAAAAACATCCTAGTGGGTGTTCATTTTGGTTTATTATGACCAATGAAGTTTAACAAGGCATTGAAAAATACATTGAAAATGAAAAGAGAAATTAATTGACATTCTATTTATGAAATAAATGAAATAGGAGAAAAGGAAGATGAAAGGTCACATGTTTGCATGAGAGGGAAATTGAAGGAAAAATGAAGGAAAACGAAAAAAATAGAGGCCTCAATGATAAAAAGGCTTTTGAGGATTAGAGTCACAACCTTTTTTCAATTTTATATTTGAGCTCTCTTTATTCTCTCATACTAGAACATTCTAGGAGCACTCTAGCATTGGAGAAAGGAAAGCAAGGGAAGGACAAGGAAGAAAAAGAAGGAAATGGACAAGCAAAGAAAATTTAGATCAAACAGATTCAACAGGAATACTTGAAAGTAACAAGTTTCGTGTGTGATTTCCTAGCTGGTTTGTGAATGCATGGTACATGCATGTGTGTATTTGGTTCTCTTGATGTCATTGGCATGGGTTTTTTCATGTGTGATAGTGGTTTCATCCTTTCCTTGCCATTTCCAGATAGCCATGGTGTGATGGTGTTCTTTTATTTGGTTGAGCTTTTGATTGTCGGATGGTTTTGGAACCGGGTGAGGTGGTTTTCAGAATATTCCAATTGGGCATAGGAATCCCTTGACTGGTTTTGGAGGGATTGCAATAATTCTTGAGGGTGGAGATAGGAAAATTCCTCAAGGTATTGGTGAAGAAATTATGATGCAATAAATCTTATTTTCGACCTAGTAATTCCTTAACTGGTTTTGGGGGGGGATTCTGGTAAAACCTAAGGTTGGAGGTGGTTTAATCTTTGAACAGACCTATTTATTTATGTATTGGTTTGCTTATGTGATCTATTGACCAATTTTTGCGAGATTACGAGAGCACGAGGGTGGAGGTGGTTTAATCTCCAAAAAGCCCTGGTTTTTTATATATTAGTATGCTTATGTGATCTCTTGGACTCATATGGGAACTTTGCATACATATTATCAAGGACAATATTTTCAAGGATAGCCTTTTCAGCGCCAGTTATTTTAAGGTCAATTTTTTAAAGCTCAGCCTTATCAGGGTTAGCTCTTTCAATGAAATCCTTTACAAATCTAACCCTTTCATGGGAAATATTACTTGGTGTAGATCAGAAAAAATCCACCTTTCCAGATTCATCCATACCCTGGTTAAACGTTTGAAATTATGTCTCAACCGTAGATTAAAAAAATGTGATTTGCGTACGATCATTGAAGGAAGGGATCCAAGGGCAATCGCATAGCAAAGTTGCAGGTTTGTTAACTCCATGTATGGCTAGCATCCTTTTCATTGGTAAGTGGTATCGTTGTTGTGGGCCCGAGTACTATATGAAGTTCGAGGTTTAAAATATGTTGTGAGGTTTAGTTATATGGCAAGTGGTGAACCGAATTCATATGATTTATTTCAAAGTCAGAGGAGGAAATGTTGTGTGGTCCAAAGGTAAGGTGAGTTGTTGTGGGCCTCAATTTATATGGTTTGATTTTAAAAATCGACTTTTGAATGAGAATGAAATATGGGGGCATGTTAATAAGCTATGAGGTCAGAATTAAAAGTTATAGTAATGTGATTTGAAAAGGGTTCTCATTCGAGGGAATAATGAAAAGAAAAAGGTCTATTATTATATCATCGAGAGAGGGTTTAAACTTTGCTTAAAGTGTAATTATATAACATTCCCTAAAGTTTTAATACTATCTCCGAAAGGGTTATTTAACAGATTTTTATCAAAGTGTTGAGCTCCGACCTTAATCCCGAAGTTTTGAACATTGGTTAAAAGGCTTCAATTATTCATTTCCGACAGTTAAACGTGATAATTTCTGAAGGGTTTAACAAGATCATTTCATATGGTAAGTCTGCAAAGTAGATTTTGGCTATGGTTGGAACCATGAAGGTTGAAGAAAGCTTCCGCATTGATAAAGCTGCCAGATTTAGAGCATAATTTGGGAAATGAATTCTACATGCATAGAAAGCAGGAGAGTATGTAGAACTGTTACACTACAGCAGCAGAAAATACAAACATA
This sequence comes from Pinus albicaulis, assembly GCA_034641835.2. NCBI lineage: Eukaryota > Viridiplantae > Streptophyta > Pinopsida > Pinales > Pinaceae > Pinus > Pinus albicaulis. The sequence goes on from CM076581.1 coordinate 1,370,268,118, forward strand.
TAGTGAGCCAAGAATTGAAAGGGTTGAATGAGATATATCTGTTGCAAATGTAAATGTAAATGTTTTAATTAATTTTATATTGTTTGTGATGCAAAGGCAAGTCTCTGTAGGAAAATAAATACCCCACTGTAATATTGAAATGTATACATATTGTTATATTTTTCTGAATGTGCTAGGCAAGAAAATGAGAAGGTGGAAGGCAAAGAGTCATACATATTCACTTCGAATTCCCTGTGGAATACAAACAGTCATGAGGTGAACTCTATAAATGATATCACATAGATATGCATAGGGGAAGGGAGAGAGTGTGAGAAGTTTATGGGAGAGAGCGTATGAAGAAGAAGGAGCAGACATAGAAGCTATGAAGATCCAGAGATAATTTAGGGGCAAATATGAAGGTTGAAAGGACAACAAAGAAGAAAGGAAAACAGAGCTGATATCCAGGCAAATCAGTATATGATTTTATGGTACAGTGAGGAAGTTGGTGCTTCCATATCAAGTTGTAGCTTAATAAATGTCCAATTGTAGCTGGTGGAGGTAGGAGACTCCTGTAGGTTGTAGCCTGCAGAAATTAGATGGGAGTTGGAGCTTCCTTGCTAGTTGTAGCTTTCATAATTGAGGTTGTAGCCTCCTGTAGGTAGGAGCCTATAGAAAATTAGTGGTGAGAAGGAGTTGGAGCTTGCCTTTGCATCACAACAATAATAAGATGTGGTTTTCTCCCTTATGGGTTTCCACTTATATCTGTTGTCTATATGCATGATGATTATGTGTTGATACTCTATATTTATTCTACTTAATACCTGCTGCTCACCTATTGAGATTGACGTTCCATTTTATATTAAGTTGAACTCAAAATAATGATGTGAATGAGTATAAAAGAAATTTTAATAAGAACATGACTACATTAAACTGATTCACCCCCCCTCTTAGTTTAACCAAGGGTTCAACAATTGGTATCAGAGCCAGGTTCCTTCTGTATCAGTTTAACAACTGGAAGGAGATCCAAGTTCCCCAAGATGGCTAGCCTAGAAGCATGCTCAACAAATAAAGCCCCTATGTTCAATGGCACAAACTATGCCTTCTGAAAAATAAGAATGAAGACGTACATAATGTCTCTAGGAATAGAAGTTTGGGCTGCTGTGGAGTTGGGATATGCCCCAAAGGATTCTGACACAGAGAAAGAAGCTAAACAAGATTTTATGGCTAATTCCAAAGCCATGAATTCCCTCTTAAGTAGACTATGTGAGGCATAATTTATCAAAGTAATGCACAACAAGACTACCAAAGAAATATGGGATACATTAGAAAGCATCCATGAGGGATACAAAAATGTGAAGATAGCCAAACTAAAAGTCTATAGAGCTCAGTTTGAAAATATAAAAATGAATGATGATGAAGACATTACCAGCTTCTTCTTAAGGGTTGCAGAAATTTTGAATAACATGAAAGCTCTAGGAGAAACCATAAAAGAATGTGTAATTTTTCAAAAGATTCTAAGATCTTTACCATCCAGCTTTAACCCCAAGGTTTCTGCCATAGAAGAAACAACTGATTGGGAAACTTTGACCATGAACCAATTACTTGGAAACTTAACAGCCTATGAGATGAGACTGCCACAGAGGAAGTCAAATGTGAGGGAGGCAGCCTTTAAGACAGAGAAGAATAGAGAATAAAAAGAAGATACATGCTCCTGCTCTAATGAAGAAGAGGCCAAATTTGTCAGAAAATTGGATAAAGGCTCAGGAAAGTATAAAGGTAAAATTCCATTTAAATGCTTTAACTATGGAAGAGTTGGACACTACGCATCTAAGTGTCGTCATAAGAAGACAAAGAATCAGACTCAAGAGACAGAGAAAACCATATAAAAGAACTGGCAGAAAGGGAATAGATACAGGAGAAAATCATTTTATGCTCAGCAAGATAACAGTGCATCTGAAAACTCAGATGAAACCTCAAATGAAGAAGGAACCTTTAAATTTGTATTGATGGCCAAGGAAGAGCTTGAAGGATTCCTTCTAGAAGATGAGGAAGAAGGTGAAGTTGATCTTGAGGGGGAGCTAAGAAGTGCCCTGGAGGAAATAGATAGACTTAAACTAAAGTGCAGAAAACAGAAAGACATTCTCCTCAAATGTGTAAGAGAAGAAAAAAATTCAGAAGACCTCATTCAGTGGAAAGTAGAGCTTGAAGAAGCCAAGAAGGTAGAAGAAACTCTACTTAAGCAAATTGAGGATAAAATTCAGAAGCAAGAGAAATTGGAAGAAGAAGTAGTATTCTTGAGGAAGAAATTAGAAAACACCCAAAGGAAATTGTTAATAAAGACTCCTCAAATGACAAGCTCTGATAAGTTGAATAAAATACTAGATTCTCAAAGATCTCCTCTGATAAAAACTGGGATAGGTTATGAAGGAGAAAAAATTAAATTCAAAGAAAAAGATAACAGGAATATCATTTTTGTAAAATTTGTTAAGGATAATGAAGCAGCTCAGAAGGTTCCTACAGAAGTAGAAGCCTGCAATGAAGTAAACATAAACAAGAAGGAACGTCAAATGACAAAGAATGAAATAAATAAACAGTCAACTCAAAAAGGCTCATATACTCCTGAATATATAAAATTTGGAAGCTATCAAAGTATATTCTTCCCCCCTTTGAAAAATGTCACTTGTTATGCCTGCCACAAACTGGGACATATTGCTGCATATTGTCATAAAAGGAGAATCGATTCCAACCATCAAAGGATGCAAAAAGAGAAAAGACTACCTCAAGCTAACAAATGGAGAATACAACCCTTCATCAGGTACGCTAATTGTTTTTATGGGTATTTTTATTGTAAGGAGTTTGGACATAAAGCCAAGGAGTGCAGAACGAATGGAAAAAGACTGATGTATGGAAACTCAAGGAGATGGAGGAACAATGGAGAATTCACTCATGTACATAATTCATTTAGAAACATAATCAAATGCTTTGACTGCCATCATATCGGGCCCAAGTGTCACAAATGTCCTCTTAGAGAATGTGGTCCATCCGCTCAAGAAAGGTGCCAAACAATAGGATGCATGCAGTGGAAAAAGAAGTTGAATAAGTGTGACCTAGCTCTAATAGCTCAAGATCAGAAAAACCAATGGTATTTGGATAGTGGATGTGCAAAGCATATGACTGGAGATCAAAGCAAGTTTGTAACCTTTGATGAAAAGAATTTTGGGAATGTAACATTCGGCAATGATAAAGCAGGGAAAATCAAAGGAAAAGGCTCAGTCAGTCTGGATAATGGAAGAGGAAGGGCCCAAGATGTACTATTTGTGGATGGGTTGAAAGAAAATCTGCTAAGTGTCAGTCAAATGTGTGATAAAGGCTATGAGGTCATTTTTAGAGCCCAAGATTGTGAAGTAAGATCAAGCACCACCAGAAAGTCCTTGATCAAAGGTGTTCGAATAGAAAGTAATGTCTATATAGTGAAAGAAGAGGACAAAGCATGTCACCTAAGCAAACTTGATGAATCATGGTTATGGCATAGAATATTGGGACACCTAAACTTTGACCACATCATAAGTTTGAGCAAGAATAATGCAGTCACAGATATGCCAGTCATAAATAAGCCTTCAAATACCATATGTAAATCCTACCAACTAGGCAAGTAGACCCGCACATCTTTCAATACCAAAGAGAAACTATCTACAAGCAGGCCTCTTCAGCTTGTTCACATGGACCTGTGTGGACCTTCAAGAACTAAAGCACCAAGTGGAGAATAGATAACTTTACCAGATTGACATGGGTAGAATTTCTCAAATATAAATCTAAAGCACTTGAGAAATTCAAAATATTCAAGGCATTGGCAGAAAATCAAATAGGATGCAAGCTAAAGTGCATCAGATCAGACAGAGGAGGTGAATTCACAGACTATGATTTTGTAGACCTATGCAATGAACATGGGATAAAACAACAGTTTAAAATTGCTAGTACACCTCAACATAATGGAGTGGCGGAGAGACAAAACAGGTCAATACAACAGATTTCCAGAGCAATGATGCAAGAAAGTAACATTCCCCAAACCTTCTGGGCAGAAGCAGTACACACAGCTGTTCACATTCTTAACAGTGCTCATTTAAGACCAAACTGTGACAAGACTACTAACGAATTATGGCATGGTAAACCAGCATCAATCAAGCACTTTAGAGTCTTTGGAAGCAAGTGTTTCATAAAAAATAATGATGAAAAACTGGGGAAGTTTGATGCAAGAGCTGATGAAGGAATATTTTTAGGATATGCATCCAAGAGTAAGGGTTACAGGTGCTACAATAAAACACTACACAAAATTGTGGAAAGCATTGATATAAGATTTGATGAAGATATACCAAACATAACAAGAAGTACAAGATGCAGCAATCCTCCAGAAGATCATGAAGAAGAGAACCAAGATAATGATGAACTGAGTAAGACAATAGAAGATATTGAATTAAACTCAAAATTTCCCTCAAGACACACTCAAAAGAATCATCCCCCCTAAGAACATGACTACATTAAACTGATTTACCCCCCCCCCCCCTCTCAGTTTAACTAAGGGTTCAATAGATGGAAAATTATTGTACAATATGAGGATCCGTAATAAGAACTTGTCTCATATTATCATGAATTGCTTATAGAGATGACTCCAATTAGACATGTTGTTATCCATTGCATTATTGCACATATTCATCACCTCATTTATCCATATCAAAACGAGGCCTTGATGTGAGAAATCTCTATAACAACCCTGAGTTAAAAATTCATGTAATAAAGTTAAAGGTAAAATAAGACGAAGGTCATGGGACACGTATTCCAAGCTAAATGTTGAGAAAAACATCCTAGTGGGTGTTCATTTCGGTCTATTATGACCAATGAAGTTTAACAAGGCATTGAAAAATACATTGAAAAGGAAAAGAGAAATTAATTGACATTCTATTTATGAAATAAATGAAATAGGAGAAAAGGAAGATGAAAGGTCACATGTTTGCTTGAGAGGGAAATTGAAGGAAAAATGAAGGAAAATGAAGAAAATAGAGGCCTCAATGATAAAAAGGCTTTTGAGGATTAGAGTCACAACCTTTTGTCAATTTTATATTTGAGCTCTCTTTATTCTCTCATACTAGAACATTCTAGGAGCACTCTAGCATTGGAGAAAGGAAAGCAAGGGAAGGACAAGGAAGAAAAAGAAGGAAATGGACAAGAAAAGAAAATTTAGATCAAATAGATTCAATAGGAATACTTGAAAGTAACAGGTTTCGTGTGTGATTTCCTAGCTGGTTTGTGAATGCATGGTACATGCATGTGTGTATTTGGTTCTCTTGATGTCATTGGCATGGGTTTTTTCATGTGTGATAGTGGTTTCATCCTTTCCTTGCCATTTCCAGATAGCCATGGTGTGATGGTGTTCTTTTATTTGGTTGAGCTTTTGATTATCGGATGGTTTTGGAACCGGGTGAGGTGGTTTTTAGAATATTCTAATTGGGCATAGGAATCCCTTGACTGGTTTTGGAGGGATTGCAATAATGCCTGAGGGTGGATATAGGAAAATTCCTTAAGGTATTGGTGAAGAAATTATGATGCATTAAATCTTATTTTCGACCTAGTAATTCCTTAACTGGTTTTGGGGGGGGATTGTGGTAAAACCTAAGGTTGGAGGTGGTTTAATCTTCGAATAAACCTATTTATTTATGTATTGTTTTGCTTATGTGATCTCTTGACCAATTTTTGTGAGATTACGAGAGCACGAGGGTGGAGGTGGTTTAATCTCCAAAAAGCCCTGGTTTTTTATATATTAGTATGCTTATGTGATCTCTTGGACTCATATGGGAACTTTGTAAACATCTTATCAAGGACAAGATTTTCAAGGATAGCCTTTTCAGGGCCAGTTATTTTAAGGTCAAATTTTTAAAGCTCAGCCTTATTAGGGTTAGTTCTTTCAATGAAATCCTTTACAAATATAACCCTTTCATGGGCAATATTACTTGGTGTAGATCAGAAAAAATCCGCCTTTCCAGACTCATCCATACCCTGGTTAAACATTTGAAATTATGTCTCAACCGTAGTTTGCTATGGATAACCCTGGTTATCAAGGAGTAATTCAAATCCCAATCTCTCCGGATATCCCAGGATATCATGGATATCATCCTCTAAGTATTGGACTTATCCCACAGGGTTATCAGTTTTCACAACAAGATCTTGACCTGCAGTTACAGTTTATTTAAACTTTGGATTTAACAGATTTGTCTCAGATAATGAATGATCCTATTTACTATTTCCTATCTTGGCCGAAAATTCCCACAAAGTTTCCTAATGACATTTCAAAATTTGAAGGTAAATCAAGAGGGGACCCTTCAAACCATGTCATGATGTATCATCTTTGGAGCACATAAAATTTTTTAATCGATGGTTCCATTAGATTACGACTTTTTCAACGAACTTTAATAGGTTCAGTAGCAAAATGGTACTTTGAACTACCACGAGCTTATTTTCACAACTTCAATGCCCTAACCACTGCTTTCTTGATATATTTTTAGTTACCAATCCGTTATGATACTGGTACCGAAATTTTGAGTTCTTTAAAATGGAATTTGTCTACGTATATTTCCAATCATATCCACGAATGGAGATGTAAACGTAGTTTGGTCAAAGTTTTCATTCTAGATCAAATTTTGGCTAAGTTGTTTACTAAATATTTTCTTCCAGTCATCACTGAAGATGTTGCCAAGCGAGGCGTTGTAACTGAAGAAAAATTTATTGCGCGTGCCCAATATTTAGACCTTGTTTACATGCAGTTTGGCACTTTATATGAAAAAATTCTAGATTTTCCTTGCCCTATTCAAATAACCAAAACTCCTTCTGGTTTTCACGTCACTGAAGATGTAATCAATTTTGTTAGCCAATCTAAGAGTAGGAAAAAAAATCCAAATCCAATACTCCAATTATAACTTTACTCGGATCATGTAAAGTAAATCCTTCTCCTGAAAATACTTCTAAGATTAACGTTATAAAATCATCTACCAGTAAAAATAAGTTGTCCGAAGGAAGTAAGAAAGGGAAAGGTAAACTGAAACAAAACACTTCCTTGAAATAGAAATCATATAACAATGAACAATCTAAAGAAAAGAAAAATCTGCGTTATTCACGTTTAATATGTGATGAATAAATTTACACCAAGGAGTGCCCTCATCGTGCTGAGGTAGCTAAATTAGTTAAAGGTTGACCCACACTTGTTTTTTTGAAGGATCTATTTCCTTCTCAAGACATTAATATGGTCTCTAACAATCCTTCTTCTTCCATCTTATCAGCAGATATCACGATGATGTGTTCTCAAGTTATGGTTGCTACGGGATCTCAAGAATAAGGATCTAAGGGTCTTGTCAATGGAAATGACATGGGTTCACCCAGTCAAGCTTCCACGTCAATTCCTCCTCCTTTTGAACCATTAAATATTGAAAAAGCTAGTTCTAACATGGTGATTCAATCGCCTCCTAAAGGTGTTCTTTGAAATTCAGCTTTCAATCCACATGCGCAAGCTGCTAAAAATTATAGCATTGTGGAAGATCTAACTATGTCACCTTAAGCAATGTCGACCTTTGAAAGTGTTGCAGAATTATCCAGCACAAAGGAAATTGTTTTTTTCAACTATAGGAGATATTGATCCTCGGGATTCTAATCTCATTATCTTCGACCTAGACAATTATGTACATAGACTTCCACATCAAATGGCATTCTAAATACCAGTTTTCATCAAAACCAAATGAGTCACTCACGCAGTAATTTAAGAAGGAGCATCTACGTGTATAATGTCTATTGCTTGTTGGAAATCCCTTGGTTCTCCAAATATCAATCAGTCTTGTATGACTTTGAAAGCCTTTGATGGAAGAGGTTTTCGCCCATATGGGATTATCAATGATCTACCTATAAATATAGAAGGTAAAATGGTTGAAGTTGAAGTTGAGGTTGTTGATGCTCAATTTGACTATAACCTTTTATTAGGATGAAGTTGGTCCTATGCTATGTCAGTAGTGGTCTCATCATATTTTCGAATGATAATGTTACCCCATAAAGGGAGAATTACAAAAGTAGACCAACTGTCTTACTACACTTCAGACCTTAGCTCTAAAAGCAGTATACCCTTTGTTGGAAAGTTTATTACTCTGCATGAAGATGTTGGGGCATGTTTTCTTAAGGATTCATATTTAATGGTAAATTTTGCGATTCCTCCTCCCAATTTTTCTCATAATTTTTCCTAGGTCAACATGATTACATCAAGCACAATACCATCACATGATCCTTGGATTGTGCATTCAGAGTCTGAATTTTCCTTATATGACAATGAGATGCCTTTGAGCCCATTTGAATTTTCTTATCAGGCAGTTCAATCACTTTCCAACCCACCATCAACTAAAACTGATCAAGTGAATGTGATCAATGACGAATATTCTCATTTGTCACATTTAGTACCAATATCATTTCCTGATCCTTTCGATAACATGTTTCCAACTTATGAGAGTATCATGGAAGTCATGACTTTGGATGAATTTCTATGGAATGATTATCGTCATCATTCATCCTTTCTTCCTGAACTTGATAAAATCTAGAAATATTTTTCATCTATATTTCGCTAGATATTGTTCATAGTCCTCAATGTCCTATGTCAATCCTTCATTTACATTCTGAAATGAATCTAGGAAAAATATCTACAACAGTACCCATTGACATATCAGTTAAAACCAAAATTACCGATAACATTCGCATAGGTGATTTGTGCTCCATTGAAAAAATCGAGACAGATAAACCCTATTTCAGGAATTCCATGAAATTTTTGCCTGGTCATATGAGGAAATGTTAGAAATTTACCCCAGGAGTATAGTTCATGAAATTAAGACATAACCAGATGCCAAACCCATCAGACCAAGATTATGTCCAGCTTATCTGTGGAAATTTGCTGCTATCAAAGCTGAAGTTGAAAAATTACTTAGAGAAGGTTTCATTTACCCTGTTTCCTTGACTGATTGGGTATCCAATATTGTTCCAGTGAAAAAAAAGAAAGGGAATATTAGAGCATGTGTTGACTATAGGGATATCAATAAATTTTGTCCAAACGACAATTATCCTACTCCTTATGTCGACCAAATTGTTAATGATTGTATCAAAAATGACATTTTCTATTTAATGGAAGGTTTTTACGGATAAAATCAAAATAAACATACTCCCTATCAATTAGCCTAAGACTACGTTCATTTTTCCATGGGGGACCTTTTTCCTATCACAAACTCTCATTTGGATTGAAGAATGTTGGCACAAATTTTCAAAGGGAAATGTCTTACACATTTCACGATATTAAACATATTGTGTAACCCTAACTGGATGACTTAACAACTCATTCGCTGAGACAACAAGATCATCCCATGTATTTGAAAGAAATTTTCATTCGATGTAGGCACTATAATTTTCGTTTGAATCCTCACAAGTGAATCTTTTGTGTACAATCTAGTAGATTGTTGGGATTTTTCATGTCAAACCGTGGTAGAGAATCGTCTTCTAGATGAATCCCTATTTCTTATGAGTACTTTAGATCCTTGATATTGATATATAATTATATATCTTCAAACTCAAAATTTTCTTCCCGATTTGTCTCGAACTAATCGTCGTCGAATTTGGTACCAATCCTAGAAATATGCTACTGTTGGCAATACTCTTTATCGTCATGGTTAGGATTCTATCTTTCAACGTTTTTTAACACACAAGGGGGTTGATAAGGCATTAAATGGATGCCATTCAGGAGCTTGTGGTGGTCATATGTTAGGGTTTCAACTGCCCAGAAGATATTGCACGCTGGATATTTTTGGTTGTCACTGTTTAAATATTTCATAACTGCAGTTAGAAAGTGCCATAATTTCCAAGTTTACGATAGTAAGGTAAATTCTCCTCCATCTCCTCTTCACCTAATCATAGTTTTCGGTCCATTCGCTAAATGGGGAATTTATTTTGTTACGTATAACCCTCACTTGGTCAGGGAGCATGGGTATATTATTCTCCTTGTAGATTATTTTACAAAATGGGCCGAGGCGATTCCCACATACAAGGATGATGGTGAAACTACAACTATTTTCATATTCAATCATGTAATTTATAGGTTTGATGTACCACAAGCCATTGTTACGAACCATGGTAGCCACTTTTGTAATTTTATGATGACCAAGCTTTCTACATAGCTTTGCTTGCACCATGACAGCTCTACTCCTTATTATCTACTAGTGAATGGCAAAGTTGAAGTTGTTAACAAGGTTTTTACCAATATGATTAAAGAGAATATCAGAATTCATAAAAGAAATTGACATACTATGTTTTTTTTAGCCTTGTGGGCATAGCGTACCTCTATAAAAACATTGACTGACTTTACTCCCTTTCAACTTTTGTCGATTGAGTGTGAAATTTCATCATTAAAACTAGCCAATGACTTGTCACCGGCTACCATTTCGGAGGAAGAATGTTTTATGTACATAGAACAACTCGATGAAACTCATTGTAATGTTGCATTAGGTATCGAGGCTCATAAAAAATGTGTTAAGGCTCAGTTTGATCGAAACGTGAATCCTCGTGTATATTCATAAAGTGAACTAGTCTTAATCTATGATCAAGCACATGATAAGATATGCACTCGTAAATTTGAACCTATGTGGCATGGTCCTTACATTGTAAATGTGTACTAGCCAAAGGGACCTATGAATTTTTTGACTATGACGATGTTTATTTAGGAGAGCACGTAAATGGTCTCTACCTTAAGAGATATTATTCATGATTTATCTCATGAATATTTTATTCCATTACTTGTATCATTTTTTATGAGTGTGTGCTTTAGGTTTGAATTTTTTATGATTTACTAATACTTTTCATGCTTATCTTGGATTACACTTGATTTGTAGATGTCAACATTCCTGCAAATATTTGGATAAAACCAAAAGGAGGCTACAACCCCCTGATTTATCAGCTACAACAAAATGGAGCTACAACCCCTACAATATATTTATTTACCATCACCCACTGGAAAGAGAACAAACCCTTGATCTGTAAGCAACAACTTGTTGGACACTCAATGGGTTATTTTTCATCCATTTTCAAACTATTTATTTACAAACACCCACTGGAAGGAGCACCAACCCTTTATCTGCAAGTTACAACTTGTTGGACAATAAATGTGTCATTTTACATCCATTTTCAAACTAGTTATGTACCAACACACACTGGAAAGAGCACCAACCCTTGATCTATAAGCTACAACTTGTTGGACATTCAATGGGTCATTTTTCATCCATTTTTAAACTAGATCCATGAATGCCAATCTGCCTTCAAAATAAAATAGTTTGTCTTCAATCACTAATCAAGAATCACCTCAACAACACCACCATACCAACTCCTCACTGCTCTTGAAACTATACCTCAAAAACTCTTAGAAATTATGCCTCCAAAAAACATATTGATTATGTTTACTCAAGCATGCTTTTAAAGTTTTCTCTTTGCTAATTTTGGCTTCCTTTGTTTTCTTGAATTACTACATAAATTATTTTTTTTCCCGTGTCATGTTCAATTTAGTTTCTAAATCTTCTCTTCACATCTTCTTGAGGTCCTCTCTGTGTTTCATGCTTTTGATCTTGTTGTTCTGAACTTGTTCGATGATTTTTTCTTCTTATTTCAGTGAATCTAGAACTTTTACATAGTTAAGTAAGGTTTTTTAAAGTTATAAGGATCATATTTAGCTCAACTTCCAAAATTTCCACTTAAATTGGTAGCCCCGCCAAAAACTGGATCCAAAAATAGTTACTAACTCATGCATGCCACCAAATCCCAAAATCTTTAATAGAATCTTCCACTGCTAGCTGTGCTGCCAAAATCAAGACTATAGATCCACTGCACTTGCCAAATTTCTTATATCAAAGGCCAAATCCTATTGGATTTATAATTACATGTAAAATCCAAACAAAATCGCCTATCAGATGGTCACCATACCCCACCATGTCGAGCCTGGGTGCATGGATGCCCTCACATGTTTATAATTGAATTCGATTTCCTTACAGGATCTTAGTTCACGGGCTTGGCCCACCTCCTCTGTTATGCTTCCAACTCATCTGAACCATTATTTATATAAATAGATATATATGCCACCACTGAGCTGCAGACTTGTTCACCCAATGAAATACATAAAAAACTCACACAAACTATCGCTCCATTGGTCTACTCGGCCCCATAATATATATGTCTCTATTATTTTTTGGAGCCTAGGTGCCCTAGCCTTTTTGGTTTCAATTCTTTAAATATTACGGGCACCTGACCTATCAAGTATGGCCCATTACTCTATTCTCCTGTTGCGCCACTTATACTCCATATGTCGGCCCATTGGAAATGCTCGACTCTTAGTTACAAATTCTTCTAGGCTTGACAGTTTCAGAAAATGGGAAAATTCTCATCTCTTTTCATTCCGTTGATAGACAAATCCCTGGTGCCCAACACTTTTAAAATTACAATTTATAATTATTACGGGCTTCTAGGACTTCTATGGTTCTGAGGTTTTGGGCTTCCCTGCACAATGTTGTTAAAAAATTTCGTGCCTTTTGGGGTTCCAGGGTTCTGAGCTTCTGGGCCTGCTACCCTACTCAATTTTTTTTATGATATTTTAAGATATTCTGAGCATCACGTTGTTTCTGAGTTGACTTTTGAAGGCCCAAATTTGACTACCATAGGGAAATTTTGAGGTCTAAAATGGGCCTCCTAAGAAAAATGTACAACAAAAATAAATTGTATAAGAACCAATAGGATTCAAGGTTATGATGTCAAGCATGGTGGATGATTCACCATTTTTTAAAGTAAAATGGTTAAAATATTAAAAAATAATAAAATAATAAAACTACTTTCTCAACATTTATTTTTCAACTATCTCACAAATTTTTTACTCAAATTTCAAGTGGGAGTACTCGTTGGATGCAAAATTTAATTCCTCATTCAAGGAGTACCTATGTTTCATACTTTTGATGGACCATTCTACACTAAGAATGAGAAATACATGAAAATAACATGAGTGAAATCATGTTTCTAATGTATTTATCATTTTTCGTGTAGCCGGATCCATCAAAAGTATGCAACATGTGTACTCCTTGGATGAGGAATTAGATTTTTCATCCAACGAGTAATCCCACTTGAAATTTGAGTAAAATCTTTGGGAGATAAGTTGAAAAAATAGTTTTTCCTTTTTTCCCTCTAAAACTTGATGATGTAATCAAATCTTATTTTATTATTTCCACTATTATTTTATAATTTCCTTAGGAGGCCCATTTTAGACCTCAAAATTGCCCTAATGCAATATCTCTCAATCCATGGGGCCATTTGTAGACTTCCATATACTGTTGGAAAGCTCTTTTAGAGAAATTTTCAGCTGAGTGGATCTGATGTGGACTTTGAGTTGATCTAATGCCTAAAAAAATTCTTCAAAGTATCTGCTCTTCTTTGCACCTTGACCACCTATCTACACCTATTCCTTGGTCATTCTTGATCACCTGTTTCTTTCCCATACTTCTTTTCCATGCTACTTTTTCATCAATGATAACATATTTCCATGGCATAATTTCATATAAAAATAACAATTTACTATTTTTAAAATATTAAAATCAATTAATTAATGAAAAGTATGCACAACTATTTAATCTTCAAGATAATGTTGAGATATGTTTGTGCTTTTTTTAAGTGTGGCAATAATGGAAATAAATTATTTGAAATTTCAAAACAGGCCCACATATCAAATTTGATGATTTTGCACCTACCTGACCCATTTTCACAGTTTCAAGTAAGGATCTTGATGATTTTTCATTTTTTTTTTAAATGTATTTGACGAGCAAATCACCCCTTGAAAATTTGCCTAGCAAATTCCTTCCTACTAGTATCTATAATGTCCCTAAAATAATCTAAAATCGAGTAGATGTAAACTTTTATGGTTTAATAAAGTATATTTGTAAGGCAATACATAGTCCATAATGAATGAGTCCTAAGAATGTAATGATGGAAAATCACATGTTTTAAACTATGTTCCCTCTATAAAGTTTATTTTAAGAATTGACCTCTCGATGGGTATAGAGTGTCCTTGTGAGCATTGTACTTTACAAAGGGGAATTGAGTTTTTGTTTGGAGTAACATAGTTTATTCAATAAAATTATGCTTTATATGATAAGATATATATATATATATATATAACTTTTTAATTTCTAAATATAAAATTTTCCATTAAAATAACTCTATACAATTGTACATTGTTCAGATCAACATATCATGCATCTTCATTTTGATATTTTTCCTATTTTCTTGAAGACCCCAATTGGAATAATTTATGAAACTTTTAATAAAAATAGCACCGACGACGTCCTTGTTTTCACAATCCAATCCAAATTGTCTGGCATGTGATGAAATGAAATAATTACTCCAAATATCTTTTCTGAATACATCATGAGTGGACACTATCCTATAATGCATACCGATATGTGTGTACATTCATGGTCACGTTACTGTAGAGATATAGGATCTCCGTTAATTTTGGCCTCACTCGGTAAAAGGCATGTTGTTTTTTTTGTGGTGGAGAGTTTTGTTAATATGGAATATTTTGTGTAAGCTTTAATGGCGTTTATATATATATATATATATATATATATTTATATATATATATATTATTGGACATTCACGTTTGAAGGGTCCAAGCTTATTTTGAATTAATGGGAATAGGGCCAGAGTTTTTATGAGCTGACGCTGACATTTCTGGTGAACATTATGCATACCCGTTAGAAATCCAGTTGGGAATATTGAAATAAAAAGTTTTCTTTTTTGGAATCGTATTCCGAATAAATAATTTTTTATCATTTTTGAGGTGTGTATAATTTTTATGTGAAGTCTTGTACTGAGTTAGGAATGATCAAAAATATCCATCGTCTAAATTCCTACGGGATTCTCCTTGCGGTCGGTCACTACATATTTCCATTATCGGTCGCTTGGCGTGTTCAGCAGCTTCATTATGATTCCTCAAGATATTTGCATCGGTCAGCATGGCCATAACATATTCTACATGGTCTCGTAGATGATATGCCTCTAGGACTATGACGATTCTAGCCTTCCAAACTAAAATGTTGGACAGGCCATCCAATCTGTCCCGATCACATAGTCCATGAGGAGTCATCTGCTCAGAAATATGTTAGATCTTATTTTCTCTTGGCTATAGATCTACATCTAAGGTCCTTGGAGAAACATGCACCTTTTTCTCCCTCTGACAACTAATTTCCCTTCTTGGAAATCTGCCAAATGAAACAATGATTCAACTCTCTTCGATTCTTTCATTGATCTGCAAGTTTCTTTGTCTAGAAACTCTCTAAGAATTTTATCTCCTACTCTTAGGCTAAAAATATGAAAAATTCAGAAATTTAAAAACAACCAACACCTTCTGAAGTTCTGCAGCTCCGCCTTAGGCACTTCTAGATCTGATAGTGTCAGATCTGTGTCACCCTGGTTGGCTTCAAACAGTCCAAGCGTTGTCTCTGTGCAGTAAGTGTGTGGGCCTACTAGGAGACAACGTAAGACTGTGTCACCCTACCCTCTACGTAACTCTACTTCTCTGAAAAAATGCACTGTCCCTTCAGATTTTCCCTTCTGTTGTTGCTGCTGCATTTCTGGCTTCTTTCTGCAGCAAGATGCTTCAATCTTCTGCTGGTGAACCTCCTATATCTGCAAGTGCTCTGATACCATGTGAAAATTTCTCAATGTTACTTATTTAGAAATCTACTGTTAGATCTGGTTATGCTTCTCCTACTTAATCAAGTTATTAACTGAAAAATTCAGATTAATATCGAAGAAAAACACATAACATAATTTCAAGAATTCAGATTAGAAAAAGTACATGCACACATAGACAAAGTGACACAATGATTTTCTGGAAAAATAGTCCCCAAAAAAACCCAATGTAGGAAAACTAGTCTCTGGCTACTGGAGGGTTTTATTATTAAGAGTATTTCCGAATACAGCAAATATGGGTTCCAGTTCTAGAAAACCCAATAGAGAAAATATAGATCTGCAACTCATCGGCTGTTCTGAAGCGAAAATATTGACTGATCCACACCCTCAAATGTGATTTACAGGACTCGGACAAAATTAGACCCTAGAAACCCTAGCGCTGCCCCTGAAGCCCCTGCTTCAACCTCTGCAGCCCCTGCGTCCCTCAACACTGGCCTGGAAAGGGCTACGTAACCTTAGACTGGGTGACGCACTCCCTATTCTGCCCCTAAGGATCTCTACGTAACCTTTGAGGGTTTCCAGCTGCCCTATGTTGCCCTGGGAGTGACTGCGCAACACCTGCGTAGTTGAAGCTACCCCTATGTTGTGCAACTTCTACCCTCTTGCTACTGATGCTCCTACTTATATGTGCTACCTTTATGAAGCTGCTCTTTATCTCTTGGTCATTCTAGAAATTGGGATCATACCATCCCCTTTGTCTAAACTCCCCTCTCTTCAACTGAAACACTTTTGAGAATTCTTAACAAACCTTGCCCTAGAATGTGAGCTTTAGCTTCAGTGCTCTGCCTCTATGTGTCTTTACAAATGACCCCAAGTCTTTCCTTTATAATTTTATTGTTGGGAAACCAACGACCATGATCATATATTGAATCAATGGCTAATATTAAAATAAATCTTGATCCGTGTGACTTAAGACAATTTTATCACATGTTTAATTTAATTAAATTTAATTATTTAATTTTCCTAAGCTTAGACTTAGGAAATACATTAAAATACTTAATCAGTTAAATATCTCCTAAACCAAATGAAATTTCCCAAATCCCTTTATGGGTCTTGTAGATCATGTGTACTCTATTCCCTCCACAAATTGTGGGAGCTAGATCACATCAGATGCTACCCCAAATACATAAAATCTCAACAAAATTTATGAAAAAACCTCTAAAATTAGCCCAAGATTTTCTGAGGATGATCCAAATTGTAGACTATGATATTTGGACTATGATTTCCTCCCAAAATCTTATAGAATTAGATCTCTGAACTTATCCCTTCTATGATGATCTTTGACTAGCTTAGATGCTTTGAAATTTGATCCTTGCGTGTCCCTTAAATGCCCTTCCTTAATTGTCACCTTAGCTTTGAAAACATGTTGAGAAATCTAGGGAAATTGCATTAGGATATTTCTCTTTATTTGTGATTTTTTGTGAATGATTTTTAACTTCTTTAGATTAGGATCTTCTTCTTGTTAGATTATTAGTGTTCTTCTTCATCAAACAGTAACCAATGAATAAACATAAGTAGACAAGAGACACAACATGTAGACTATGAGCCAAGGCCAAAACCTCTCACTCTTTAAGAGGAAAACCCACACAAATTCTTCTTATAGAGATTCCAATTGAAGAATACCAATACCATGACCCTTGATCTATTTATCCACTCCAAGACCAAGAAACTATTCCTCTTCCAACTTCTTGATTTCTCTTCTCTAAGTTCCTTTTGCTTCATAAGTGATGACATCAAACTATTGTCACTATGTCAGACAAGGATGTCGAACCTCTACAACATTGAGCCTTGAAGACACACCACAAAACCATATTCATTGTTCTCTAAGATACCACCAAGCTCTTTCTTTTCAACAGCACTAAGATCCTTTTAGCACCCAATTCTTCTAGCAGTGATAGCACCAAACTATGGTCCAATATTCTTCATGTTATCACTGTGGTGTTTAATAAAGAGGGATCTGAATTCCCTTCCACAGAACTGTAGCCTTCAAATATTCCATACATTACACTGAGATAACACTTGAAACGAGACAACATATCATCACAACACCAAGCTACTGTGCCACTGCAATTACATCGAGCTTGTGATCACCTTCCGAGAATCAACAGAGATTCCAACCTATATTAACCTATCCGAAATAGAGATGTCCGAATTGTATGTTGTCTAACCCATCCAAAAATATCAGAGGCATATTTGCTAAATTTTATATCTCTGTGGTAACCTTAGTCGCATATATATAGTAGTTTTTCCATCAATATTATCCGCTACAAGTGAACCGATGTGTCTTATTTATGTGAGCCGACATGAGGATCTTCCATATTGTTCAAGAGACCGACTTTCAAGAGGATTTTGCTTGTCTTTAGAGGGCTAATAAGACTTTTAAATCGAATCATATATAATGACATAGGCTCAAGAAGAGCTCTTCATTCATGACATTAATTCTTTGACTCTAAATGATGAACCTAGTGCTCTCAAATGAGATCCATCTATAATAAAATCATTTTCCCATGAAACCCATGTAGCAAGGCTTACAAAAATACTTTTATTACATCATTTATACAAGTCACAATTACATCTCATTATGAAGATCGAACCTAGTTACTTTCCAACAAATATAAAGGTCTTTGAAAATGAAAATCCCACCTACAATCTCTTAGATATCCCTGGGTTACTCTGGGGACTGAACCCATGTCATCGTCACCTCTATTGGAAAGACAACATGGCACCAATAATTTTGACTATGGAAATGGAGGAATATGGTGATGTTTGCAGAAGGCATGTGACTACCCAATCAAAGAGATTCGGGACCTCCATATATTTAAAAAGTACATGTGACTTTATATCATTCTGCCTAATGCATAATGTATATCTTGCAACCATGTTCACTACAAAATAAATTAATGAGCTTACCAAAAACTACGATGGCGTTAAACATATCCCTGCATGGTACTCTACACCCTAGCTTTAAAATCGGTACAGTCAAACTGACTGGTTAGCTTCCTAAGATATCAAACCATCCCAACAAATCTGATTGGTTGGTTGGTCAAGACTGATTGGGTACCAAATTAGCTGGTTTTGGTACCAACCCAGTCAGTTCAGAAAATTGTAAGCTCCTATTGGCCTCACACATTTGATTTCTAGTGTTCATGTGCATATGAGAGCTTGGACAGTTCTACAACAACATTGAGTTTTGGAGCAACAACAAGAAGTTTGGAGGTTCTTTGTCATCTTGGAGCTACTTTGGAGTTGTCTAGTGGAGTTAGCGGTGTTGATCCCAATGCAGTTCTAGTAGTGAACCAACAAGACCAAGCATGGCACATGGTGACTCGTGAAGGAAGCAATAGTCCTGTAGCTGGACGAACTCATGCTTTAGTTATCCTAGGCCTAATGATGTTTCTCATGCTACTAGTGGTATTGTTATTTAGGCTGGAGAAGAGTTTGAGGAGTCCTCAAACTTTGAGCTAGATGATCTTTATGTAGAGCTCCTAATGATGATCCCATGTGTAGTAGTGGTGATGAGTTTGATGAGTGAACATGTCGATCGTGATTTGTAGTAGGCTTGTGGCCTAGTAGTTTGAGTTGTAGCATTGCTTTTGGATTCAGGAGGCCATTTAGAGCCTCATTGTAGAATTTTTTTGGTAGTCTAGAGGTCATTTAGAGCCTCAATGGTTATATATTTTGTCAATGATATCATTGATATGTATTGCACCAGAGCGGGGTTTGCTAAGGAATTCAAAGTGAGCTTGTAGTCCAGTGAGGGGCAGAGATCGGCAAGGGATGATCTGATCTGAGGTCGAGATTACAGCAGCAGAGAGGCAATATCGTACTAGGGCAGCGCAGAGGCTAGCTAGAGGGACGCAGTCCACCCACGCTGACACAAATTCCATGCAAAGGGTGATGCAGAGGTAGTGCAGAGCCTTCTAGAGTGACATAAGGGCAACTGGGCTAGAGGAATGACATAGAGGTTGAAAAATATTGCACTGAAGGTTTCAACGGGCCAAAAAGGGCTCGAATTCATAGTTCCCCAGAGAGGGTGAGATCAGCCATATTTTTGGTCTCCAAGTGAAAGGTATATCTTCTGTGTAATTTCACTATAGGGCAGGCCGTTTTTGGTGCCTATATTGTTGTATTCAGATTCTGCATAATAATAAAACCATCTAGAGTTGTTGCACCAGTTTTTCCTTTTCCAGGGACATTTGTCCAAAAAATCCGTGTAATTTTGTCGCATGTGTGTGATGTTTAGTAAATGATCTGTCTATGTGTAGGCTGCAGTTTTTATTTGCTTCAATGTTTTTTCTGAATACTTCAGATTAATAACATGTTGATTAATCAAACAAGTAGGCAAAGTAGATCAAGACACTATAGTAGGGATTCTATTTTGAAACTTTCGCAGATACCCCACCTCGCCATGGGTCTTATGTCTAAAAAGAAAATGATGTGAAATATTATATATTCATATTGATGTGAAATAATATTTTGAAATTAATTTTAAAAATAATTATATATGAAACCCATTGAAAGTTTTCAAGATTTTTTTGTTTGAAATTCATTTAAAAAATTCATATTGATGTAATTCATTGAAAGTTTTCAAGAAATTGTTTTCCTCAAATTTCATTGAATTTTTTCTTGAAATATCCAATCTCATATTCATATTGATGTGAAATAATATTTTGAAATTTATTTAAAAATTAATTATAATTTTAAAAAAAATCATATTGATATAATTCATTGAAAGTTTTCAAGAAATTGTTTTCTTGAAATTTCCAATCTCGTTTTCATATTGATGTAAAATAATATTTTGAAATTCATTTAAAAAATAATTATATATGAACAATTTCTTGAAATTTCATGGAATTTTTTCTTGAAATTTCCAATCCAATCTGAAATTCATATTGATGTGAAATAATATTTTGAAATTTCCAATCCAATCTAAAATTTAATTGATGTGAAATAATATTTTGAAATTAATTGAAAGTTTTCAATAATTTTTTTTATTGAAATTCATATAAAAAATACTAAATATGAACATATAAAATTAATTGAAAAAAAAACAAATAGGAACATATAAAAATAATTTAAAAAAGAAACCAAAAAAAATTCATATTGATGTGAAATATATAAAATTAATTAAAAAAAACAAATATGAACATATAAAATTTTTATAAAAAAAAACATATAAAATTAAATTAAAAACAAAAAAACATATAAAATTAAATTAAAAAAAACAAAAAAAAAACATATAAAATTAATTTAAAACAAAAACCAAATACGAACATATAAAATTAATCTTAAAAAAAAAACAAATACGAACATATAAAATTAATTTAAAAAAAAAAACCAAATAGAAACATACAAAATTAATTTAAAAAAAAAACAAATATTAACATATAAAATTAATTTAATAAAACCAAAAAAATCATATTTAAATGAAAACCCCAAAAAAACCAAATATGAACGTATAAAATTAATTTAAAAAACAAAAAAACCAAATATGAACATATAAATTAATTTAAAAACAAAAAACAAAAAAACAAAAATTCATATTTAAAAAAAAAAACCAAAAAAACCAATTATGAACATAAAAAATTAATTTAAAACAAAAATATGAACATATAAAATTAATTTTTTTTTAAAGCCAAAAAATTCATATTTAAAAAAAAAATTACTAACATGATAGATCATAGATTTCTGTGGTGTAGATTTTTAGATACAAAACTCGGAATCTCCACAGTCCTCATTTTTTAGTCTACGTTTCGGGTCTAAAACAAGACCCATCTTCAAGACAAATCTACAAATAAGAGAAGCGATTTGGTTAAATAAATAGAGGAAAAGATGACAGGAAAAAAGAGAGTTGACCAGTTACCAACTTAATAATTTAATTTCTAAATATTTTCAATTATTTTTATCCATATTTATTTAATTTAGATTAATTATTTTATTTAAAAGTATCATATGATTTGTTATAATGCTTTATGTTAATGATACTAATGTTTAATCTTTTAATATTAATTATTTGTCCTTATTATAAAGTCCTATGTTTTTTATCCATATTTATTTTTAATTTAGATTAATTATTTTATAAAATGTTATAAAGCCTTATTTTAATGATACTAAAGTTTAGTATTTTCTTTATACTATTTTTATGTTATAAGGCCCTATGTAGATTATATTAATGATGTTGGTATAGTTATTTAATTATAATATATTTAGTTAGATTAATAAATCAAATGATTATAACCCATAGATATAATCAAAGGATTGAAACTAATTAATCCTATAAACTAAGGTTTGGAGTGGGTTAGGATTTATTTAAGGTGTAAGCTGTTGTTAAGAGATTTACAAGGGTGATTTTATATATATAATTTTTACTTTTTTAAGGTTAAAGAAGGGTAGCAGGCAAGGGGAAGGGTAAGGGTTTGAAATGAACAGGCGGATAGAGGGAAGGGGAAAGGGTAAGAGGAAGAGTAAGTAAAAGTCATTAAATATCCTAAAGGGACGAAGGAAGAGAAGTGGTACAAGGAGACCAACGACTCAAGGGTGTAAGTTATTTATCGGGAAAGAACGTGGACCCAATTTCTGCTAACTTCTAAACCTCCATCTCTATTTAGGTTGTGAGGGTGTTTGATGATTTCCAAGGCTTCACATATTTTACGTTTAAAATGATGTTTTTCTTTGGCAATGACCACTGCCTCTTCAAGGCATACGTGGTGACATGTTTTGTTGGAGTGTTCTGCCAAAGCCGAGGTTTTAATTCTTCCAAGTCTGATGTCCGCACCATGTTCTTTAAACCTTATTTTGAAGGTTTCCCCAATATAGCAATCTCCGCATGAACAATTGATTTTGTAAACACCTTTTTGTTAGAGGTGGTTGGTGTCATCCTTAACCAATTTCATTATTTGCCTAATGGTCACTAGAGGTTTGAAGGATGCTCTAATGTCCTTTTTAGCTAGAACTTTGGTTATCTTGTCTGTGACCCCTTGAATATAAGGGAGGTATGCTTTTGTAGTTGCTTAATTGTCAATAATCATTCTTTTGTTTCCAAATACTAACATATAAAATTAATTTTTAAAACCAAATATGAACATATAAAATTAATTTTTAAAAAAATATTTAAAAAAAAAATCATATTTAAATAAAACAAAAAAAACAAATACAAACACACAAAATTAATTTTAAAAAATAAATAAATAAATAAATACAACCATATAAAATTAATATAAAAAAATACAAACATATAAAATTAATTTAAAAAAAACAAATACGAACATATAAATTAATTTTAAAAAAAAAAAATACCAGCATATAAAATAATTTTTTTTAAAAACCAAAAAATACATATTTAAAAAGAGCCAAAAAAATAAAAAACCTAAATATGAACATTATTAAAAAAAAAAAAAAAAAAAAAAAAAAACATATTAAAAAAGAAATTAAAAAACTTCATATTTAAAAAATAAAAACAAAAATTTCATATTAAAAAATAAAATAAACCCAAAAAATCATATTTAAAATTTAAAAAAAAAAACCAAAAAAATCATATTTATTTGAAATTCCGTTCTCAATGAAAATATATATAATATAAAATAAAATAAAATAAATACCAAAAAACTCATTTAAAAAAAAAAAACCAAAAAATCCATATTTATGAGAAATTCCAATCTCATAGAAAATATATATATAATTAAACTAAATTGTATCCCCAATTAAAAAAAAAAAGCATATTATATATAAAATTAAGCTAAATTGTATCTCCAATTAAAAAATTCATATTTATGTAAAATTCCAACATCATTGAAAATATATAAAACTAAATTGTATCCCCAATTAATTAAAAACCCAAACATAAAACCAATTAATTAAAAAATTAAAAAACTAAAAATAGAAAAAAAACACACACACAACATAAAAATGTAAAACCCCCCTCACAACTCACTCCCTCACTTCAACTCACAATCACACAACATAAAAATGTAACCCCCCTGACAACTCACTCCCCCACTTCAACTCACAATCACACAACTTGCGTATTCCCTTACTTCAACTCACAACTAACACAAATTTTGTATATGAATGCTACTCCACAACTCTCAACGAACATACTTTTAAACCCCACCTCTCACAACTTACGGAAAAAAGATATAAAAAGCCTTAGTGAACTTAGGGAAAATAATATAATACATAAAGCTAAGTGTTAGTCTACACAATAAATCATTTCAAAAACATGCAGAAAAGCATATAAAAAACCCACGGTTGATGTTTCCATGTCATTTCAATTTGATGTTAATGCTTTGGAGTCTGTAAATATTTAAGGTGTAAATATTTAAGGAGTATAATATGTTTTAAACCATCAATTGCGTCAAAAAGTGAAAAAAGAGGTCTATAGAGTTGTTAAATTGAAAAATATGTTCTTTAGTTTCTTAAATAATAATTGATAAAAAGGTGTAAAAGAGGGTTATAGATTTGTTAAATTAAAAAAAATGTTCTTTGTTTCTTAAATAATAATAGATATATTTTAATAGAAGCTTTTTAGTTTCTAGTAACTCGCCATAATTCAATTTAACTAAATTAAATTGTTACAACTCAAATTAACTTAAGCTAGGCTCCTAAAATTTAGGATTTAACTGAACTAAATTGTTACAACTCAAATTAACTCAATCTAGGCTCCTAAATTTTAGGAATCATCGTACACAACACAAGTTCTTCCTCTAACTCGAATTAACTAATCTAACTAAGTGAAAATAACTCATTTTACTTTTAAAATTTGTCTGGTGACATGGAATTTCGATTTTCCTCCTAATTTAATCAAAGGAAAAATTAAATTAGGAATTTCTTGTTGCATTTTCAGCAAACACACACAACCACGACCTTGGGTTCGTTAATGAGAGGGTACAAATGTTTCAATGAAATAGATCATTTAGATAGTGATAAGGAAGCCACCAATCTTGCGAACCCCCCATAAGTGGAATTGTCTCAAGGAAATGTATGATTGTCTCCTTTACCCCTATACCTAACAACTCCTCCTAATGAATTTATTAAAAAAAAAAAAAACCCTTCAGAAAAACCAATGATTGTTCCTAGGCTCAATGACAACGATAATAGTAAATGTATTAGCATTGCCAATTTTAAGTTAACTTGTCTTTTGAGTTAGTTTTTGGTTAGATTCTCTAGGGACCAACCAACCCAAATTCCTTATTTTTCATATAATCTCAGGTTGCCTCTTTTTTTTATATTACATTTTGTTGGATTTCTCCTATAACTAATTGATCCAATTTTGTTTGTTGTCTTATAATTACTTGTTATGATAATACCTTTTTTAATTTAAATCCAATTTTGTTAGTTGTCTTATAATTACTTGTTATGATAATACCTTTTTTAATTTTAAAAACTAACAATATTAATAGTTATAATAGATAATACAATTTTTAATTAAAAAAATTACAATATTAATAGTTATAATATTTTTAATTTGTTAAGGTATGAGAATGAAAGAAAAAGAAATTATTTTACTATAAAGATTACTCATCATAGATTTCTTAAGATTTTAATAATAAATATTATTATTATAAATTAAAATATATATATATATATGGATTGTAAATTTTTAAATTTGACTTTATTATTTTTGTGTAACAAATTTATGTAATATAAACATGTTTCAGTCATTGTTGGATGGAAAAATTCTAATTTTATCATAATTATTTTGCATGTTATTCTCTTCCACAAACCATTTCACAATCTAATTGGCCCATTAAAAGTTATGCTTGTTATATATAAAAGATATTAATAAGTTATCCAGTCGAGTTTAATAAAATAGTTCTTAAATCACAAATTTTCAATTTCTTTGGATTAAATTTAAAATGTGATTTCATAGAAACCAAATATCATTACATTAATAACCGTTGGCCTCATGAATTTTGAAATAAATATCTTTAATTTTATTTTTTTTGTAACCTCTAAATAAAGAACCAAAACTAAAACCTTTTCTAAATGTTAAACCTTCAATGTTGCCTGCAAACTGGTAGATGTCGAAACTCATGTCGTACTTGTAGGAAGACGAAAAGACAAATACTAAAACATATAAATAAAGAGGATGCTTCACTAAAAGGGAATAGAGAGTTTGTTTAGTGATGGATGGCCAATGATGAAGATGCAAAGGAAAACAAAAAGATTCATGAGGAAATATAATGTCTTGCTTCATTCCCATGCAAACTAGTGACATGTAAAATCTCATCTGAGATCTAGTGAATAGATGTTAGAGTGTCGATGTCCCGAGGTCCTTAGAAGCCGTGTTATAGGCTCAAGGTGTATTAATGAGACTATGGCGTTGGAAATATTGGTTGTCGTACTCTCATTTACTTTTTGGACTGTTTATGATGTAAATGGATCTGTATTCAAATTGTAAGATTGTTTGAAGAGGCAATTAATATTTGTGGAGCTATAACTCTATTAATGCATTGGGGAAGTATATATTATCCATTCAATTTTTTATTTGGGTAATTCCATATACTGACCCAGTATATTAATAGAAATATAGCTCCACAATATTGATGGCCATTTGATGAAGAGAGAGATTTCATGGCTAAAGCTATGTGTTTTCTCCAACTGCTTTGATCTCAAATGAACCTCACTACGGGTCTATGTAATGAAGAAACAGAGAATGAAACTAATAATGATGAAGGGATATGACAAAATTTCAACTTTTCTTTAATAGATGGAAATGAAGGCTTGTTTTTTCATGCAAATCCGATAACACATTTTTGGTTTAAATAAATATTTTCAAATGTCTTGACGTCAAACAATTTGAATAATATTTTAAATTTTAAAAATTAAATAAATTAAATTAATCATTTCATTTTTTTTAATTAATACAATTTTTTTGAAAAGTTTTGGGGTTACAAATACATTGAATTTAATATTGATATTAATATAATGCAACACTTCCTTTGTCTTTTTTTCTTTTTTTTTCTTTTTCTTTTTTTTCTTTTTCTTTTTTTTTTAAACGGAAAAATATATAAAGGTATAAAATAGTGTTTTTGGGTGGTGTTATTTTATATCTTGAACGAAATAATGATTGGCCCAAGATTGTGTGGGACTTTATTGAATTTAGATATTATGATGATTGTTAAATAATTATAAAATTTTATGTAAAATAGTACAATCGTTTTATTTATAGGAACATAGATGGAAATATTTGCAACCAAAGATTTAATTATTGACTTGGATATTGACGTTATTAGGTAGATGTAGAAATTTTATTAATCCTTCAAAACTATCATATTTTTCTTCTGCGACAGTCTGACATTTGACAACTTGCATATTTGTTTATTAGACGTATATTCACCTCGACATATTGACTTGTGTATTTTTCTCGTCAACAACCTTCAACCTATATTTACTTATCAATAGCCTTACGCCCTCTAAACATGCTTATTTTTATTATTGACCATGTTTGAAGATCTAATTATTTATTATTAATGTATGCAACTCTTTCCATCTAATTAAGCTATATTTAAACTAAGAGGAAGGGAATAACTTGTTAGGTCCTTATATTACTAGTATAGTCCCTTATTTTTGTTAGTATAACCCCCTTATTGTTATTGTTGTACCCCTATAAACACCCCCATATTTTAATTATAATGCCCTTAAATTATTTTTGTTAGGTCGGCTAGGATTACATTGTGGCCCCATGGACTCCTATATATAGAAAGGAGGTTTTGTCATCTATATCATCCAAGAATTTTTCATTCATGTAATGTATTGGAGGTTGCCCCCTCAAAGTGGCTTATTTCTAAGGCATTGATATCTCTTTTATTCTCTTTTTGGAGCTGGTTTCACAACATTTGGTATCAGAGCTTTGGATTCTAGGGTTTTGCTGCACCAAATAGGTCATCGTGCCATTTTCACTATAACGTTTTTTCTACGAAGGTTCAGAAGCTGAAATATTTATAGCATGAAGCCGAAATCCTGAGGAACATCATCGCAATATTTCAGAGCTTGGTTCGCAATATTGTCAGAGATATATCTGTGGAAGTTAGGTCTTTTTCAGGCTCCCGAATTTCATCCCAAATAGGTGATCGTGGGAAAATCTTCATAACTCTCTCTCTGAGCATCGGATTGGAATTATGTAAAAAGTGGTTGGAATTACACGGACTGTAGTTTCATGTATATCAATTTGAAAGCCAAAGTATCAAACAGTGACACGTGGCAAGTCGTACAAGTTCACTCTACTGAACTAGTCGATAATTAGGTCATTGTGGGAGATTGGACATAAATTTGCCTTGAAGAATCCAAATAAGGTTAGACCTATGTCATTCGAAAGAGGATTTATAGGAGACTGAAGGGCCAAATTTTAGATATTGAAGATCCAAAATCACAAAGATAATTCATTTTCAATATCAAGCTCCTCAAAAGAAAGAAAAATGTGTGTATTTTTTTTCGAATTACATAAGTCTCATTTGAAAAAAAAATTAGTTTGAATTTATTCCAAGGGCATATTGAAGAATAGATATTAGTATTGGGTTCTAAAATTCCCCCTAAAAATAATTCAACACCAATTAAGCCTTCAAAAGGTGCTACTATGACTCATGAAGACAAAGAAACACAATATGAGATATCAAAATTACAAGAGAAAATGCACCAAATTTTGCTATTGCAAAGAGCAAAAAAAAATGAAATGGAAGTTTTGAAGAAAGGCATGGAAACTAAGATGGATGGTTTGAAGAAAGGCGCAGAAGCTAAGATGGATGGTTTGAAGAAAGGCGTGGAAGCTAAGATGAATGGTTTGGAAGCTAAGATGGATGGCATGGAAGTGGGCATGGAAGCTAAGATGGATGACATGGAAGCTAAGATCGATGAAAAAATGAAAGACAACATGGAAAACATGAAGAATGATCTAAAAGTATACATCAAAGGTTTGGAAAAGTTGATACAATAAATTTTTCCTAATGGGGAAAAGATAGTAGAGGAAACTCATGATGAGAACAAAATAAATGTTAATTGTGATTTCATAAACTCTAATTTTGGATGGAAGAACCACCAGATTTCAAAGATGGATATGAGGAAGTTTGATGGCAAGGACCCCTTAACATGGATACTACAGATGGAGCAATATTTTTATCTCAATAATGTGCAAAACACACAAAAGGTATGCATTGCAACTTTACATTTAGAACAAAATACATTTGTATGGTATCGATGGCTTTGCTCCCATAAAAAAATTGTCACTTGGTCAATTTTTACGGAGGAAATGATAGCACATAATGAGGATACAAAGAGCAACACCTTCTTTAGCCAATTGATAAATCTCAAACAAAAGGGTTCAATGGCGGAGCACATTGAGGACTTCCAAAAATTGAATATAAGGATAACTGATATTCCAGAGGAACATAGGATTGATGTCTTCATAGGAACTTTAAAGGATAACATCCAACATGAAGTTCGCGTTTGGGAACCTGATTCATTAAAGAAGGCATTCAGGTTGGCAAGAAAAATTGAATGTAAAATTATGGGGACAAGGAATCCTACCACTCACATCTATAAAGATGGAAGTGTTTCTACTCCTAGACTTCCACAACCTACAAGGTTGACACCACAAAAATTGGAAGAAAAAAGAGAAAAATGGATTTTATACAGTTGTGATAACAAATACACTAAAGGTCATAAGTGCACTGAGAAGAAATTATTTTACATATACTGTGAAGAGGAAGAATAAAATGAAGAAGAAACTTCAAAAGTAGAGGATATACACAAGGAAGAAACCCTAGAAGAAGAAGAAATGAGTCTGACCATACCATGTAATGCATTGGCATGAATTACCACTCCTCAAACTCTCGAGATAGAAGGACATATCAAGAATAAAAGGGTAATAGTGTTGATTGATTCAGGTAGTACCCATAATTTTATTCATTGTAAGGTAGCCAGGGAATTGAATTGTTTCCTATACCCAGCACGAGAATGTCAAGTGATGGTTGCAAATGGAGGAACTATAAATTGCTCTAGAAAATGCCATAATATCAAGCTAGCCATGGGGGAATATGTATTGAATAGTCCAATGCCTTCCATCCAAATGGGAAGTGTTGATGTTGTATGAGGAGTACAATGGTTACAATCTTTGGGGACGGTAGCTTTTAATTTTCAAGAACTTTTCTTGAAATTTTTTTCGGAAGGAAAGGAAATCGAATTACGAGGTATTGTAGGGTAGCCAGGAAAGATAATAAGCTCTAATTTCATGATAAAGCTTCTGAATAAAGAACAACAAGGCGTAATTGCACAATTATGCTCACTAGAAGTTCCAACATAAAAATCATCTATTTCTCCAGATCTCCAAAAAGTCTTGGACAATCATTCCAAGGTGTTTGATACTCCCACCTATTTTTTATCATGATCATGCTATTCATTTGATTCCAAGAAGTGTTCCTCCAAACATCAAGCCTTACAGATATCCTTATGTCCAAAAGAGCAAAATTGAATGTATGATTGCAGAAATGTTAGAGGAGGGTATAATTCAACCTAGTCAAAGTTCTTTCTCTGCTTCAGTAGTATTGGTGCACAAGAAAGATGGATCATGGCGCATGTTTTTTTATTATAGGGAGATCAATAAGCTCACTATTAAAGATAAATTTCCCATTCCTATGATTGATGAATTATTAGATGAATTACATGGAGAAAATAATTTTACCAAGTTGGATCTTTGTTCAAGATATCATCAAATTAGAATGAAGATAGAAGATATTCCAAAAATAGCGTTTTGAACTCATGAGGGTCATTATGAATTTTTGTTCATGCCTTTTGGCCTTCCCAATGCACCTTCTACATTTCAAGGGTTGATTAATTCCATTTTCAAACCATTCCTTAGAAAATTTGTGCTAGTATTTTTTGATGATATACTAATCTACAGCAAGTCTTGGAAGGATCATGTTCTACATGTTGACAGGGTGCTCAAACTATTGGAGGAGAAAAAATTATATGCAAAAACATCCAAATGTTTTTTTGGAGTACAAGAGGTGGAATATTTGGGTCATATTGTATCTCACGAGGGTGTTAACAAAATTAAAGCCATTAAGGAATGGAAAGTCCCCACAACCATAAAGCAATTGCGCGGATTTCTCGGGTTAACAGGGTATTATCACAAGTTTTTTAAGAATTATGTGAGAATAGCAGCACCTATAACAACATTATTGAAGAAAGATGAATTTTCACGGACTCCTGAAGCAACTAAGGCCTTTGAACATCTTAAAGAGGCAATGTTCCTAGCACTAGTCTTAGCTACACCAGACTTCACAAAAACCTTTATTTTGGAATGTGATGCCTCAGGAAATGAAATTGGTGTTGTTTTAATGCAAGAAGGAAGACCCATTTCTTTTGAAAGTCGCTCAATCAAAGGAAAGGATTTACAAAAGGATATTTATGAGAAGGAAATGTTGGAAATACTACATGCACTAAATAAATGGAGACCTTACCTAATGGGAAGACACTTCAAGGTAAAAAATGATCATGATAGTCCTAAACACTTTTTGGAACAAAGACTATCTTCAGAAGAGAAGAAAAAATGGGTCACAAAGATGTTGGGTTATGACTTTGAAATCGTCTACAAAAAAGGGAAGTTAAATGTTGTTGCAGATGTACTCTCAAGAAAGGATGAAGAGGTGGAAGCATTGCTTTGCGCCATTTCAATTATCCAACTAGATTGGATAACCGAAGCAAGGGATGAATGGAAGAAGGACGAAGAAGTGTGGACTCTCATTCAAAAGTTACAGCAAGATCCTAGTACATCTAATACATTTAGTTGGAAAAATGATTCCTTATGGTACAAATATCGCTTATATATTTGCAAGAATTCCCAACTAAAACATAATATTCTTTTGGAATTGCACGCTTCTCCTGTAGGAGGACACTCGAGATTTTTAAAAACTTACCATAGGGTGAAGAAAGAATTTTTTTGGGATGGCCTTAAATCTTATGTTCAAAATTTTGTGGCAGAATGTTTGGTTTTCCAGCAAAATAAAGTGGAGACAATTAAGACCACGGGCCTTCTACAACATTTATCCATTCCAAGTCAACGTTGGGAGGAGATTTCAATGGATTTTATCACAATTTTACCTAAGTCTGAAGGAAGGAGTGTCATCATGGTGGTATTTGATAGACTTACCAAGTATGCACACTTTTGTGCATTATCTCATCAATTTAAAGTAAGTACAGTTGCTCTGCATTTATGGAAACAATTCAAAAGCTACATGGAAACTCGAAGATTATTGTAAGTGACAGAGATCCCATTTTTATAGGAAATTTTTGGACGAAATTATTTTCTTGTTTGGGTACTCAACTAGCTCATAGCTCATCGTATCATCCTCAATCCGATGGTAAAACAGAGATAGTGAATAAATGTTTGGAAGGATATCTTCATTGTTTTGTATTTGATAAGAAAGCACAATGGGTCAAGTGGTTACCTCTAGCTGAATGGTGGTATAACACTTCCTTCAATACTGCAGAAAAAATGACCCCATTTATGGCACTTCATGGATATCATCCACCATCCATCACATCTTCTTTAAGGGAAAATTCTAGGGTTCAAGCAGTGGAGGATCACATCGAGCATCAACAAGAAGTTCTCCAACTCTTAAAGGATAACCTAAATTTGGCACAAAATCGAATGAAATAATAGGTAGATCAACATCTAAGTGAGAGAATTTTTGATGTGGGAGACTGGGTATTTTTATGGCTACAACCATACAAACAAATGTCCCTAGAGCAAGCTCAGAAGGATAATAAATTATCACCAAAATACTATGGTCCTTACAAGGTTTTTCAAAATATTGGTACTATAGCATACAAATTGGAGCTTCCTTCTTCTTCATGAGTGCATCCAGTTTTCCATGTTTCATGCTTAAAAAAGGTTATAGGGGACAAACTTCCAGTTCAAACAATATTGCCAGAACTTGATGACGAAGGAAAAACCATATTGGAACCTGAAGTAGGCTCGGAAATAAGAACTCGAAAATTACGAAATCAATCAATTTTAGAGTATCTCATCAAATGGAATAACTTACCCATAGAAGATTCTACATGCAAGGATGAGAATTTTATACAAAAGCACCCGGAGCTACTCAAGCGTTGAGGACAACACCTTTTTGAAGGAGAGGAGCATGTTAGGTCCTTATATTACTAGTATAGTCCCTTATTATTGTTAGTGTAACCCCCTTATTGTTATTTTTGTACCCCTATAACCCCCATATTGGTATTATTGTTCCCTTAAATTATTATTGTTAGGTCGGCTAGGATTACATTGTGGTCCCACTTGGATTACATTGTGGCCCATGGACTCCTATATACAGAAATGAGGTTTTTTCATTTGTATCATCCAAGAATTTTTCATTCATGTAATGTATTGGAGGTTGCCCCCTTGAAGTGGCTTATTTCTAAGGCATTGATATCTCTTTTCTTCTCTTTTTGGAGCTATTTTCACAACATAACTACTATGTAGCACTTATTGTTTTTCAATCTAAATCCATGCATTTTTCCAGTGTATCACACCAATATGTGTGTCTGTGTGTGTGTGGGCATGCACGCGCACTCATTGAATCGATGTTGATTCAAATGGGGTCAACCTTCAACCCACCATATGACTAGATGTGCCTAGGCCTTGACCAAGGTAGCCCCTTGGACTTGGCCTTTTTCTTCATGTGACTAAGCTATAAAAGAAGAAGAATACTTGGAATTTTTCTTCATGTGACCAAGCCATAGAAGAAGAAAAAGAAGAAGAAGTTATTTTAACGTCCACGAGGCTAAATATATCCTATGGGACATATTGCTTCTTTATCGAGCTCTTGTACTCGACCCTTTTCCTATGAAGTTTCACAATAAACTCTCCCAGCTTCTCGACAAACCCTTTTCTGAATAGATTATCCCAAGGGCTAGCTGCCAAAATATCTCCATAACTTTCCCTGCTATCTTTGGAGGCCTCACATTCTAATATGAAATTCTTTTCTATTTCCACTTTTCTGGAAGAGAAAAAAATACACACTCTTTCCTCCCACACTTATTTTGGCCTTTTCGAACGCCCTGTTTCACAATGGAGTTGATGAGAATTAGTCCTTGATTGAGAAATAAGAATTTTGGCTCTTCAAGAAATATTGGCCCCTATGTATGTTTTTGTTGATTATGGTAAATGGATATACCATTCTATATTAACGATATTCTCTCTTATAGCTTTAGAAACTAATGAAAACTATACACTCAAAATATTAAATTCAAAATATCAAGAACTTGTAATCATGGTTCAAAATGAAAATAATACCATAAATATTAAATTTTTTAGTGAGTGTGAGAGGATTCATCGTCATTTCATTTTTGTCGTCTTGAAGATCACATCTTCCAGCTATTAAGCATCTACTCCATACAATGGTAAGCAACATGAATGTTGAGCTTGCAAGTAAGCCCATACTAAATAGATTATGTGATTGAGCATTCTCATTGGATGCAACGATGCCACACTAACACAATTGAATATAATAAAATTAAAGTGGGAATTGTCAATGTATTTTGAACTCAAAATTCAACACTAACACAAGATGTAGAATGTTCACTATTCAATATTTTAAAATACAATATGAGAAATTCACATAGAATTCATATGCATCTCTTGAACCATGACTGGAAGTTGCAACCTCACACGAGTAGGGAAGAGTATCAAAACAATGCAATTGCAGAGAAACATTACAGTTGAACAACTGTCATTTATCCCATTTTACATCATATGGGCTTACCTTTTGACCATAATTGAATCATAAATAATGGACCATCTCCAATTAAATTATAATACAACTCGCTAATCAGATTAAACCTAACATGTAATAAAATGATAAAAGGGATAATTTGGTGATAAACTCTTCTTAAGCCTATAATACTTGGGTAACTAGTTCTTCATAATAGTTTAGCGGTAATGACAGTCTTCATTTTACTAGCATTACAAATGGGCGATGCATGGTTTATCGGAAACCTGAAACTGTTAAGCATGTTCTATGGAACTGCAAGGTTGTCGAAGCCTTCTTGATATGGCTTGCTACAAAGTAAAATATTCTCTTTGTTGCTCCTCTTTATTAGAAAGAGGTTATTTTTGGTGAAAAATGGGTAATCTCCAAGCGCATAAACCATGTGGAACTAGATCAGGACGATAGACATTTTCTTCTTATGGAAAAAATGGTGTGGAACAACCTATATATTCTTCTTATGGAAACAACAGTGTGTAACAAAATTCTAATATAGTCCATTTGGGAAAGGTTTCAATTAATAGATTGTAATTGGCTATGCAAATCTCTACTATGATTGACATATTTAGGGATACTGTAGATGCTCTTGAGATT
The DNA here is from genome assembly GCA_034641835.2 of Pinus albicaulis. Taxonomy (NCBI): domain Eukaryota; kingdom Viridiplantae; phylum Streptophyta; class Pinopsida; order Pinales; family Pinaceae; genus Pinus; species Pinus albicaulis. Next base: position 1,370,303,292 of record CM076581.1, read on the forward strand.
AGAGATAAACTGGACATGCTAGATTTCCTTGATTATGTAGGGAGGGTGAACCTAGTTTGTGACTGTCTTTTGGCTTCATAATGTATCATTCTTGATCTTCATTTTTATTGGTTTGTAGTGAAATATCAAATGTATTTTTCACAAAAATAACTGATAGAAGGCTACGAAGTGTGACCATACCTATTTGGCTTCCCCTTAAGATTAACCTTCTCTGAATGAATTACAAGCTCTCCATATATAACATCATTGGAGTCTTTAGGTCACGTGTCAAGAGTCATCATGGCCTATAGGCGCCAAAACAAGCATTAAACTAAGGGAATTGAACAACATAAAAAAAATATATGTTCTTGATAGAAAATTTTAATGGAGAGAAGCCTATTTCGGGACTATGCTAACAAAGAACCATATATATAAAGGGAAATATTACTTTTTCTAAGCTAAAAGATAGCGTGACATAGTGTGACATACAGTGAATGGAACTTCCCCGCACCTCCACTTGCAAACTAGCTGAATCGGGTTTGTGACGGTAGCCATGTAACCGTTCAGTGAATAAATGGCAAGATAGAATGTTAATTGACCTAGAATTTGCATGAAAAAAAAATCAACTTGTTCAAAGGTACATATTACTTTGAAACTCCCGATTAGCTTCCCAGCTTATTAGGTCACTAGATCTTAAACACATATGAATTTCCCATGTGATTAAAATGGTAAACTGCACTTACAAATGCATAGATCCAATAAAAATTAGATGGTAAAGAGCTATGATATTGATAACACAAAAAGTGACACACACTGTCCAATTTCTTAGTCGTGTAAGTGTCAACCCTCTGCAAAACAGAACACTCATTAAGGTCATGATACTTTCGCTGGAATATCATACAAGAATCTAGATTTGTCAGATTATATACAAACTTATTTGGTTCAAGAAAAACGGAAATAACTATAAAATGGAAACCATGGTAAAAGCTCAAGCTCATAAAAATATTGCAGGCCTAGATCCCTAGGTTACTAGTTTGCATCAAACATATGTTGTTCAAGTTCTTAACCAGTAAATGAAATCCCACTTAGGTAATCACAGTATGCCACTTTGTTAAGTATTGTACAAGGTAAGAAAGAACATCAAACCTTCCGCTTGGCTAGCTTTTCCTCCACTAGTTTTGCCAAAGTTTTTCAGTTTCTATTTGAGAATCCAACAAAAAAGGAAAATTTTAGTCTGTCTACATAACAAAATGACTCTGACACCACTCTTAATTTGATACAGAAATCTGAGGATGCAATTGAAATATGTTGATGACTGTCTTCTCCTAGACTCATACGAACTTTGAAATCATATCTTGCAATATCAACTATATATAAAAATAGATTATACTTCAAGAAACATCAATTTTTGCAATCAATCCCCCATTATAGATACACTCTGAAACTTGCACTGAAGTTTCTTGTGAAAAGTTGTAGATGTCTAACTTACAAAATATCTTGATGGGGTAATGCCATACAAAGTTTTATTGGAAATGTAAATAATATCAAGCATTTGGATTTAATTGAAACTATCTTTCCAATATCATTAAATATAAAAAATATATTGCCCTCCTTTAAAGGCCAAATGATTGAATTTAAACATGATAATGAGCAATCAAAATGTCTCAAAATGTTAAAATGCAGGATGAAATATAGACAGGTTTGATTCCTTGAATCCTTTGAGGGGAATTAACTAAAATGGGTTCTCTCGATAAGCATTCTGGGTATTGTCACTTAATATCATACTACCAAAACTAAAAATCAATAATATCAGGTTCTATGAAATAACAAAAATTTAATAAAAAAATGGTACATACATTTGACAAGTAATTCAATCCCTCTGTCTCCATCTCCTCGAGAATCTAAATTTGTAAAAGTCATCATCACTTCTATAAAACATTTTCGAATGGTATAAACTGACATAAATTAAAATTCGAAAAATTCTAGTTACCTGTTTTTGGATAAAATGTGGAAGAGATTTCAGCGAAGCAGCTGACGATGTTGAAAGTAATGATGGATATTTTTTAGTGCTTATGCTTTCTTTTATTATGCCCTTTATTTCATGTACAAATAAAGAAATTTTCACAATCACTACGCTGTAATTATATGGAAAATATAAGGACATTTATGGGTTAAGTTGAATAGCCACAATATTCCCAATGAGGCCTTTCGATAGTATAATGACACCATGATACTTACCTGCAATATGCCACGATGGCAAGGCATGTTAAAATATTAAGGTCGTGCATTTTGATGGATTTATTTTTTCCATTGATAGGAAATTCAAGAAATTAGCTTCATGCCTCCAGTAGCACCAAGTAATGTTGTATACCATTATGGTTATCGGTGATGTTCTTTCTTGACTGCAGATTATAGGCCTTCAATAGTTTCTACAAAGACCGAGTGGAAAACTCTGAAAAACTCATCAACTTCGAAGTCAAGTCGACAGTTGGTTGAGCAAAATGAGCAATAAGGATTTCGTCTCTTTGTTGCAGCATGGTAAATTTAAAGATATGATGAATACTGCAATTTAATGGAAACTCTCAATGCTTCCATGGTGGAAGCCTGAGTAGGCCCTTCTGCTGAGTCCTTTATGGAGCAATTCGGGAGGATGTAAGTTGCCTGATTTCTGAAAATTATACATCACAGAGAGTTAAGTAAGATATCATTGAAATTCATTGAAATTTTTCTTGAAATGAATTTCAAAATATTGTTTTTGAAAAATTCTTGAAATTCATTTAAAAAATGATTCATATGTTTCTTGAAATTCGTTTAAAAAATTCATATTGAAATTCATTATTTAGAATATATATGAAATTTTCTAGAAATTCATTTAAAAAATAATTGAAATTCATTTAAAAAATTCAAATTGAATTCATTATTTATAATCTTGAAATTCATTTTAAAAATAATTCATATGTTTCTTGAAATTTTTCTTGAAATTCTTTTAAAATTTTCATATTGAAATTCATTATTTAGAATTTTGAAATTTATTTAAAATTTAATTCATATTTTTCTTAAAATTCATTTAAAAAATTTACATTGAAATTCATTATTTAGAATATATATGAAAGTTTCTTGAAATTTTTGTTTCTAAAGTTTTTTGAAATTTTTCTTGAAATTCATTATTTAGAATATATATGAAATCTTCTTGAAACTCGTTATTTATTTAGAATATAAATGAAATCCATTGAAATTTTTCTTGATGTCAAAATATTGTTTCTTTAGTATATATATGAATTTTTATTGAAATTTTTCTTGAAATTCATTATTTAGAATATATATGAAATTCATTTCAAAATATTCTTTCTTGAAATTTTTTTAGAAACTCATTATTTAGAATATATATCAAAGTTCATTGAACTTTTTCTTGAAATTCAATATTTAGAATATATATGAAAGTTTTTTGAAATTTTTATTAAAATTCAGTATTTAGAATATATATGAAATTCATTGAATTTTTTCTTGAAATGAATTTCAAAATATTGTTTCTGAAAGTTTCTTGAAATTTTTTTTGAAATTCATTTAAAATATAATTCATATGTTTCTTGAAACTTTTCTTGAAATTCATTTAAAAAATTCATATTGAAATTGATAATTTAAAATATATATGAATTTTTTCTTGAAATTCATTATTTAAAATATATATGAAAATTTCTTGAAAATTTTCTAGAAATTTATTATTTAGAATATAGATGAAAGTTTCTTAAAATTAATTATTTAGAATATATATGAAAGTTTCTTGAAATTAATTTAAAAAATAATTCATATGTTTCTAAAAAGTTTTCTTGGAATTCATTTAAAAAATAATTCATATCTTTCTTGAATTTTTTCTTGAAAATCATTTAAAAAATTCATATTGAAATTCATTAAAATTATATATGAAAGTTTCTTAAAATTAATTATTTAGTATATATATATCATATATATATATATATATATATATATATATATATATATATATATATATATATATATATATATATATATATATATATATATATATATATATATATATATATATTCTTGAATGATTTAAAAATTGCATTATTTGAAATATATGAAATTTTATATAAATTTTTATAATTTTAGGCAAAATATTTAGAATATCTCTGAAATTCATTGAAATTTCACAAATGAATTTAATCTTCTTCTGGATTTAATCTTCCTTAGATTCATTTAAAAAATAATTCATATGTTTTTTGACTTTTTTCTTGAAATTCATTTGAAAAAATCATATTTGAAATTCACTGAAATTTTTCTTGAAATCAATTTCGAAATATTGTTTTTGATGTTTCTTGAAATTTTTCTTCAAAATTCATTTAAAAAATAAATCATATTTTTTTTTAATTTGTTTTTGAAATTCATTTAAAAAATTCATATTGAAATTCATTATTTATAATCTTGATTTAATTTAAAATATATATATATATATATATATATGTTTCTTGAAAATTTTCTTGAAATTAATTTACAAAATTCATATTGAAATTCATTATTTTGAATATATATGAAATCATTTTTTTTGAAATTCATTTAAAAAATTCATATTGAAATTCATTATTTAGAATATATATGAGAGTTTTTTGAAATTTTTGTTTCTGGAAATTTTCTTGAAATTCATTTAGAAAATAATTTATATTTTTCTTGAAATTCATTTAAAAAATTCAATTTGAAAATTCATTACTTAGAATCTTGAAAATCATTTAAAAAATAATTCATATGTTTCTTGAAATTTTTCTTAAAATTCATATTGAAATTCATTATTTAGAATATCTATAAAATAATTTTTTTTGAAATTCATTTAACAGTTCATATTAAGATTCATTATTTAGAATATATATGGAAGTTTCTTGAAATTTTTGTTTCTGAAATTTTCTTGAAATTTTTGTTTCTAAAAATTTCTTGAAATTTTTCAAGAAATTCATTTAGAAAATAATTCATATTTTTCTTGAAATTCATTTAAAAAAATTATATTGAAAATTCATTACTTAGAATCTTGAAATTCATGTAAAAAAAAAATCATGTGTTTTTTGAAATTTTTCTTGAAATTCATTATTTAGAATGTCTACAAAAGAATTTTTATTGAAATTCATTTAACAATTCATATTGAGATTCATTATTTAGAATATATATGAAAGTTTCTTGAAATTTTTGTTTCTGAAATTTTCTTGAAATTTTTGTTTCTAAAAGTTTCTTGAAATTCATTTAGAAAATAATTCATATTTTTCTTGAAATTAATTTTAAAAATTCATATTGAAAATTCATTACTTATAATTTTGAAATTCATATTTTCCTTGAAAATTTTCTTGAAATTCATTATTTCGAATGTCTATAAAATATTTTTTCTTGAAATTCATTTAACAAATTATATTGAAATTCATTATTTAGAATATATATGAAATTTTCTTGAAATTATTGTTTCTAAAAGTTTCTTGAAAATTATTTTAAAAATGATTCATATATTTTCTGGAAATTTATTTAAAAAATTCATATTGAAATTCATTATTTAGAATCCCGAAATTCATTAAAAAATAATTCATATGCTTCTTGAAATGTTTTTTGAAATTCATTTAAAAATTTCACATTGAAATTCATTGTTTAGAATATATATGAAAGTGTCTTAAAATATTTCTTGAAATTCATTTAAAAAATAATTCACATGTTTCTTGATTTTTTTCTGCAAATTTATTTAGAAAATCCGTATTTAAATTCATTATTTATAATATATATGAAAATTTAGAATATATATCAAATTTTATTGAAATTCATTATTTAGAATATATATGAATGTTTCTTGAAATTTTTCTAGAAATTCATTATTTAGAATATATATGAAATTTTCTTCAAAATTTTCTTGAAAATCATTATTTAGAATATATATGAAAGTTTCTTGAAATTCATTTAAAACATATTTCATATGTTTTTGAAATTTTTATTGAAATTCTTTTAAAAAATATTTCATATATTTCTTGAAATCTTTCTTAAATTCATGTAAAAAATGATTCATATGTTTGTGGAAATTTTTCTTGGAATTAATTTAAAAAGAAATTCATATGTTTCTTGAAAATTTTCTTGAAATTCATTTAAAAAATTCATATTAAAATTCATTATTTAGAATATATATGAAAATTTAATATATATGAAAGTTTCTTGAAATTCATTCTTTAGAATATATTTGAAAGTTTCTTGAAATTTTTCTAGAACCAATTATTTAGAATATATATCAATTTTTCTTGAATTTTTTCTTGAAATTCATTATTTAGAATATATATCAAAGTTTCTTGTAATTTTTCTTCAAATTCATTTAAAAAAACATTCGTATTTTTCTTGAAATTCATTTAAAAAATAATTCAGATGTATCCTGAAAATTTTCATAAAATTCATTTAAATTTTTTTTATTCAGATTAATTATTATTATATATATGAAAATTTAGAATATATATGAAAGTTTCTTGAAATTTTTCTAGAAATTCATTATTTAGAATATATAAGAAAGTTTCTAGATTTTTTATTGAAATTTATTATTTAGAATATATATAAAATTCATTGAAATTTTTCTTGAAATTCGTTTAAAAAATAATTCATATGTTTATTTAAATTTTTTCTTGAAATTCATTTTAAAAAATTCATATTTGAAATTTTTCTTGAAATGAATTTCAAAATATTGTTTTTGAAAGTTGCTTGAAATTCATTTAAAAAATAATTCATATATTTCTTGAATTTTTTCTTTTAATTCAGTTAAAAAATTCATATTAGAATTTATTATTTAGAATATATATGAAATATTTTTTCTTGAAATTCATTTAAAAAATTGATATTGAAATTCATTATCTAGAATATATATGAAAAAAAAATCTTGAAATCCATTTAAAAATTCTTATTGAGATTCATTATTTAGAATATATATGAAAGTTTCTTGAAATTTTTGTTTCTAGAAGTTTCTTGAAATTTTTGTTTTTGAAAGTTTCTTGAAATTCATTTAAAAAATAATTCATGTTTCTTTGGAAATTTATTTAAAAAATTCATACTGAAATTCATTATTTAGATCTTGAAATTCATTTAAAAAATAATTCATAAGTTTCTTGAAATTTGTTTTGAAATTAATTTTAAAAATTCACATTGAAATTCATTATTTAGAATTTATATGAAAGATTCTTATAATATTTATTGAAATTAATTTAAAAAATTATTCATATGTTTCTTGACTTTTTTCTAGAAATTCATTTAAAAAATGCATATTAAAATTCATTATTTATAATATATATGAAAATTTAGAATATATAACAAAGTTTCTTGAAATTCATTATTTAGAATATATATGAATTTCAAAAGATTGTTTTTGAAAGTTTCTTGAAAATTTTCTTGAAATTCATTTAAAAAATAATTCATATATTTCTTGAATTTTTTCTTAACATTTAGTTAAAAAATTCATATATAATTTCATTATTTATAATATATATGAAATGTTTTTTCTTGAAAGTAATTTTAAAAATTCATATTGAAATTCATTATTTAGAATACATATAAAAGTTTCTTGAAATTCATTATTTAGAATATATATGAAAGTTTCTTGAAAAAAAAAATTAAGTTCATTATTTATTTAGAATATATATAAAAGTTTATTGAAATTTTTCTTGAAATAAATTATTCATAATATATATGAAATTCAATGAAATTTTTGTTGCAATTCATTTCAAAATATTGGTTTCTTGAAATTTAATTAAAAAATAATTATATATGAAATTCATTGAATTTCTCTTGAAATTTATTTCAAAATATTGTTTATAAAAGTTTCTTGAAATTCATTTAAAAAATAATTATATATGAAATTAATTTCAAGGTATTGTTTATGAAAGTTTCTTGAATTTTTTCTTGAAATTCGTTATTTGAAATTCATTATGTAGAATATATATGAAATTTTCTTCAAAATTCATTTCAAATATAATTATATATGAAATTCATTGAAATTTTCCTTGAAATTCATTTCAAAATATTGTTTATTAAAGTTTCTTGAAATTCATTATTTGGATTATATATAAAAGTTTCTTGAAATTCATTTCAAAATATTGTTTTCATTATTTAAAATATATATGAAATTTTTTTGAAAATCATTATTAGAATATATATGAAAGTTTCTTGAAATTCATTTTAAAAAAATTATATATGAAATTCATTGAAATTTTTCTTGAAATTAATTTAAAAAATAATTATATATGAAATTCATTGAATTTTTTCATTTCAAAATATTTTTTATGAAAGTTTCTTGAAATTCATTTAAAAAATAATTATATATGAAATTCATTTCAAAATATTGTTTATGAAAGTTTCTTGAAATGTTTCTTGAAATTCATTATGTAGAATATATATGAAAGTTTCTTGAAATTCATTTCAAAAAGTAATTATATATGAAATTTATTGAAATTTTCCTTGAAATTCATTTCAAAATATTTTTTATTAAAGTTTCTCTAAATTTTTCTTGAAATTCATTATTTAGAATATATATGAAAGTTTCTTGAAATTCATTTCAAAATATTGTTTTCATTATTTAAAATATATATGAAATTTTCTTGAAATTCATCATTTAGAATATACTTCCTAAGCTAGCTTTAAATTCCAGCCAAAACCACGTAAGGCTTAAATGAGGTTGGTATAAAGACACCAGGGCCTGGTTAAAACATTGGGAGATCGAATAGAACGTTGCATTGCAAAACATTAATAACATTAAAAAAATTGTTACTTCTAAGTTCAAAGAAAAAATGTGGTGTGAGAAAGATCTAGCAGCTAAAGGAAAATTAAGATATTATAAGGAGGTCATCAACCCCACCCTAAAAGATCAAAGGTAACTCTCTATTTTAACTAGCTCAAAGAAGAAAATTAATATAGCCAAGATTAGAACAAACTCTCATGAACTCCATAGTGAAACAAGTCATTGGATAGTTCCTAAAACACCATGGATGGAAAGGATCTACCATCTCTATGATAATATCAACATCTAGGATGAAAATCAATTGCTCTTAGAGTGCCCCGCATACAACCACATTAGAGATCAATTTCATAATATTTGTTGCAATACTAACCTTCCTAGCCTTTTAAGATGACAAAATTGTAGTGAGATAAGGAGGCTTCTCTCCAAGCTTTTTGAGCATAGGAATAAAATCTTAAATTAAACTAAATAACTATTTTCTTTAGGTCCGATAGACCAAAGATTGGTCTCAGTGGACGTTAACCATCATCATCATCATCATATGAAAGTAGAATTTCAAAATACTGTTTCTGAAAGTTTCTCAAATTTTTTCTTGAAATTCATTTTAAAAATAATTATATTTCAAATTCATTGAATTTTTTCTTGAAATTCATTTCAAAATATTTTTTCTGAAATTTTCTTGAAACTCATTATTTACAATATATATGAAAGTTTATTGAAACTTTTATTTAAATTCAATATTTAGAATATATATGAAATTCACTGAATTTTTCTGTTGAAATTCATTTCAAATTATTTTTTCTGAAAGTTTCTTGAAATTCATTTAAAAAATAACTATATGTGAAATTTATTGAAATTTTTCTTGAAATTAAAAATTTTCAAAATATTGTTTCTGAAATTCAATATTTTCAAAATATTGTTTCTGAAATTCAAAATTTTCAAAATATTGTTTCTAAAATTCAAAATTTTTGAAATCTTGTTTCTAAAATTCAAAATTTTCAAAATATTCATTTCAAAATATTGTTTGTGGAAGTTTCTTGAAATTCATTGAAATTCATTTTTTTCTTGAAATTCAAAATTTTCAAAATATTGTTTTTGAAATTCATTTCAAAATATTATTTCTGAAAGTTTCTTGAAATTCATTAACAATTTTCCTGAAATTGATTTCAAAAATTTTCTTGAAATTCATTTCAATTTTTTTCTTGAAATTCATTTCAAAATATTGTTTCTGAAAGTTTTTTGAAATTCATTTAAAAATAGTTATATATGAAATTCATTGAAATTTATATTTTTCTTGAAATTTTCAATTCAATATTAATGTAAAATAATATTTTGAAATTGATTTAAAAAATAATTATATATGAAATTTCATTCATATTGATGTGAAATAATATTTTGAAATTTATTTAAAAAATAATTATATATGAAATTTCATTGAAATTTTTCTTGTTAAATAATATTTTAAAATTTTGAGAACATAATTATATATAGAATTTCGATGAAATTTTTCTTGAAATTTCCAATCTCATATTCATATTGATGTGAAATAATATTTTGAAATTCATTTAAAAAATAATTATACATGAAATTTCATTGAAAGTTTTATTTTCCTATTAATTTAAAATAATATTTCGAAATTTTGAAGAAATAATTATATATGAAATTTCATTGAAATTTTTCTTGAAATTTCCATCATAATTTTATTTGAAATTTCCAATCTCATATTTATATTGATGTGAAATAATATTTTTAAATTCATTGAAAGTTTTAAAAAAAAAAAATTCTTGAAATTCATTTAAAAAACATTTAAAGAAACCAAATATGAACATATAAAATTAATTTAAAAAAAAACAAATATGAAGATATAAAATTAATTTAAAAAAAAAACCATAAAAATAAATATCAAAATATCAAAAGTATCTCACTGTTTTAACTATCTCAAAGAACAAAATTAATATAGCCAAGATTAGAAAAAACTCTCATGAGCTCCATAGGGAAACAAGTCATTGGACAATTCCTAAAACACCATGGATGGAAAGGATCTACCATCTTTGTGAGAATATGAACATCTAGGATGAAAATCACTTCCTCTTAGAGTGTACCGCCTACAACCACATTAGAGATCAATTTCATAATCTTTGTTTCAATACTAAACTTCCAAGTCTTTTAAGATGTCAAAATTATAGTGAGCTCGGGAGGCTTCTCTCCAAGATTTTTGAGCATAGGAATAAAATCTTCAAATCAAACTAAAAAACTCTTTTCTTTAGGTCCGATACACCAATGATTGGTTTTATTGGACGTTAACCACCACCACCATCATCATCATCATCATCATCATCATCATCATCATCATCATCATCATCATCATCATCATCATCATCATCATCATCATCATCATCATCAAATTAATTAAAAAAACAAATATGAACATATAAAATTAATTTAAAAAAAAACAATAAAAAAACCAAATAACAACATATAAAATTAATTTAAAAGAAACTAAATACAAAGATATAAAATTAATTAAAAAGGAAACAAACGCAAACATATAAAATTAATCTAAAAAAACCAAATATGGACATATAAAATTAATTTTAAAAAGGACCTAAAAATTCAGATTTAAAAAAATTAAAAAAAAAAAACAAAAACAAAAAAAAACAAATATGAACATATAAAATTAATTATTAAAAAAAAAACAAATACTAACATATAAATTAATTTAAAAAACAAAAAACTCATATTTTAAAAAAAAAACCAAATATGAACATATAAAATTAATAAAAAATACGAACATACAAAATTAATTCCAAAAAAAAAAAAACCAAATACAAAGATATAAAATTAATTTTTAAAAACACCAAATATGAACCTATAAAATTAATTTTAGAAAAACACCAAAAAAATTATATTTAAAAAAAAAATCAAAAAAACCTAAATTTGAACAAAAAAAAAAAAAAAGAATTAATTTAAAAAAAAAAACCAAAAAATTCATATTAAAAAAAAAATAATAATAATAATATTCATATTAAAAAAAAAAAACAAAAAAAATCATATTTATGTTAAATTCCAATCTCATTGAAAATATATATAAAATTAAACTAAATTGTATTCCCAATTAAAAAATTTATATTTATGTGAAATTTCAATCTCATTGAAAATGTATATAAAATTAAACTAAATTGTACCCCAATTCATTTAAAACCCAAACATAAAACTACTTAATTAAAAAATAAAAAAAAAATAACCCAAACATAAAACCAATTAATTAAAAAATTAAAAAACTAAGAAGGGAAAAAAACACACACACAACATGAAAATGTAACCCCCTCAAAACTCACTCCCTCGCTGCACTCACAATCACACAACATACACACAACATAAAAACATAACCCCCCACCCAAAAATCACTCCATCACTTCAACTCACAACCACACAACATAAAAACGTAACAAATCCCCATCTCCCTCCCCCCACACTCACACAACTTTCGTACTCCCTTACTTCAACTCACAACTCCCACAACTTTCGTATATAAATGTTACTCCACAACTCTCAACGAACATACTTTTAAACTCCACCTCTCACAACTTACGAAAAAAGGATATACAAAGCCCTAGCGAACTTAGGGAAAATAATATAATACACAAAGCCAAGTGTTACTCTACACAATAAAGCATTTCAAGTGTTACTCTACACAATAAAGCATTTCACAACATGTAGAGAATCATATACAAAATCCCATGCTTGATGTTTCCATGTCATTTCAATTTGATGTTAATTCTTTGGAGTCTGTAAAGATTTAAGGAGTATAATATGTTTTAAACTATCAATTGCCTCAAAAAGGTGCAAATAGAAGTCTATAGAGTTTTTAAATTGAAAAAAATGTTCTTTGGTTTCTTAAATAATAATTGATAAAAAGGTGCAAAAAGAGGGCTATAGATTTGTTAAATTGAAAAAAAATGTTTTTTGGTTTCCTAAATAATAAATGATATATTTTAATAGAAGCTTTTTAGTTTCTATTAAATTTAAGTCATCATAATTCAATTTAACTGAATTAAATTGTTACAACACAAATTAACTCAAGCTAGGCTCCTAAAATTTAGGATTTAACTGAATTAAAATTTTACAACTCAAATTAACTCAACCTAGGCTCCTAAAATTTAGGAATCATCCCACACAACACAAGTTCTTTCTCTAACTCAATTAACTAATCTAACTAAGTGAAAATAACTCATTCTACTTTTAAAAGTTGTCTGGTGACATGGAATTTCGATTTTCCTCCTAATTTAATCAAAGGAAAAATTAAATTAGGAATTTCTTGTTGCATTTTCAGTAAACATACACAACCATGATCTTGGCTTTGCCAATGAGAGGGTACAAATATTTCAATGAACTAGATCATTTAGATAGTGATAAGGAAGCAACCAATCCTGCGAACCCCCTGGGAAGTGGAATTGTCTCAAGGAAATGTATGATTGTCTCCTTTACACCTATACCTAACAACTCCTCATAATGAATTGATATTCCGAAGAAAAATAAAAATAAAAAATAAAAAAATAAAAAACCTTCAGAAAAACCAATGATTGTTCCTAGGCTCAATTACAAAGATAGTAGTAAATGTATTGGCATTGCCAATTTTAATTTAACTTGTCTTTTGAGTTAGTTTTTGGTTGGATTCTCTAGGCTCAACCAATCCAAATTCCTTATTTTTCATGTAATCTCACGCTAGCTCTTTTTTTTATATTAGATTTGATTGGATTTCTCCTAAGACTAATTGATCCAATTTTGTTAGTTGTCTTATAATTACTTGTTATAAAGATAATACAATTTTTAATTAAAAAATTTACAATATTAATAGTTATAATACATAATACAATTTTTAATTTAAAAAAATTACAATATTAATAGTTATAATATTTTTAATTTGTTGAGGTATGAGAATGAAAGAAAAAAATCATTTTACTATAAAAGTTACTCATCATAGATTTCTTAAGATTTTAATAATAAATATTATTATTATAAATTTTAAAAAAATAATAAGAAAAAAAAAATATTTTAGGATTGTAAATTTTTAAATTTGACTTTATAATTTTGTGTAACAAATTTATGTAATATATACATCTTTCAGTCATTGTTGGATGAAAAAATTCTATTTTTATCATAATTATGTTGCATCTTATTCTCTTCCACAAACCATTTCACAATCTAATTTGCCCATTAAAAGTTATGCTTGTTATATATATAAAAGATATAAAAGATATTAACAAGTTAACGAGTCAAGTTTAATAAAATAGTTCTTATATCACAAATTTTCAATTTCTTTCAATTAAATTTAAAATTGTGATTTAATAGAAACCCAATCTCATTACATGAATAACCCTTAGCCTCATGAATTTTAAAATAAATATATTTATTTTTTTTTAACCTCTAAATAAAGAACCAAAACTAAAACCTTTTCTAAATATTAAACCTTCAATGTTGACGGCAAACTGGTAGATGTCGAAACTCATGTCGTACTTGTAGGAAGACGACAAAAGAAATACTAAAACATATAAATAAATAGGATGCTTCACTAAAGGGAATAGAGAGTGTGTTTAGTGATGGATTTTCAACGATGAAGATTCAAAGGAAAACAAGAAGATTAATGGGGAAATAAAATGTCTTACTTCATTCCCATGCAAACTAGTGACACGTAAAATCCCATCCAAGATCTAGTGAATAGATGTTAGAGTGTCGATGTCCCGAGGTCCTTAGAAGGTGTGTTATAGACTCAAGGTGTATTAATGAGTTTATACCATTGAAAATTGTTGTTGTCATACTCTCATTTCCTTTCTAGACTATTTATGATGTAAATGGATCCATATTCACATTTTATTTTAAGGTTGTTTGACAAGGAAATTAATATTTTTGGAGCTATATATTTTTTAATCCACTAGGGCAGTATACTTTATCCATTGAATTTTGTAGTTGGTTAAATCCACAATATTGGTGGCCATTTAATGAAGAGAGGGATATCATGGCTAAATCTATCCAATCCAATCCAATATTCATATTCCAATCCAATCTCATATTCATATAGACAGTCTCATAAAATTTTCAATCCAATCTCATATTCATATTGATGTGAAATAAAATTTTGAAATTTTGAAAAATAATTATATGTCTCATATTCATATTGACAATGATGTGAAATAATATTTTGAAATTTTGAAAAAAAAAAATTATATATGTCTCAATATTCTTTATATTGAGACTGATGTGAAATAATATTTTTAAATTTTGAAAAAATAATTATATATGAAACTTCATTGAAATTTCCAATCTCATGTGAAATAATATTTTGAAATTCATTTTAAAAATAATTATATATTCATATTGATGTGAAATAATATTTTGAAGTTCATTTTAAAAATAATTATATATGAAACTCTTGGAAAGTTTTCAAGAAAATGTTTTCTTGAAATTCATTTAAAAAATTCATATTGATGTAATTCATTGAAAGTTTTCAGGAAATTGTTTTCTTGAAATTTCATTGAAATTTTTCTTGAATTTCAAATCTCATATTTATATTGATGTGAAATAGTATTTTGAAATTAATTTAAAAAATAATTATAATTTAAAAATTCATATTTATGTAATTCCAAAAATTCCTTTTGTGATTTTCCGGAAGATTTATGATTAAAATGTTATGGATCACAGAAGCTTGCACTCTCAAGTTTTAAAGAAATTGTTTTCTTGAAATTTCCAATCTCATATTCATATGATGTGAAATAATATTTTGAAATTCATTTAAAAAATAATTACATATGAACAATTTCTTGAAATTTCATTGAATTTTTTCTTGAAATTTCATTGAAATGTTTCTTGAAATTTCCAATCCAATATGAAATTTGTATTGATGTGAAATAATTTCCAATCCAATCTCAAATTCACATAGATGTCAAATAATATTTTGAAATTCATTTAAAAAATAACATTTTGAAATTCATATAAAAAATAGTTATATATGAACAATTTCTTGAAATTTCCAATCCAATCTGAAATTCATATTGAAGTGAAATAATATTTTGACATTTCCATCCAATCTGAAATTCATATTGATGTGAAATACTATTTTGAAATTCATTGAAAGTTTTCAAGAAATTTTTTTCTTGAAATTCATTTAAGAAACTTTTTTTTTGTAAATTTCGAAGATCTATTCACATTAAGTAGAAAAACTTATCGTAAAAAAAAGCCTCAGAGGCTGGAGACCAAAGTCCAACAAGTTCGCAGTGTCGAGCCCACACTCAAGGAGAGGGATACAAGGGAGAAGAACTGAGTGGGGAGACATAAAATTACAGTATAACTGCAAAAGACTGAAGCATTCCTGGAACTGGAAAAAAGATCATTTGATCTCGCGAGCTGAGTGGGCCTCATACAAATAGAAAACACAAAATACCAGGAGAAACTGAGAGAGTTATGGACCCTAGGGGGGTTGCACCTCTTCTTCATCATTGAGATAGTCCTCCACACTTATCGGGCGATCCGGGGTTCCTTCCTCCAGGTCGAGGAGATTGCAGTGTGACGAACCAGCTTCCTGTGGATTCCCCTTGGCATGAACTTCTTCCTTGATTCTGGGCTTCGGCTGATGTTGCTTGACCAAGCTACATTTCAGCAAATCGTAGTGAGGGGAGGTGTTGTCAACGAAGTGGAGGTGGTGAACCACCCTCACGTAAGCTTCAAATTTGTTCGACAACGCATCCATCTTCCTTTCCAGCCTTTTGTTAACACTGTTTTGCTCCTGGATTGCAATAGCCAATAAAGTTTTGGTGTGCTAGTGCAGATCGATGGCATGGCTTTAAAGGTTTTAATGGCTCCTAGTCAGAGCAGGGTCTTTGATCTATTGAAAATAATTTTCAACCGTTTCCGAGGGGGTGGACCTACGGCGAGCAGAGGCCCCCACTTCCATACTAGCTAGAGTCTCCTGCACCGGCTCTGATGTGTTCTCCGCGAATATGCGAGTAGCATTGTGCGCCAAGGTCTCTGCCCTCGTGACTGGGTGACGGGATGGATTCTCCCAGTAAGAGTTGCGCCCGCATCGAGGCTGGGGAAAAGGGTGGTGACGACGGGGATCCATGGACCACTGCTTGCTCAGAGAGATGGAGGGATGCGTCCGGAGCAGGAAGATGTAACTACTGCGTAGGGTGAAAGGGGAGCCCAATAATGGGAAATAATGAGGGATGAAGGCGAGGTGAGGGAAATTTAAGGGGGCGGGCCAAGGGGAGGGAGGAGTGAGTGAACAGCTGTTTCGCATGCAAGCAAGGGTGATGGAGGCTGGCTTGGAGTAATGGCCTTGTGTGGAGGCGTACCAGGGTGAGAAAAACAAGGACAAGCCACCACCACGTTAAATCGTGAGAGGGAGCACTGTGTACTAGGTCATCATGAGTGATAGGTGATGGTGGTTCTGACAAGACCAACACCTTTTTAAGGTCTGTTTTTTTAATGTTTGTGCAAGCGGTTTTTACTGTTGGAGAATCGATTGCGTTCCAGTCCTGAGAGACAAGTCTCGCTGAGGTCTTTACTCCTTGGTTAGAAAGGTAGTCAACCAACTTATTTGCCTCCCTTCTAACTGCCGTGAAAGAAACCCCTCTCACTTCCCCTATACTGGCCTTGATTTTATGTAAGATTTTGTTGATACGCCAGCAGTCAGAAACCTGAGCGACGCTACGCCCTTGCAGAAGCTTCCTGAAATCTTGGGTAGAAACGTTGGAGTCACCCTCAACAAGAAGGGGCCAGTAGTTGTTGTGCTTGGCAATTACCAATTCGTGAGCCAGCATATGGAGCTCCGCTGCGTTATTAGTGGTGTGCCCCAGATTGCCATAGTAAATCCAGAGGGTGGAGCCCTAAGAGTTGCGAAAAAATCCACCGAAACCAACCATGCCTGGGTTGTTCTTGGACGCTCCATCATAATTGAGCTTAGTGAAATTGTGATCGGGAGGTTGCAAAATGGACAACGATAGGGAAGGGTTAGAGTCGGCAGGGGAAAGGGTGCATGATGGGGGGGTAGGTTGAGAAGGGAAAGGATTCTGCAATCATCCACTAAGGGAGGGTGAGTAGTGTTCTGAAGTTTTTCCATGGAGATAGATTCACACAGAGTGCATTTAATCATGTGGAGAAGTTTTTCTTCCTTTGAGGCCTTACTCTTGAAAATGTGGGAGTTTCGTTCCTTCCAGAGGGCCCAGCAGATGATGCCCAAGAGGAGGTTCCAAGTTAAATTTATGAGGGGTTGTTTGGAGAAGGCAGGGCACCAATTTTCCAGAGAGGAGTGAATGGAATTGTGAGTGCGATCAAGGGCTTTGAAGACATGAAGGAACCAGGACCAAATTTTGGAATCAAAAGGACAGGTGTTGAGGATGTGATTGGTCGTTTCCGCGTTAGAGTGACACAGCGTGCACACGGAGGGTCCTATGAAACCTTTCTTCAATATATTATCCCATGTAAGAATTTTCCTGTGCATAACCAACCAAATAAAGAGCGTGATATTCGACCAATGGTTCCTGCTCCAGAGTCTTTGCCATTTGCGGTCTTGTAGAACAGGGGTGGGACTTTGCAAGATGTTGTAAGCTTCTTTGATATTGAATCTCCCTGCAGCATTTATGCCCCATTGCAGGATGTCTAGTCCTTATTCCTTTTGAATTTTCTTGTTTTTTAGTTCCTCTGCAAGAATGTTCATCGGCTGGTGGAAAGGGATAGGGATAATGTCTTTGATATTCACCCATTCCCTCCACTCGGAGACTCCTGTGAATTTCCAATAGTCTTTGACTTTGTGTTTATTTTGAGCTTCCAGCTGCCTTCTGGTTGGCTTGTAGATGTCCAAGTCAAGTTTGGGGCATTTCTCCCAAGCATCCGCCCAAAACAGGGCATTCTCACCATTACCTATCTCCAAGAAGCTGTGATTTTGAATGAGTGATCTATTGTCCCATGCCTGATTCCAGATAGGAGAGCCTATGAGGTTGAATGAGAGCTTAATAAGAGAGTCCCAAGGGTGCGTGGGGGAATATTTTGCTTTCCAAAGCAAGGCCCAAGGGGTGGAAGGATTAGTGAGCTAGCGCCACCAAGTCTTGGCGCCCAGAGTCTTGCCCAAGATGCCTAGATCACGAATTCCAAGACCGCCCTCTTTCTTGGGCAGACAAACTTTTTCCCAGGCCACCAAGGCCCATTTTCCATTGCTGGATTTACCTTTCTAGAGGAAATATCTTTGAATGGCTCTGATCTGGTTCGAGATGGAACAAGGAGCAGCTAATTCTGAGAGTTGGTATAGAGGCATGGCTTGAAGAATAGAGCAGACAAGGACTAATCTTCCCGCTAGATTGAGGGAGCAAAAGGTCCAATTGGAGATATTTTTCTTGAGATTGGAAATGAGGGGTTCCTAGTTCGAGCAAGCTAGAGGTTTGTCCGTCAGGGGAACGCCCAGGTATTTTGAGGGGAAACTGCTTTTCTGGAATCCCAGGATATTGGTGATGTGGTTTTGGATGGCAATGGGAGTGTTGAGAAAGAATATTTTCGACTTGGAATCGTTGACTAAGGATCCAGAGGCAAGGGTGAAGTCATCTAGAATTTTTCAAAATGTATGGGCCTCCCTGGCTGTAGGGCTTCCCATAAGGATCGTATCATTCACAAACTTCTGGTGGCAGATGGGAGGGAGGCGGGGGTATAGATTGAGGCTAGAGATAAGATTGCTAGAGGAGGCCGCAGAGATGGACCTGCCAAGACCCTTAGCCATGATGACAAAGAGGAACAGGGAGAGAGTATCTCCTTGTCTGATGCCCCGCGAAGGGTTGATGATTGAGGTGGGGGAACCATTGAGGATAATGGAGAAAAAAACCCCCAAGAAAAAAGCCATAATCCATTTGATGCAGTTGTTGTTGAATCTGAAGGCAGCCAACATATGTCTGATGTATTTCCAGTTAATCTTGTCAAAAGCTTTTGACATATCAAGCTTAATTAGCATACCTTGTTTTCCCTGGTCTTTGAGAGATTGGATAACTTCCTCAAAGAGAATGATGTTATCCATGATTTTTATGCCCTCAACATACCCTGTTTGATTAGTCGAGATAATGAGAGGAAAGAGAGGTTTGATTTGATTGGTGAGAACCTTGGAGATAATCTTGTATATTACATTACAGAGAGCAATGGGTTCACTAGAGAATTTGGCGGAAATTCTGACGGCCAAATCGTCGCTATTCCGACACATTGTCGTCGCAGGAGTGACAGTTAGAGGGCGGGCAAACCGTGGTTTACCATACCGTCGCAGTTCCGACACAACTAAAAAGTGTGGAGTCATGAGGGCACTTTTCCACGTCGCTCAGATACAAGCGTCACTCTTCGAACGTCCTCTAATTGGTCGCACTTGAGCCTCAATAAGCCACCACCGTACTTCAGTAATGTGAGTCGAAACATTTGAACAGCTCTTCAGAACATCATGAGTTGTCCTAGTCACAATGAAATGTATTGACATTTTAAGTAGCTAAACGTCGTAGCGTCACAATTCTGACGAAATGTGGTGAAGCGTTTACAGACGGTAGCAGCTCTTAAAACATCGTAAGCTGTCTGAAAATTCTACGACAAATGGTGACATTTTGAAGCAACACTCCCTTAGGCAGTACGCTATTGTGGAGAGGGGAACGCTTACAGAGACGTCGAATTACTATGAGGTTCAAGTTCAATTTTTAAAAAAAAAAATGAAATTTTAAAAGAGGAAAAACACTGTTTTGAATATATTATATGAAGTAAAACAGTACATGAAGTCATTACATTTTCACATCTGAAGATTTGAACCCAAATATCCATCCAGAAAAGTGGAAGTCCCACCCCAGACAATGATAGAAAAATACCCCATGTCACATACAGGGACATGATATAAAACCCAGTAACGGTCCACATGGAGATTATCGACAATCCGAGAAAGCATCCAAATATGCCCGAGGCATCTATAAGAAAGTGAAATAGCAGTATGTAGAATAGTAAAGCAACAGATAGAGTACCGACGTCCATTGTTCCAAATACAAATTAAAGTACCCAAAATCCTTGAACAGAGAAAACGCTAATCATGTGAGGAGTGTGATATGTCCAAAATATAAAAAGACCATCAGACCATATCAATAAACCAGCAACATAGACCAGCATCGCTAGTTTTGAAGGCAGAGTGATAAACATTAATCATTTTTTTTTCACAAGAGAAAAAACGTTGTTTTGAATATATTATATGAAGTAAAACAGTCCATGAAGTCATCACATTTTCACATCTGAAGATTGGAACCCAAATATCCATCCAGAAATGTGGAAGTCCCACCCCAGATAGTGATAGAAAAATACCCCATGTCACATACAGGGACTTGATATTAAACCCAGTAACGGTCTGCATGGAGATTATCGACAATCCGAGAAAGCATCCAAATATGCCCGAGGCATCTATAAGAAAGTGAAATAGCAGTATGTAGAATAGTAAAGCAACAGATAGAATACCGACGTCCATTGTTCCAAATACAAATTAAATTACCCAAAATCCATGAACAGAGAAAAACACTAATCATGTGAGGAAGACCATCAGACCATATCAATAAACCAACAACATAGACCAACATCGCTAGTTTTGAAGGCAGAGTGATAAACATTAATCATTTTTTTTCACAAGAGAAAAAACGTTGTTTTTAATATATTATATGAAGTAAAATAGTCCATGAAGTCATTACAACAATATAGAGATAGATTGTCTCGTAGATAAGAAAAATGTTAACTGATGTTGTGTTGTTTCCTTCTTTTAAGAATGTGCTGGAGGCAGGCCCTATATCTTGGCTTGTTGTTGTCCTCTTTAGTAATTCTATGTTGATTATTTCATTTCACTGATACTCTTTAACTGCTCTGATACTCTTTGACCTTTGTTCATCCTTTTATCCTTTTTATCATGATATACTGTGGTAAATAGGCAAAAATTTATATAAGGATAATTTTTTACAAAAGTTCCATCATTTCTTCCCACCATTGAACTTCTGGCACTCTGGTCCTTTGCAACTTTCTTAGTGTTTCATCAGCCTCAGTATATCTGAAGAAATTAGGTTGATTTGGGAATAAATGATTTACTTCATGCTCAAGATAAAATAAATTCTCCAATCTGTCATGAAGGTTTTTCCCTGTAGGCAATGCTGCTGTTGATGAACTGGTTGAAAAACTAGCTTGATTATCAGCATATTTGTCCAATTTTTCAACATAACTATCAAGGTCCATTAGCTTATCTTCTGCAACTATAGGACTGGGCAATCCTCTATTTAACAAAATATTCAATCTTTCTCTGAAGGCAATGATTTCTTCTTGCATATCCGAGCACCTTCGTTCTAAATTCTGTACCAGAGTTCTTTTAGTAAAAAATCTCTTTATTTCCAGAATTGTTCCGGTCCTGTCCTGAATACCAATTTCTGCAAGTTGATTCTTAGTCCGAGTATTCAAAAAATGTATAAGTCTATTGGCCTCTTCTGGCATATTTCCCAACTCTTGTCTTGATCTCTCAATCTCATCCAGAGCCAATTTAACTAAGTTATTCTGTTCATCCATTATCTGAATTGAGGACCAAACATCCTTTATTGATTGAATGATATTATCCTAAAGAATATCATTTATTTCTTTTAAAGGTTTCTCCAATGTGAGATCCTTTTCCAATGCTTTGACTATTTTTTCTAATTTGTTCACTTCTCTTGTTTTATCAACAACACTCATTTTTGAAAGCTCATATTTATGTTCTAGAGTGGCCAATTGTTCCTTTGTTTTGTGAAGCTCTATGGCTTGAATGTTCATATCTTCCATTGACTTTGTTAATTCATCAGTGTTCAAATTTGCAGTGTTGCTCTGTGACAATTCTGCTGGCTGACCTGTTGTTGCTGTACCTGTCACTACTCCTACTGTAGATACTAGAATATTTTCCTGCTTATCTTTTAATGCATTCTCAAGCTCTTTTTCAGTTGCAGTAAGTTGCTCATTCAATTTTAAGAGAAAATCCATTAGTTCTTCCTCGGAATTTTGTTTGATGATTTCTGCAGTCTGTGGATGTCTTGAGGCCGGTAACTTTAATTGTTTTCTCAGAGCTGCAATATCATCATCTTTTTTCTTGATCAAAGCTTCAATACCTTTCACATCTTTAGGATTATGACCCAAACCAATGATTATTTCCTCTAAAGTTTTGATTCTATTATCCTTAGCCTGGGAGGAGGCTTTTTCAAGCTGCAACTGTGTATTAGTATTATCCAAAGAAACCTGCAAATTATGGGTCATCATTGATTTATCCGTCAGAGTAGAATAAATCATCTCACCTGTTTGCTTGTGTAGCTCAATTTGATCTAAAGGATGGATATCCTTTACTAAGACTTCAAAATTAGTCCTAACGTAATCTGCAGCTGTCTGAGGCTACCGCACCTTGGGCTTCAAATGGCTCATTAACATCTTACCCTGTTGGATGTCATAAGATGACATCAATCTTTCTTGATTTTTTGGAGCCATCTTCAAATATTGGTTGTACACTTTAAGTCTAAGTGGATCGTTCCTGGCCTTTATATTGGTGAATGTTCTTTTGATGTCCCAGGCAGTTTTTACTGGAGGTTTGAAAGAAGATATTTCTGCACTTTGTTGCCCCTGTATTCCCTGTTTTTGAAAATTAGTGGATGTCCCACTACCTGTATTTGTTTGCTGACTGTCTTCTCTTCCCTGGCTGTCAGGGATTTCCTGAAATGATTCATCTTCTGGAAGGGGAGTTAATTTCTGCCTTTTAACATCTTGCTATTCAGAAGAGCCACCAATAGGAGTAGTTGTTTCAGCTTCTCTCTTTTTGCCCTTTTCTATATTCAGAGGAGTTTGTAAAATAGAAATTTCTGGCTCACTGATCTGAGTAGGAGGAATTTGTCCTTGACCTTGTTCTTTAGAAGTCTCTGGTTGCTCTGTCATTATGAATTTTTCAATTATTTGTATATCAAGCTCCTTTTCTTTTCCTTTAGATTCTACTGCTACTGTACTAATCTCCTGCAAATTTTGTTGTAAAGTCCTGGCTGAAGAAGATCCCTGCACCTGTCCAAAAGAATCTAGGTCAAGTATATTTTCAAGATCTTTCATTACATTTTCAACATTGACCTGCTCACTATCATTTTCAACCAATGTCCCTTCTGTCCATTCATCCATATTAGCATATTGTTATATTTCTGGGATTCTTTGATGGATGTATGGTGACTGTTTATTTTTCATTCTTCTATCACAGATAAAGCTGTTTGGATCATAAGGCACCCAATAGAAACTCTTTTGTAGTCTGAGATGGTCTTCTAAAATCCTTTCGGCTTCCTGTCCAGCTTCCCTAGAGTTACAAATGAAGGGACCTAATTGGCTCTTGATCCTGAGTTGAGCCTTTTTATTTGCATTGCAAAAATGAATTATATCTGAATTATTCATCTGCCTAAAATATTCTAATGCAAAGAGTCTCATTGGGACATACTTGGGCAGTTTGAATGGGCATAATTCACATCCATATATCCTGATCTCTGTGTAGTTTTGATATAGGTACCAGTCACCTATCTTGTAATTCTTTGAGAGTTGAAGGATTTTCTTGATTTCATTATTAATTCTAGGAGGAGAGCTCCTGTCAACAAGGTAGTTGCAGGATGAAAAAAAAGGTCGACAAACTCATTATAGGAATAAGGAGAATCAGAGAAATTGTGAGTAATGGCAGACCAAAAGATGACTGACCTAGGATTCCCTTTGGCATCAAGTTTCTTAACATAAAAAGGGAAATGTTCTGACTGAAAGTAAATCATGAGATGATATATGACAAAAGAATACTTAAATACTCTCTCATTCTCAAATCTCATGAACTGATCATGGATTTTGTCAGCAATATAAGATGCAAAATCGTACTTGACAACAGGAGGCTGTCCAGGGGTAAAAATGGATAACAATACTAGGGTTAAGTGATCAACATACTCACTAGTATTGAAGCCCATTATGGAAGATATCATGTCTAAAATAACTCTAGCCTCATCAGTAAAGAAAGCATAACCATAAGGGGGAGGGTTTTTAGGCTGATGCTCTGGTAACATGAAGGTTTGGCATAGGCGGTTTAACTCTTCATGGGATAACTTAGAAGATTTCTCAAGTAATTCAACCATGGACAGGGGAGTGAGAGCTTGACCAGGTTGGAATTGTAGCATTTCATTTATGGACTGAGCAGTTATTGGGAAAATGACATTTTGACTTGGGGATAAAACTGCTCGTTGGTTGGGATCATACTTTGCGTAGCAATAATGGATTAACTCATGAAAAATATGGACTGAGGGGAGAAGGTACATAGGAAGATTTGATTCCCAAAGTCCAAATATGTCAGAACCATTCAAATAATTGTCTCTGCAGCGGCAAAATATTCGAAGAGGATTCTCACTGAGACGCAAGTCCTTAATTTGAAAATCCATATCGGCTAAAGGCAAATAATCCAAGTCCTTGTGAGGGGCATTGATGGGCACGACATTCAGAGTTACAGGAACTTCCATTTCTGGTTCTTGTGGATTCAGAAATGGAATTTCGGGGTTTTTGTGGAAAAGGGGCACAATTACCAGTTTTGGGAATATAATTGCAGTTCTGGGAACGAAAAAGACCAAACTGAACTTCTTTTCAGACCTTAGTGCATAATTAAAACTAAAACCAGGATTTTTTTAGAGAGTTTAGCGGGGAATTGGAATAAATACCTGTTTACGGGAAATGAAACGTGTTTAAACAGGCGCTGGTTATGACAGAAGAACCCTGAAATACTCGGCTTCAATTCTCTTCAGCAAGGTAACGGTCAGCAAGCGTTAACAGTTGGTTTTTGAATTTTGTTGCATGGAAGACTGGCTAGCGCACGTAACAATGAAAATGACGCAGCCGCAATTTGTTTTATTTACAAAGTCAAAAGGGTGGCGGGGAACAATGAAAATGACCCGAAAAAGATTAGGGCGAATTTGATAAGAAATTCGCGTCACAACTCTCCCTCCGTACGCCAGCCAACTTCGGACTCGAAAAATATTAGGGCGGAATTCATTTGGTTTTCGCGTCACAAAATTGGCCGACGTCAGCAGGCTATTTTGGGACGCGAATTTGGTTTGAATTATGGTTTATCGCCGTTTGAAGTCCGGCGAGCTCGACTCAAGAGAACCGAGGTCGTGAACACTGTTCAAATATAAAAATCCCGCTTAATAAAGAGACAAGATTGTTGTGCTTTCAGAACCTGACCTGAGGATTGGACATGAGTTAACAAACAAAAGGAGAGCGGAACCAGACTTGCACCCGTGGTCAAGCCCTGTACCAAAACCACGAGCGGAATCACAAAAGCGAGTTGCCCATATCGCACCGCTTTTGCGGAGTAGGCGGTATTTCCTATTCGCGAGCGATTCCATAGGGAAAGCGACACGTGGCGAAGTGACCCCCGAAAAACCACCGTTTAACCCGCGCCATCGCACGTTAAAGCCCGACGTTGGAAGCCGAGCGAAATTTCCAAGAGTCGTTGATTTAGAGAAGGGCCATCAGACGGTGGTCGCACGTTGAACTTGCCCGGAGGTTAACTAAGGTGTGCGGAGGATAGCCAGGTACGATACGAGTGTTTGATTGGTTATTGATATATATAGGTGGGGCCGTAGTATAATGAAATTGTTTAATTAAACGATTGGCGGATAATTAGCATAAGTCTGGAGCGTGATTGTTGTAAGGCTGGGTGGTGAAATATAGAGCCGAAATTTCATTACAAGTTATTTATTTAAAAAGAAACATGGAGTATAAATACAAAGTGTTGAAAGTTAAACATTGGTTATAAGGCTTGGAGATAATATAAAGTCGAGAATATAAATTAAAGTCCAACCATTGTGGATGGTATTTATTTATCAAATTCTACGAATTTGATAAATAAACCCGAAGAAAGAAGAATTCAATGAAGACCCAGGCTGGAGGAAAAGAACGGGGTAAATCAGGGGAAAATGTTGATAGAGCAATTGTAGACACACCAGCTCTCCTTAGGGGTCCAATTTCAGTTTTGTTGCGTCACACGATGATCTCTCTTCTCTGGCATTTACTTGTATTGAAGATCACTATTCTAGGAATAAGGAGTTATTTTATCCAAAAATAACCCTAGCCAAACATTGACAATGCATCAAGGATATCTTTCTATGCTACATAAGTACATATGTTCTACTTCTAAATCATGTCTTGGAAGTGGTTGTTTTGTTGGAAATTATTCACCAATTGGTTTCATACCAAAGTCTTTTTCACATTTTCAGCATCCAATACATGAAAAAGATAATGGTTTAAAACAACATAAATATTTGAAATTTTTCAAGAATTGTCTGGCACACTTTGAATATGAATTTTGAAGTCAAGTGCATGATGTTGTATAGGATCAAGTGTCATTTTCAATACCAAATGTTTCACAAGAAACTTCTCAACATGCTACCCTGCAGTAAGGATTAAATGACAATATTGCATCAACTATTTCCATAATAAAAGTGCACCTCGGCCATAAGACTAAAAAACTACAAATGTTGTAGATATAACAAGACCACACAATCAAATGTATTCCACAAGGCCAATACCGTATGAAAAATGAAAAGGAGTTTGCAACCAAAAATACCTTAGGCAACTAATTCAATTAGATACACCAAACCATCAGCAAAAAGGAAAACCAGCCTACTTGGCCTCAATATTTTCAACTGGGTCCTCTAATTCAACCAATAAAAATGCCAAAACCATAACATTGAGATACATTTCATTACACCGTCAATAACAATAAAATTTGACTCAGCCATAACCCTTTCCTTTTAGACCACTGGGTAACAAATATGTTTCCTTTCACCTTTGAGTTTTCAAATTATGCCTACCAAATCTAAGACATTTAAGAAGGGGAACTAATACAACGTTAAAAAGAAAACCAGAGCACACATATAAAATAACAACCCTCCATGAAAAATTAAAATAACACATTAAAATCGAATATAAGTGGACAAGGAAAGATCCACCGCAGTGAAGTTTCACGTGCAGGTGACCTTCCTTTAAACATAATTTTTTCTCTGACCTGCAATTTTTTTGTCACTGAGCCATCCTCGTTGAAGTACAACTCCTTTTCCATAGCTCTTGTATTAACTACCTTCTCTCTGTCGCGTAATCTCAGAGTCCCTCTTCTGCTTGAGCGATTAAAGGAAATGGGTGAAAAAACTGAAAGAGAAGACAATTGTCTGCCATAATTATCAAACATTGCACCCAACTTCTTCCCTTTTCCATTGTTACCCAATGAGGTAGATGTGGCAATTGTTGTCATACCGCCCAAAGGAGAGGCCATCTTCTCTTATGCTGAATATATAATTACAAGATCTTCATATTAGTATGAACCTTAAAAAACATGACTCCCATTGCTAAAAACCACTTTTAAGTTGTAACAGGCAAACTAAACAACTATCGCAACTTTTGGCAACTTCTGGAGCATTAAGAGAGAAACAACCAAAGAGAATACAACCACAATCCTCATTTTAATGAGACCGGACTATATATATATATATATATTTACTAAGATAATAGAAAGAAATCACGTACTATATATACACACAAACAATTCTTTAACCGTTGTCTCTCACAACTTTCAAAGTTGCCATGCTAGAGGTTGCATATTATTTTTAATTTAAATTCTAGACCTCGTGCTCCATCTATGAATGCATCCAATGGGATATCCCACCCACTAGAAACGGTGAAAAAGGAAACCCGAGAAAACTTCTGAAATATCTCAAGATGACTATATGGTTGGTTCTTATGAATCAACCAACCATTCAGAACATGCTCATCAATCCAAACCATGAGTATTATGTGACGATATTCAAGCAGGCACTGAATCGGATTTCTGAAGCTATGTTAGAGAAACCCTAAACTCTCACCGAAAATAGGTGAAATGTGGCACCACTCAGAGATTGACATGTGCCAATTGGTACAAGTGGTAGAAAATTGGCATGCTCAAACAACGAGGTGATGCAAGAATGACATGAGGGAGAAAATATCAGAAAAGCCCCAAATCTGGAGAACTAAAGCTCATCACCAACCCGAGATTGACAACTTTACATGATGTAACCTATGAAATCGTAAATGGAGAAATCAGAGTAACAATAAAGTAACCTATGTAACAATAAAGTCGGATTCATCCTGGGAGTGGTAATGGGAGAAATCATAGTGAACAACAGGAAACATGCAGAGTTGCTTATAATCAAATAGATGAAAAAAACACATACAAAAAACCTAGATAGTAATCATGAACAAGCTTAATATTGAATTATGAACTATAAAGGAACTTACAAAATGTGACATTACGAACCTGGTCAAGCGCACAAGAAAAAATATCCTGGACATGACCCTGGTTGACAAGTTGTATTGCTCATGATGCAAGAGGATTTGTACCTGCACTGCCAAGTCAATAAAAATCCATCATTATCTATACAATAAATACAAGTAATTGATGTAGTATTTTTTACTCTAAGATGCATTCTTATGATAATGTTAGAACATATGTTGAAAATGTCAAAACATACCCGAATAAGCTCCTCTTCGTTTCAAGAACAATTTATTGGAGTCGCATGAACTTAGAACAAGCCTCCCACGATCTGAAAGAGTAGCAACTAAGTCAACAGTGACTTTTTTGTTGCTACACTGGATCGAGGGAGGTTTGCTCCAAGATTAAATCGCTCCAATAAATTATTCTCTACTAAACAGGGCCAACCACGTGAAGGTGGAAGCTGAAGCTCTTATGGCTCCCCCTCCCCCCCCTCACATCACTCTCAATTCCCCAATACCCAATCTATATTTCATTTTTTACTTTCATGAGCATAAAAAAAAATATTCAATAACTAATAAAAAAACAATTCAACAAAAAGTACGCAAGGAAACATTGCAATTAATGCTTGACATAAAATAGTATGATAAATGAGTTTTTTATATAACGCAAAAAACGTTCCAAGTATGGTAACGTTTGTCTTATAATAATACAATATTTTACATTATCGAATTTTCTTTTTCTTCTTCCTATTTTTAAAGCTCCTAATTACATCATCAATATCATCATGCTCTGCTCATGTTTCGTGCCTTTCGACCCGCACTGCTGACCTAGTTGCGTAGTCACGATGTCTGGTCTCATCCAGTGACGGGGCATCGCCTACAAAAACAGATAATATTAAATTTTAATTGTCAGTTTTTAAATATCATTGAACTAGTTCGGTAATATTAATAATAAAAAATTGCAATGAGATTATTTACCTGGTGCACCAGTTGTCGCCGCTGACCTAGTTGCGTAGTCACGATGTCTGGTCTCATCCAGTGACGGGGCATCGCCTACAAAAACAGATAATATTAAATTTTAATTGTCAGTTTTTAAATATCATTGAACTAGTTCGGTAATATTAATAAAAAAAATTGCAATGAGATTATTTACCTGGTGATCTGAAAATGGAATGTACTTGTTTAAGGGTGCAAGGTATCCATTTCCCATAATTTCAAATGTGAGCTATACACTCCAAGTGACCTCTGAAAATGTGAAAAATTCTTATTTTTTATACAGAGATAGACTGTAGGGGCATTCACCGGACATATCACCTCTAAAGAGAGGATGAGTTCCAGAGGCTACCTGGCCCTCTACAGGCTCTGCCTAAAGAAATAATGAAGTAACACTTAGAAGTCTTTGACATACACATACTTGAAGTTTGATGTCTTGCAGAATAAGACAAATAACTTTCTGCAGCTGAGTAGGTGATTATGTGTGTATGAAAGTTATGTATATTTGTTGTTTAACACTTTATATCAGTTTTTTTTAGCATATCATCTTCAGCAAATAAAGACATCAAAATGATAAAGCAGTTCACCCCCCCTCTGGGCTACATCTGCTAGACCAAGCCTCTCAAACTAGGCTTGTCCTCTTGTATTAAAAATGAAACAAAGGCTAATACAAGAATATGAGTGTCTCAAAAGACAGATCTGACTGTAAATACAGAATCAGAAGATAGGAATTAGCTAAACATGCTCTTTCCTAAACACTAAACAGTGAAATTGTACCTTATACAGTACTTTCCCCAATTGGCCCTGGTGGCCCTTTAGACTTGCATGGAGAATTTCGAGGTGAAGATGACCTCAATTGGTTCTGAAACCTCTGCCATTAGACTCAGAAGGTCGAAAATAGCAGAAATAGACTTCTGAATCACCAAAAATGGATGAACATAGCACCCAAACAGCTCCAACACTGAAATGGCCCTGATGGCCCTGAAAGCTTCCCTGAAGCTAAACAGTGAGAATAATTCCTCAAAAGGAAAAACGAGCTGTAGAAATGGATTCAGAATGCTGAAAAACTTCAGGAATGACCTTCGTTCCACATTCACTGGCTGCACAATTCCCAATGCAGCTCCCAAACTGATTTGGCCCTAGTGGCTCCCGGAACTTCCACGAAGAAAAATCACCTGAAAACGACCTCAGATGGCTGTGAAACCTGTGCCAATGGCTTCAGAAGGTCGAAGAGACCCAAAATAAAAAAAAAATTCGTTCCAAAAGGATCTCCCATGTGAAAGATATGGCATATTTACTAACTGCCAGTCTGGCCTAAACAAGCTCCACTAAATGTGGAGACACTGCCAGTTAACTGAACTAAACTGGCACATCTGCCTAATTTGGGGGAACCGGCGCTAAATTTGAGGCGGAATAAACTGCTAGCATTAAATTTCAAGTGACATGTGGCCGCACATTCCGCATTAGTTGTTGGGGTAACCGCCGGATTGAAAGTTAACAAACTGTTTGATATATTTAAATATAAATTTTGCGCTTTCCATAACAAGAACCAAGTGCATGGCTCAATGGTAAAACGGTTTGTTGTTGAACCACAGGTCGAGGGTTCAAATCACCAATATGCAAAATTTTTCATACGCCATTTTTCAAACCAGGGGGCTACGTGGCGCCCTCCGGGCCTGCCACGTGGCAGACCATAATTGGTTCAAAACAAATACAGTCCACTTTTTCACGAACCAGCGCTTGCCACTTGTCGACTGCTGACTGGTCAACAGAGAATATTCTATGGAATATTATATGGAATATTCTAAGGAATATTCCCGGAATATTCTTTTTTTAATATTTGCCAATTTCTAAAGTCAAACTGGCCCTTTTTTTAACTGAAATTGAAGAACTTCAAAGTTGAATAACTTCTTCATACAGCGTCGGTTTTCAGTGCCGTTCACGGCATTGGAATCGTATCGCCGATGCCTATCCCGCCGCTCAGGTTCCAAATCAATTTGAGCACTTTCATTTTTGAGCTTTTTCCCAAGCTCAGATTTGAGCTCCTGATCACACCTCCCAAATGAGAGGCTTTTGGTCCCCAAAAGCTTACTAAAATGCTGAGCTGAACTGTAGTACAGCAAATGAGAGAATAACAACATCCTCTTCTCTTCAGTCTTCAAAAATTTTCCTGAATTGCCAACTGTTCACATGGCGAATTTTGCTGAATGAGCCATGTACTTGTGCCGAATCCCGACCAAGTTTTCTTGCCATACCAATCTGCCATACTGAAACCAGCAATGAAACTTGCTGAACTTTGTGCCCTTTTTGCTTGCATGCCTTTCCAACTCATGGAATCTTGCACTGCTTTGCACTGACACTTCGTTCTCTGCACCAAACGACACCAAAAGCATCTTGTGCAACATATGACATCAACAACCAGTTGACAATAAAATGTGCTATACAAATGACACACAAACTCTATAACAAGTGTGCACACAACCGACGCAAGTCGATAAACAACAAGATACATCTTGACAAACACATGTGTATGTATCATGTACAATGAACTATATACAGTTCACTAATTACACATACAACCTCTATGTACATGTGCAACTTCAAATCTTCTTTTCAAATACCAACAAGTACATCATCCCAAAAACATGTGGGTGATTAAGAGCTGAACCAAAAGACATTGCTGCAACATAAGTGAGTATCATACTCATCTTTTACACCTCCATGGCGAAATTTTGCAACAACAAAGAAATTCTTTCAACTGAAACTGCTTTTACATGCAATCTTGCATCAACTTTTCAACTGAAATACATGCATACCAATCTGAAATTTTCATGTACAAAATGAGTAATGACTTACTGCAATAAGAAGTCCATCCACTTCTCACCAAGCCACTTCCATGGCGACTTTTGCTGCTGCAAATTTTCCTCATGTGAAACTTCCCTTTCCACATAAATAATGGACTCCATAGATCCACTTACGCCAAACTTTTTGTCTTCTTGTTGCATGTGCGTGGGACGATGAGTTGGATGCAAAGTCCAACAATGAGAGACAACATGTCCCTTCTAAATCAAGCAGCCATAAAACACACTATTGGAGTTTGTTTTCCATAGTTAATCTTGAGGTAAATTGGATAAGGAAAATAGTCTTCAATCCTTTCCAAGACTCAGCTAACAACAGCTATCCTTCCAACTCAAGAAAACTCATACATGCAACCATTTTGCAACCAATAAAACAGTAAATCTCTTATACTGTTTTAAAACCTTTTGCAACATAAGGAATGCTCAACCGGCTCTGATACCATCTGATCTGAAAATGGAATGTACTTGTTTAAGGGTGCAAGGTATCCATTTCCCATAATTTCAAATGTGAGCTATACACTCCAAGTGACCTCTGAAAATGTGAAAACTTCTTATTTCTTATACAGAGATAGACTGTAGGGGAATTCACCGGACATGTCACCTCTAAAGAGAGGATGAGTTCCAGAGGCTACCTGGCCCTCTACAGTCTCTGCCTAAATAAATAATGAAGTGAACACTTAGAAGTCTTTGACATACACATACTTGAAGTTTGATGTCTTGCGGAATAAGACAAATAACTTTCTGCAGCTGAGTAGGTGATTATGTGTGTATGCAAGTTATGTATATTTGATGTTTAACACTTTATATCAGTTTTGTTTAGCATATCATCTTCAGCAAATAAAGACATCAAAATGATAAAGCAATTCACCCCCTCCTCTGGGCTACATCTGCTGGACCAAGCCTCTCAAACTAGGCTTGTCCTCTTGTATTAAAAATGCTACAAAGGCTAATACAAGAATATGAGTGTCTCAAAAGACAGATCTGACTGTAAATACAGAATCAGAAGATAGGAATTAGGTAAACATGCTCTTTCCCAAACACTAAACAGTGAAATTGTACCTTATACAGTACTTTCCCCAATTGGCCCTGGTGGCCCTTTAGACTTGCATGGAGAATTTCGAGGTGAAGATGACCTCAATTGGTTCTGAAACCTCTGCCATTAGACTCAGAAAGTTGAAAATAGCAGAAATAGGCTTTTGAATCACCAAAAATGGATGAACATAGCCCCCAAACAACTCCAGCACTGAAATGGCCCTGGTGGCCCTGAAAGCTTCCCTGAAGCTAAACAGTGAGAAGAATGCCTCAAAAGGAAAAACGAGCTGTAGAAATGGATTCAGAATGCTGAAAAACTTCAGGAATGACCTTCGTTTCACATTCACTGGCTACACAATTCCCAATGCAGCTCCCAAACTGATTTGGCCCTAGTGGCTCCTGGAACTTCCACGAAGAAAAATCACCTGCAAATGACCTCAGATGGCTGTGAAACTTGTGCCCATGGCTTCAGAAGGTAGAAGAGACCCAAAATCAAAAACAAATTCGTTCCAAAAGGATCTCCCATGTGAAAGATATGGCATATTTACTAACTGCCAGTCTGGCCTAAACAAGCTCCACTAAATGTGGAGACACTGCCAGTTAACTGAACTAAACTGGCACATCTGCCTAATTTGGGGGAACCGGCGCTAAATTTGAGGCGGAATAAACTGCTAGCATTAAATTTCAAGTGACATGTGGCCGCACATTCCGCATTAGTTGTTGGGGTAACCGCCGGATTGAAAGTTAACAAACTGTTTGATATATTTAAATATAAATTTTGCGCTTTCCATAACAAGAACCAAGTGCATGGCTCAATGGTAAAACGGTTTGTTGTTGAACCACAGGTCGAGGGTTCAAATCACCAATATGCAAAATTTTTCATACGCCATTTTTCAAACCAGGGGGCTACGTGGCGCCCTCCGGGCCTGCCACGTGGCAGACCATAATTGGTTCAAAACAAATACAGTCCACTTTTTCACGAACCAGCGCTTGCCACTTGTCGACTGCTGACTGGTCAACAGAGAATATTCTATGGAATATTATATGGAATATTCTAAGGAATATTCCCGGAATATTCTTTTTTTAATATTTGCCAATTTCTAAAGTCAAACTGGCCCTTTTTTTAACTGAAATTGAAGAACTTCAAAGTTGAATAACTTCTTCATACAGCGTCGGTTTTCAGTGCCGTTCACGGCATTGGAATCGTATCGCCGATGCCTATCCCGCCGCTCAGGTTCCAAATCAATTTGAGCACTTTCATTTTTGAGCTTTTTCCCAAGCTCAGATTTGAGCTCCTGATCACTGAGATGCCGAGCCGGTTGTCGTACGACCTAGTTGCGTAGTCACGATGTCTGGTCTCATCCATTGACGGGGCATCGCCTACAAAAAAAGATAATATTAAATTTTAATTGTTAGTTTTTAAATATCATTGAACTAGTTCGGTAATATTAATAATAAAAATTGCAATGAGATTATTTACCTAGTGCACCAGTTTTCGGTCTTGACCTAGTTAACGTGGTACGATGTCTGGTCTCATCCAGTGACGGGGCATCGCCTACAAAAGCAGATAATATTAAATTTTAATTGTCAGTTTTTAAATATCATTGAACTAGTTCGGTAATATTAATAAAAAAAAATTGCAATGATATTATTTACCTAGTGCACCAGTTGTCGCCGCTGACCTAGTTGCGTTG
Source organism: Pinus albicaulis (assembly GCA_034641835.2). Classification (NCBI taxonomy): domain Eukaryota; kingdom Viridiplantae; phylum Streptophyta; class Pinopsida; order Pinales; family Pinaceae; genus Pinus; species Pinus albicaulis. Next base: position 1,370,338,931 of record CM076581.1, read on the forward strand.
TCACGATGTCTGGTCTCATCCAGTGACGAGGCATCGCCTACAAAAACAGATAATATTAAATTTTAATTGTCAGTTTTTAAATATCATTGAACTAGTTCGATAATATTAATAAAAAAAATTGCAATGAGATTATTTACTTGGTGCACCAGTTGTCGAGCGGGTGGAATTTATCTTCCTCTCTGGTGGTAAGATCCTCAAGGGAAACATTCTCTGTCATTTAAACAAAAAACGTTATAAGGACAACCATCAAGGTATAATTAGAAAAAATTATAAGTGGAAATTAATTATCGTCACGGCCCTCACTGATAGTAGCATTGTCGGCCTGGTCCCTACTACAATGATCAGGTTGCACGTGAGGATCATCTACATTTGGCTCTAAAACTGGGTTATTTGTGTCGTCGGTAGTGTTGCTCCCCTAATTTAAACAAAGTTGTTAGACATTAAATTTATGGATGAAAACAAACATATTGAAAGGTTAATGTTTTACCTTATCAGGCATTCTGGATCTTGGGACCTGCCCCAAGCTTATGCGACGTTCAACTACGGCTTGATAGCGGAAATGGAAAACGATATTTTTATCTTCCTCTGTAGTTTCTGTTCCGAAGTCATCACCCTACATTACATATGATTGTGTATTTTTAATCATATTTGATAGGATTACAAAAACATTGGAAGGCGATACAATTAATTATAAGATGTTTAGCTACTTAATTACAATTCTTGCAGCCAATTTCAAGTAGCCGCCCTGGCCTAGCTTGTGATGGCCCTTTTTTCAATCCTAGCTTTGGTTGCCTTTGAGGTGTCAGGCAACCTAGCATCAAAAGATTAAAGTCAGATATGATGTAGCACACTTTTATTTTAGACATAGAGAAAATTAAAGCTATTGAATTAAAGTTGTAATTTACCTTGCGGGTCCAGTTGGTATTTTTCCTTCTTTCTTTGCCCTTTTCTCTTTTTCGTCATGGATGAGTGCTCTCCACTCACTCTCTGGAACTATGAGAGGACACTCATATCTAGGGTTAAATTTCAATTGCGTCCTATAGGTGTCCCTGGTATATTTCAAATATTTGCCGGCAACCCGAGCCACCGCTGTTCTGTCAAATATGCCGACCCCAAAAAGGGTTTCTAGATAATCTAGAAGTTCTTTTTCAGGTTGGAACTCTGGGAATTCCACCCTGTGCGTATGGTTGGGCCAAAAATTACCAACGCATGGCTCTCCAGATACCTGTAGAACTCATTGTTTCCTACACAAGAAAAAAAAAAAAGATATTATCATTAATTTAAAAATAAAAATCATGATAAATATGTTTTAGATAAAGTACATGAAATAGTTAAAATATTAAAATTTACCTAGGAGTTGTACATGCTTTATAGGGACACCCTCATCGTTCACCAACAACGTGCCATTAATGGTCCCTGTGGAGCTGACACGTGTAGCTCCAGGAAACACAATAATGTAGTTGGCCATATCAACCTCATCATTGCCAACACGTTCAGCGGTTGGCTGGGTGTCTGCTTGGGCAGGGTGTGTTTCTTGGCTAGCACCTAAAGGAGTAGAAGGTGTACGAGAGGGTTGTTAGGCAATCTCTTGCCCTTGTGTCCCACTACCACCAACACCGGGTTCAGCAAATGCCAGAAAACGCTACATACAAAAGAACTTTTTGTTAGTTTAGTCAATGTAAAAATTAAAAATCAAACTATCACAATTCATCTCATGCAGAACAAAAAAAATATCCTTTTGACTTTTTATTATAACCTGATATCTTTCTAGCTGGCTCATAAGTTGTTTTATCTTCTCTTCTGTTTCAGGTGTTTGAGGCGCGTCTATGAAAGTATTAAATTCCGACCTTGCATTTCGTGCCTTTTTTTGCAACAAGAACACTGGAGATAGGGATGAAGAAAGCTCTTCCTCAAAGAGGGAATCATCAGGCGTACCATGGCTAGGTGTCTACATATTTGAACAAAATTAATATTATTTCAATTATGTAAATAACTAAAATACCTGAAGATAGAGCAATGCTGGCACTTTACATGTTCTTCGGCTGGCCTCTTTCCGCGATCATCCCGTCTCTGGGTTGTTCCTGCACTGCTCTCATCAGTCTGCCACATTGCAATAAAATTATAAATGTAAAAACTTGAAAACAATATCTAACTTAAAAACACAAAATGAAAACTGAAATAATTTCTAATAAGGCACCAGACGACAAAGTTAGAGTTTCAAATATGCCTTGCATTGAATTCAGTCCTGGAAACATGTCATTGCACATCAAGGCACCCAAACAAGAGACGAGTTGACGATGAAGACCTTATTGAATATATTGTTGGAGCAACTTCTAGTAAACTTGTTGTGAAGACCTTGAGCACATTTTTGGAGCAACATTGTTGAAGCTGATGGTATAGCATTGTTGGAGACGATCTTGAAGGGCCTTGAAGTGAAGATTTTGGAGCAACTATTGAAAAATCCTTAGAGCATTTAAGTAAGGCACTTTCTATCTTCCATCACCTTTTTCCTTTCAATATCCTTTAAATGATTTTGTTGATATTTAATGTTTGAAATCACGTTATAATTCCTTGATTATATGTGTTTGGGGACTAGAATAATTTCACACTAAGCCATGCAAACTTAAAAGTAACTTAACAGATCCATAAAGTAATAATAATCATAATTCCTAATTTCCTATTGTACGATATGATGCAAATTATTCAAACATGAAGCAATGAAGACATGCAATGTATGAATTTCAAGATTGATGAACCAATACAAGAAGTTAGAAACTACAACTTTGATTCAATACTCTGTGTGCTAACTCCAGGAAGGAATCTAGTTTGTAGTACAGAACATGCATCGTGTATTATCAATTCTTAATTGACAACAACTAAAGGTCATATACATCATCAATTCCTTCCCATTTTGTGTTTTTATGTTATATTCCTTATAAAAGTGTCAAATTTCTCTCAAAGTAAGAAACCAGTGAATAAAATAAAAAATAGTTGAGATATGATTGAGAAATGGTCATTTATTTCTTAAAAGGATCTTCACGATTTCTTTGGTTGTTTTTCATCTCAAGAAACAAGAAATGACCTAAGAAACTATCGTGCTGTAATATAAGAAACAACACGGTGCGATGGCCATTTTCAAAGCCAAATGATGTCCATTGAGGACATGGCCTTTATTTGGTTCCTGTTTCATAGGAGTTTCGGGTATAAATGGAACTTTTTTGTACCATTTCCAGTAGTAAAAAGGGAAAACCTTCTTTTTCCATGGGAAATAATTTACCTTTCCTTTTTAAAGATAATCTAAATCACAAAAAATATGAACTATACTGCACACATTCTTGGATAATGTGAAAGTGGAAAAGGAATACCCTACACAAGTGATGCACACATGTACATTTGAACACTAATAGATTTTTGTAGTTGAAATGCAATGCTTGTTTCATTTAAATGTAGGGTTTTTAAAGCAGGGAGAAATAATGGCTGCCAAATTAATAAGCGTTTCTTTGGGAAAAATTTAAATCTTGTATTGGGTGATGAAGATAATAGAGGGTATTGAATCTTTATTCTTGACATTGTGTTTAACTTGAATAACTCAAATGATTATAAATATAAGTCGATGAGTTCTTTTTTCAAGTATGTCACTCAAAACTCTTATGTCAAAGCATTGTATGATGGCTAGCATTTGCTTGTTTCCCTTTCTTCAGTTCAATGTAAAAAGTATATTAATATATTGGAGCGCGAATGATAACTACAATTGTTTGCTCTGCAGTATATCCAGCCCCAAGATTATGAAAAGTTTTCTCAAGTGGAGCTATTTGGTTAGGCTGTAGGGTCAACCCTCTATAGGAGGAAGGGCCTGCAGTAAGAACTTACCATTTTGCAAGAGCTGAGGGCCAATGCTTTTTTGCAAGAGCTGAGGGCCAATGCTATTCTGCAAGAGCTGAGGGCGAATGCTGTTCTGCAAGAGCGGAGGGCGAATGCGCGCGTGATATCAGACGTTAATGTAGCACACATGTACATTTGAACACTAATAGATTTTTGTAGTTGAAATACAATGCTTGTTTTCATTTAAATGTAGGGTTTTTAAAGCAGCGAGAAATAATGGCTGCAAAATTAATAAGCGTTTCTTTGGGAAAAATTTAAATCTTGTATTGGGTGATGAAGATAATAGAGGGTATTGAATCTTGATTCTTGAAATCTAGAGAGAACCCTACAGCCTAACACAATCCAATGGAATTGACCAAAAAAACCCAAATAGAGTCAACCCTACTATAGGAGGAAGGGCCTGTAGTAAGAACTTACCATTTTGCAAGAGCTGAGGGTGAATGCTGTTCTGCAAGAGCTGAGGGTGAACGCTGAGGGTGAATTCTGAGGGCAAATTCTGTTCTGCAAGAGCTGAGGGCAAATGCTGTTCTGCAAGAGCTGAGGGCGGATGCGCGCGTGATATCAGACGTTAATATAGCTATTGCGACGGATACGAAACAATAAAATCATTTTTATGTAGCGTGCATATAAGTTTCGTTTTTGTATTTTAGCGCGCATATAAGTGTCGTTATACCGACGGCAGAAAAGGCATCGCTATTGCAACGAAGGCCTCCAAACGTCGCAATTACGACACTTAGACATTGTGTCGCACTTGTAGTCGTCGCAATAGCGACGCGTTGGGCCATAGTGTCGCCAGTGCGATGTCTTCCTCCAAACGTCGCAATGGCGACACTTTTCTAAGTGTCGGTATTACGACACCTTTCTATAAACGTCGGTATAGCGACGGTTTCGGGCGGGATGGAAAAAAATTGGGGAAATTTCCGACATTTGGTCAAAAGCGTCGGAACCAAGTGTCGGAATTTGCGCCAAATGTAGTAGTGGTTTGAAGTGATCAGGAGAGTCCGCCCTGTATGATTTAGGTATGAGTGCGATAAATGTGGCGTTGGGGGAGGGAAATATGGATTTCTTCATCCTTGATTCCTCCACATGTCATAGACATCTTCCTTAATCGTGCTCCAGCAAGCTTTGTAGAAGTTGATGGTGAAGCCATCAGGCCCTGGTGCCTTGCCCTTTGGCATTGACTGTATTGTTGCTTCCACTTCCTCCATGGTTATTTTTTTTTAACAACATCTAATTGTGTTCTCTAGTTAAGATGGATAGGATGTTATTGGTGATATTCTTTATGTGTTCCTCATTGTGCTGATTTCTTTCTTTGAGGATACTCGAGAAGTGCTAGTGCAGTTCTTCCTCAATTTCCTGATGGGTACTAAGCAAAAGACCCTGCTTGTTTTTGAGGTTGAGAATCTTGTTGTGCTTTCTATGTTGGATCATTGATTTGTGGAAGAAGGCAGTGTTTTTTTCCCCATCTTTGAGCCAGCTGATCCTGGATTTCTGTCTCCATAGGGTTTCTTCTTAGGAGACCCTTACCTCCTATTGTTTCTGAAGTTCCATTTTTGCCTGTTTGATTTCCTCTGTCAATCCATTTTGAATGATTCTTTGTTGAAGTGCTCTCATTTTTAATTCTATCACTTTTCTCTGTTGTGATATCCCCGAAGGTTTTCTGGTTTCATTTTTTTAATTCTTGCATGATGAATTTTAGTCTTTGATGGAAGCCTTACATCTTGCTACCATGCTGAGGGAGCGATATGGTCCACCATTCCTTGATTCTAACTTGGAAATCTGGGTGGGAGAGCCATAACGCCTCAAACCTGAAGGGTGCATTCTTTGGCCTTTCAGAGATCTTAATGGTTAAAACAATCGGCCAGTGATCTAAGCCAACTTGCAAAGCAATGTTGGCTTTTGTTTCTAGAGAGGAGAGGAATAACTCTTCTAAGAGGAGAAAGTGGTCAAGTCTAGAGGCAATTTGATTCTCACCTCCTCTTCTGTTATTCCAGGTGTAGATGCCATTTTTATTGGGGGCATCTATAAAGCCCAAGTCATCTATCATGCTTTGGAAAGCCAGAGATTCTGAGTCCAGTCTGCGGAGCTTGCCCCTTTTTTCACCCAAATTTAGGATCATATTGAAGTCTCCAGCCAGGAGTTGGTACTGATAACTGAGAGACTGGAGAAATATTTTGAGATGGTTGATCCAGGCATAGTGTTCATGAACTGTATGAGGACCATAGACGTTGGTGATACATAGATTTTCTTTAGTTCCCGTGATTTGGAGAATCGTAGTGAGGGCATGCTTGGAAGCAAAGGAGTCGATCAGATGAAACTTTAAGTCTTTCCAGAACGTTGTTATGCCTCTACCAGTGCCAGAGGCAGCAATAGCTAAATGACTGTACTGCTTCCTAAAGCAGGTTTGTTGAATGGCCATCATTTCGGACAGTCCACATTTTGTTTCTTGTAGCATTAGAATATTAGTTTTTCCTTAGGTAAATTTGGATTTGAGGATCCTTTTTTTGTAGTACTGTTGAGTCCTCTAATGTTCCAAGATGTGCATATCATAATAAAATATTGGGAGTAAGAGATAGAACCTTTACCTTGCCTGCATTGATGAGGCTACTTCCGAGCTCTTGGAGGTGTTGACTATTTGTTTTCTGACCCCTTCTCTTTGGTTGCCCCTTTGTGATTTGGTTGTTGGCTTTGAGGTTCGCTTTGATTCCGTCGGCTTGGTTCTTCCCCTTGCTTTGGTGTTCTCTTTGCTTTTGAAAGCTTTGTTTCAGAGTATATGCTTCTTCAATTCTTTGTAGGTAATCTTCTCGTATTCCTTCGAAACCTTTTTGTGTCCATTCCTTTGAGATCTTCTGTAGGTCCATGCCCATCAGGATGTCCTCTATCACTTTTTCCTCTGACGATGGTAGGTCCTGTGTGAAATCCATATCATTTTCTTCCTGTGTTTCTTGTTCTTCTTGTGAGAGAGTGATTGTGTTCTCCATATTTGTGTCCATGTCCTTGTACTGTTCGTTGGTCTGTTCTTTGCTGTTGCTATATTGTCTTGTTTCCTCTGTTATGGAAGAGAGGATGTCATATTTGTTTTTATGTGCTTGCTTTGGAGCTTCTCTTCCTGTGTTTCTCCTTCTGCTTTGCCTATTTTTGTGACTCACTTTGATGAATCCTTACTCGTCCTTCCGGCCAACTTGATTTTATTTTGGGGATGGCTGGTTCTGTGGGCATTCTCTAAAGATATGACCATGCCTGTGGCACTTCCGACAACAAAAAGGTATGTGTTCATAGTCCACCACTTGATTCCATGTTTCATCTCTGAAGTTTAGATTGATGGCTTCTGGAAGGGCGCCAAATACATCAATATAGGCACAGATCCGAGCGTAAGAGATACAATTTCCATTCTTTGTACCTTCTAACATCTTGATGTATTCTCCTAGACTGTTTCCAATGGCTTGGAGAACCGAAGGTTTCCAGTAGTCCGTAGGGAGAGAATAAAGTCTAACCCAGACTAGGACATGAGTGAATCTTCTTTCTCATGAGTAAATTTCTCCTTCCAGAATCTCATGTAAAGACCAGCAGAGTTGAAAAAATACGACCCCCCTTCAAAAATTATATCCTTGTCTTCTAGGAGAGAAAAAACTATGGTAAAGAATCCTTTCGAACCAAGATGGAGTTCTATAGCACCTTTGCAGTTCCATTTGGCTTGGATCCAACCTTTAAGGGCTCTTTCAGATGGCCATATGCCCATAAATTTGCAAATGATGGCATGTTCTCTCATGTAGTCTCTGTAGACCTCAATGTGTGGATCCTGAATGAATATTTCTGGGATCTTCACAGCTTTTGGGTGGCATACGTTAACGTTTTGATACTTTTCCTAGTCCTTCTCTGCAGCCGCAGAGTTGCTACCATCGGGGTTCTTTGTCTGGTGTGTCGTCTGCTCAGGCTTACCTGTCTTATCTTTAGGTCCTTTGGTAGAGCCATCCGGCTTTGGGGCGAGAACTTCTTTGTCTTTTTCCTGACGATGGGTGCTCGGACGGAGCTCCAAATCGGAACGGGGAGAGGTCGAAGAGTTTATTAGGCATGTGAAGAACGAAATATCTGGTGAAAGGGAGGAGCCCGCAACTTGATCACTAAATGAGGGTGGTGAATGGATAACATTCTGCTCCATAGCAAGAGCTCACAACGAGAAGCTCTGGATTGCTATGGCAGGACTGCAGGTGCAGAGCCTGCAGCAGCCAGAGGCAGAGGCTGTAGAGGAACCCAAGGATTAGGTCATGAGCTAGGGTTCGCTTGCAGAGCACTTCCACCTCGACGAAACAAAACTCCATTTAAGAAACTTTAATAAAAAGTCCAAATATAAACTTATAAAATTAATTTAGAAAAAAAAACAAAAACAAATTCATATTGATGTGAAATATATAAAATTAATTAAAAAAAAAAAAACAAATGCGAACATATAAAATTAATTTAAAAAAAAACACATAAAATTAATTTAAACATATAAACTTAAATTTAAAAAAAAAAACATATAAAATAAATAAACCAAATATGAACAAATTAATTTAAAAAAAAAAAAACAAAGATATAAAATTAATTTTAAAAAATAAAAATAAACCAAATACGAAGATATAAATTTATTAAAAAAAAAAAAAATACGAACATATAAAAAATAATCTAAAAAAAACAAATACGAACATATAAAATTGATTTAAAAAAAAAAAAAAAAAAAAAAAACCCAAAAAAACCAAATATGAACATATAAAATCAATTTTAAAAAAATACCAACATATAAAATTAATTTTAAAAAAACAAATAGTAAGATATAAAATTAATTTAAAAAAAAAAAACCCCAAAAAAAACCAAATATAAACATATAAAATTAACAACAAATAAGAACATATAATGTAATTGGGAGCAAAATTTGTTAAAACAGAATTAAATTTTTGTAACTGAAATCTGCCATGTGAGCCTAATCAAGGAGATTTAGGGTTTGTTTGAAACGGTTGTGGATCTTAACTGATTCACAACTTCTTGTAAAATTCTATATAAAAGCAAGTCTATGTGTGTGAGATAGATAATGTGAACGAATGAGATGTAGAGGTTTGAAGAATTCGGATTAAGGCTAAAACGCCTTAACTTGTAACTGAGTTTTGTATATAATAGAAATATATTGTTATGTGTGGATATTTGTGTATGAGTTGGTTTATTTATGATTTCGTTTCAATTATTAAATTAGTGTTATCTAGTAAAATATTGTCATAAGCGTGAGATTGTTGCAGAGTATGGTAGATAAGAATCTATGTTGGGTTTTGTGATTTGGAGACAGTGATAAACCTTTAGAGCCACGAGTAGGCATTGACGAATGATAGAGGACTTATAAACCCAGTTCAAATATTGGATTAATGGTGGAAATAATCTCGAGAATTTAATAAATCTTGTGTAAATGTTGTTTGATGTTGGCAGTAATGATCGATCCTTGTTTATTGAGTTAAGAATGCATGTGAAGGACTCCGAGAGAAGCAGAGATTAAGCTTGACCCCAGAGAGAAATCCACGTTTAATGCGTTGGGAGGCAAGCCTGAAAAAGGTGGTTTTATAAAACCATACCACCGTTCGATTTCATATGGCGGAGTCAAATAAACGCAGTGGTTGATTAAAGCCTATTCGGAGAAGGCGGTGTAGTCACAACACAGTGGAGTGGGAGTACCAGCGTTTAATACGCAAGGGTATGTAGAGATGCGTGGAGATCCGATGGTGATCATATTGAAAATTGCGAGAACGTTAATCAAGGTATGGAACGATGTTATTGAAACAGAGTTTTATTAAACCCTCGAAAACCTATTGTGTGGGCCGAGAGGATTTTAATATGATTAACTGTTAATATATTACATGGCCGAAGATTTAGAATGTCATTCCTGAAAGCTTTAAAACATTGTTTCAAAGGTGACTTATTATATTCCTAGATGTCTTTAAAGAGTAGTTTAAATTACCATATTTAACCTCGGCATATTCGTTTGGAAGAATCGAGTCTGGTCCTTTGGTTGAGACCGACTGAGTCGATCCATAACTGTTGAGTCCACAGTGACGATAGAGGCTCCAAGTACGATTGATATTAGCCCTAAATCCCGTGGAATTCTGACTTAAACAGGGCCGGATTCGAAGTTCGCAATTAAGCGGTTTGGTAAAGTAATACCGCCAGTGTCGCATGTCTTTTGAGTGGTAAAGTTCTGTGGGTGACCAAATGTGATATCCATTGACTTGAAGTCAGGAAATATTCAATGGTGGTCGTTTGAGCAAACAGTGTGAAGGTTAAAACAAGATCCGAGTCAAAGGTGTAGAGGAGCGGAACCGTGTGCTGGTGTAAACGTCGTAAGCTACCTGAGAGTTAAATGAAGGTATGAGTTCCGAATTACATTGACCAAGGTTTAAAATATTGGTTGAAGACTTTTGAATGAACAGCAAAGGATTCATTGTTAAAAGGTTGTAATTTATTATTACATTGCCGAAGATTGAAACATTCGGTTTTAAAGTGAATACGTGTGTAAGCATAGAAGTGGCGCAGTGGAAGCAGAGTGGGACCATAACCCATAGGTCCCAGGATCGAGTTCGGATTTATGAATTTGCAGTTTCGACATGGAAATGAAGCTTGCAGGTTCATTCTGGTTAATGAAAGGTGAACCTACCTTATCGTGGGTTCGTTGTTTTCGCCAAGTGGTATCAAAGTGGGAAAAGATTTCTTGCGGAAGAAGGAGTTTGTAGACAAAGAAGGAAGAGGTATAGTTTTGTGAAAATTTGTAAGCTTGTGATTTTTATTTTATTTTGTGGAGGTAGCAGTGGGGGAAGGTGAGAATATTGCAGAAACCTAGAGCAGGAGTGCTCAATGGTTCCACAGGAGCGAACCAGAGAGATGTCGAAAGACTAAGCTCAGGAGAGAATCTTGGTGAGGTGTCTGGTAGTAGGGAGGACTTGCTATTGCAGAGGTTTCATTGTAGCTCACAGAGAACGTGGGTAGAATTGTTCAAGCATGTTGTTACAGGAAGATCACAAGGAGCAGTTCCACAAAAGAATTGTTGACAGTTGTAGAAGACATATGACCAGGAGGTTATAAAATTTTGTGCCTCGTGAGTCTGATGCAGGGGCATCTGAACTCCGAAGTTGTGGAGAGGAAATCTAGACAGTTAATGTAATTAGGAACAAAATTTGTTAAAATTGAATTAAATTTCTGTAACTGAAATCTACCATGTGAGCCTAATCAAGAAGATTTAGGGTTTGTTTGAAACAGTTTTGGATCTTAACTGATTCACAACTTCTTGTAAAATTCTATATAAAAGCGAGTCTATGTGCGTGAGATAGATAATGTGAGCGAATGAGATGTAGAGGTTTGAAGAATTCGGATTAAGGCTGAAACACCTTAACTTGTAACTGAGTTTTGTATATAATAGAAGTATATTGTTATGTGTGGATATTTGTGTATGAGTTGGTTTATTTATGATTTCGTTTCAATTATTAAATTAGTATTATCCAGTAAAATATTGTCATAAGCATGAGATTGTTGCAGAGTATGGTAGATAAGAAACTATGTTGGGTTTTATGATTTGGAGACAGTGATAAACCTTTAGAGCCACAAGTAGGCGTTGACGAATGATAGATGACTTATAAACCTTGTTCAAATATTGGATTAATGGTGGAAAGAATCCCGAGAATTTAATAAATCCTGTGTAACTGTTGTTTGATGTTGGCAGTAATGATCGATCCCTATTTATTGAGTTAAGAATGCATGTGAAGGACTCCGAGAGAAGTAGAGATTAAGCTTGACCCCAGAGAGAAATCCACATTTAATGCGTTGGGAGGCAAGCCTGAAAAAGGTGGTTTTATAAAACCATACCATTGTTCGATTTCATATGGCGGAGTCAAATAAACGCAGTGGTTTATTAAAGCCTGTTCGTAGAAGGCGGTGTAGTCACAACACAGTGGAGTAGGAGTACCAGCGTTTAATACGCAAGGGTATGCAAAGATGTGTGGAGATCCGATGGTGATCATGTTGAAAATTGCGAGAACGTTAATCAAGGTATGGAACGATGTTATTGAAACAGAGTTTTATTAAACCCTCGAAAACCTGTTGTGTGGGCCGAGAGGATTTTAATATGATTAACTGTAAATATATTACATGGCCGAAGATTTAGAATGTCATTCCTGAAAGATTTAAAACACTGTTTCAAAGGTGACTTATTATATTCCGAGAGGTCTTTAAAGAGTATTTTAAATTACCATATTTAACCTCAGCATATTCATTCGAAAGAATCGAGTCTGGTCCTTTGGTTGAGACCAACTGAGTCGATCCATAACTATTGAGTCCGCAGTGACAGTAGAGGCTCCAAGTACGATTGATATTAGCCCTGAATCCCGTGGAAGTCCGACTTAAACAGGGCCGGATTCGAAGTTTGCAATTGAGCAGTTTGGTAAAGTAATACCGCCGGTGTCGCATGTCTTTTGAGTGGTAAAGTTTTGTGGGTGATCGTATGCGATATCCGTTGACTTGAAGTCAGGAAATATTCAATGGTGGTCATTTGAGCAAACAGAGTGAAGGTTAAAACAAGATCTGAGCCAAAGGTGTAGAGGAGCGGAACCGTGTGCTGGTGTAAATGCTGGAAGCTACCCAAGAGTTAAATGAAGGTATGAGTTCCAAAATACATTGACAAAGGTTTAAAATATTGGTTGAGGACTTTTAAATGAACAGCAAAGGATTCATTATTAAAAGGATGTAATTTATTATTACATTGCCGAAGATTGAAACATTGGGTTTTAAATCGAATACGTGTGTAAGTATAGAAGTGGCACAGTGGAAGCAGAGTGGGACCATAACCCACAGGTCCCAGGATCGAGTTCGGAGTTATGAATTTGCAGTTTCGACATGGAAATGAAGCTTGCAGGTTCATTCTGGTTAATGAAAGGTGAACCTACCTTATCGTGGGTTCGTTGTTTTCGTCATGAACATAAAAAAATAATTTTAAAAAAAACCAAAAAAATTCATATTAAAAAAAAAAACAAAAAATTCATATTTAAAAAAATAAAAATAAAAAATAAAACCAAAAAATCATATTTAAAAAAAAAAAAACCAAAAGATTCATATTTATGTGAAATTTCAATCTCATTGAAAATATATATAAAATTTAAAAAAAAAAAAACATTCATATTTATGTGAAATTCCAATCTCATTGAAAATATATATAAAATTAAACTGAACTATATCCCAATTAATTAAAAACCCAAACATAAAACCAATTAATTAAAAATTTTAAAAACTAAAAACAAAAAAAAACACACACACAACATAAAAACGTAACCCCCCCTCACAACTCACTCCCTCACAGCAACTCACAATCACACAACATAAAAACATAACCCCCTACCCACAACTCACTCCCTCACTTCAACTCACAACCACACAACATAAAAACGTAAACAACGCCCCACTCACAACTCACTCCCTGACTTCAACTCACAATCACACAACTTTCGTACTCCCTTACTTCAACTCACAACTCACACAACTTTTGTATATAAACACTACACCACAACTCTCAACGAACATAATTTTAAACTCCACCTCTCACAACTTACGGAAAAAGGATATACAAATCCAAGTGTTAGTCTACACAATAAAGCATTTCAAAACACACAGAAAAGCATATACAATAACCCACGGTTGATGTTTCCATGTCATTTCAATTTGATGTTAATGCTTTGGAGTCTGTAAATATTTAAGGATTATAATATGTTTTAAACTATAAATTTCCTCAAAAAAGTCCAAAAAGAGGTCTATAGAGTTGTTAAATTGAAAAAAATGTTATTTGGTTTCCTAAATAATAATTGATAAAAAAGGTGCAAAAAGAGGGCTATAGAGTTGTTAAATTTAAAAAAATGTTATTTGATTTCCTAAATAATAATTGATATATTTTAATAGAAGCTTTTTAGTTTCTATTAAATTTAACTCACCATAATTCAATTTAACTGAATTAAATTGTTACAACTCAAATTAACTCAAGCTAGGCTCCTAAAATTTAGGATTTAACTAAATTAAATTGTTACAACTCAAATAACTCAACCTAGGCTCCTAAAATTTAAGAATCATTGTACACAACACAAGTTCTTCCTCTAAATCGAATTAAATAATTTAACTAAGCGAAAATAACTCATTTTACTTTCAAAAGTTGTCTGGTGACATGGAATTTCGATTTTTCTCCTAACTTAATCAAAGGAAAAATTAAATCAGGAATTTCTTATTGCATTTTCAGTAAACATACACAACCACGACCTTGGCTTCATCAATGAGAGGGTACAAATGTTTCAATGAACTAGATCATTTAGATAGTGATAAGGAAACAACCAATCTTGCGACCCCCCGGGAAGTGGAATTGTCTCAAGGAAATGTATGATTGTCTTCTTTACACCTATACCTAACAACTCCTCATAATGAATTGATATTCGTATTAAAAAAAAAAAAACCAATAATTGTTCCTAGGCTCAATGACAAAGATAGTAGTAAATGTATTGGCATTGCCAATTTTAAGTTACCTTGCCTTTTGAGTTAGTTTTTGGTTGGATTCTCTAGGGACTAACCAATCCAAATTCCTTATTTTTCATGTAATCTCAGGCTAGCTCTTTTTTTTATATTAGATTTGATTAGATTTCTCCTAGGACTAACCGATCCAATTTTGTTAGTTGGCTTATAATTAATTGTTATAAAGATAATACAATTTTTAATTAAAAAATGTACAATATTAATAGTTATAATAGATAATACAATTTTTAATTTAAAAAAAAAATTACAATATTAATAGTTATAATATTTTTAATGTGTTAAGGTATGAGAATGAAAGAAAAAAAAATTATTGTACTATAAAAATTACTCATCATATATTTCTTAAAATTTTAATAATAAATATTATTATTATAAATTTAAAAAAAATAATAATAAGAAAAAAAAAATATTTTAGGATGGTAAAATTTTAAATTTGACTTTATTATTTTTGTGTAACAAATTTATGCAATATAAACATCTTTCAGTCATTGTTGGATGGAAACATTATACTTTTATCATAATTATGTTGCATGTTATTCTCTTCCACAAACCATTTCACAGTCTAATTGGCCCATTAAAAGTTATGCTTGTTATATATAAAATATGTTAACAAGTTATCGAGTCGAGTTTAATGAAATAATTCTTAAATCACAAATTTTCAATTTCTTTCCATTAAATTTAAAATTGTGATTTAATAGAAACAAAATCTCATTACATTAATAACCCTTGGCCTCATGAATTTTGAAATAAATATCTTTATTTTTTTTTTGTAGCCTCTAAATAAAGAACCAAAACTAAAACCTTTTCTAAATATTAAACCTTCAATGTTGCCTGCAAACTGGTAGATGTCGAAACTCATGTCGTACTTGTAGGAAGACGAAAAAAGAAATACTAAAACATATAAATAAAGAGGATGCTTCACTAAAGGGAATAGAGAGTGTGTTTAGTGATGGATGTCCAACGATGAAGATTCAAAGGAAAACAAGAAGATTCATGAGGAAATAAAATGTCTTGCTTCATTCCCATGCAAACTAGTGACATGTAAAACCTCATCCCAGATCTAGTGAATAGATGTTTGAGTTTCGATGTCCCTAGGTCCTTAGAAGGTGTGTTATAGACTCGGGGTGTATTTCTATAGTGTTGAAAATTTTGGTTGCCATACTCTCATTTCCTTTCTGGACTGTTTATGATGTAAATTGATCAGTATTCACATTTTAAGATTTTTTGACGAGCCAATTAATATTTGTGGAGCTATAATTATATTAATGCACTGGGGCAGTATATATTATCCATTGAATTTTTTATTTGGTTAAATCCACAATATTGATGGCCATTTGATGAATAGAGGGATTTCATGGCTAAAGCTATGTGTTTTCTCAAACTACTTTAATCTCAAGTGAACCTCACTATGGGTCTATGTAATGAAGAAACAGAGAATGCAACTGATAATGATGAAGAGATATGACAAGATTTCATCTTTTCTTTAAAATAGATGGAAACGAAGGCTTGTTTTTTCGTGAAAATACGATAACACTTTTTCGGTTTAAATAAATATTTTCAAATGTCTTGGCATCACACAATTTGAATAATCTTCTAAATTTTAAAAAATAAATAAATTAAATTAATCGTTTCAATTTTTTTTTAATTAATACAAAATTTTTGAAAAGTTTTTGGGTTACAAAGACATCGAATTTAATATTGATATTAATATAATGCAACACTTTATTTGTCTTAGACTTGTTTTGTTTAGCGTTTTTTTACGGAAAATTACATAAAGGTATAAAGTCGTGTTTTTGGGTGGTGTTATTTTATATATTGAATGAAAGAATGATTGACCCAATATTGTGTGATACTTTATTGAATTTAGATATTATGATGATTGTTAAATAATTATAGAATTTTATGTAAAATAGTATAATCATTTTATTTATAGGAACATAGATGGAAATATTTGCAACCAAAGATTTAATTATTGACTTGGATATTGATGTTATTAGGTATATGTAGACATTTTATTAATCCTTCACAACTGTTATATTTTTCTTCTACAACAGTTTGACATTTGACAACTTGCATATTTGTTTATTAGACATATATTCACTTGGACATATTGACTTGCGTATTTTTCTTGTCAACAACCTTCAACCTATATTTACTTATCGATGGGCTTGCGCCCTCTCAACATGCTTATTTTTATTATGGACCATGTTTGAATATCTAATTATTTATTATTAATGTGTGCAACTCTTTCAATCTAATTAAGCTATATTTAAACTAAGAGGAAGGGAATAACTACTATGTATCACTTATTGTTTTTCAATCTAAATCCATGCATTTTTCTCGTGTATCACATTGATATGTGTGTGTGTGTGTGTGTGTAGGCGTGCACGCTCATTTAATCGATGTTGATTCAAATGGGGTCAACCTTTAACCCACCATATGACTAGATGTTCCTAGGCCTGACCAAGGTAGCCCCTTTGACTTGGCCTTTTTCTTCATGTGACCAAGGCATAAAAGAAGAATAATACTTGGAATTTTTCTTCATGTCACAAAGCCATAGAAGAAGAAGAAGAAGAAGTTATTTTAATGTCCACGAGGCTAAAGATAGCCTATGGGACATATTGCTTCTTTATCAGGCTCTTGTGTTCGACCCTTTTTCCTGTGATGTTTCACAATAAACTCTCCCAGTTTCTCAACAAACTCTTTGCTAAATAGATTATCCCAAGAGATAGCTACCAAAATATCTCAATAAATTTCCCTGCTGTCTTTGGAGGCCTCACATTATAAAATCAAATTCTTTTCTATTTCCACTTTTCCGAAAGAGAAAAAAATACACACTCTTTCCTCCCACACTTATTTTTCCCTTTTCTAGTGCCCTGTTTCACAATGGAGCTAATGAGAATTAGTCCTTAATTGAGAAATAAGAATTTTGGCTCTTCAAGAAATATTGGCCCCTATGTATGTTTTTTGTTGTTTATGGTAAATGGATATATCATTCTAGATTAACAAGATTCTCTCTTATAGCTTTAGAAACTAATGAAAACCATACACTCAAAATATTAAATTAAAAATATCAACAACCTGTAATCACGGTTCAAAATGAAAAAAAATACCATAAAGATTGATTTTTTTAGTGAGTGTGAGAGGTTTCATTGTCATTTCATTTTTGTCGTTGCCAACATCTTAAAGATCACATCTTCCAGATATTAAGCATCTACTCCATACAATGGTAAGAAACATGAATTTTGAGCTTGCAAGTAAGCCCAGATTGAATAGATTCTATGATTGAGCATTCTAATTGGATACAACAATGCCACATTAAAACAATTTAATATAATAAAATTAAAGTGGGAATTGTCAATGTCGTTGGAATTCAAAATTCAGCAGTAACACAAGATGTAGAATGTTCACTATTTAGTATTTTAAAATACAACATGAGAAATTCACATAGAATTCGTATGCATCTCCTGAACCATGACTGGAAGTTGCAACGTCACACGAGTAGGGAAGAGTATCAAAAAAATGAAATTGTAGAGAAACATTAGGGTTGAACAACTTTCATTTATCCTATTTTACATCCTAAGGGCGTAGCTTTTGACCATAATTGAATCATAAATAATGAACCATCTCCAATGCAATTACTGGTAAATACAACTCGCTAATCATATTAAACCTTGCATGTAATAAAATGATAAAAGGGATAATTTGGTGATAAACTCTTCTTAAGCATATAATACTTGGGTAACTAGTTCTTCATAACAGTTTAGCAGTAATGACAGTCTTCATTTTACTAGCATTACAAATGGGTGATGCATGGTTTGTCGGAAACCTGAAACTGTTAAGCACGTTCTGTGGAAATGCAAGGTTGTCGAAGCCTTCTTGATATGGCTTGCTGCAGAGTACAATATTCTCTTTGTTGCTCTTTATTATAAAGAGGTTATTTTTGGTGACAAATGGGTAATCTCCAGGCACGTTTACCATGTGCAACCAGATCAAGCCGACATACATCTTATTCTTATGGAAACAATGGTGTGGAACAACCTACATCGTCTTCTTATGGAAACAATGGTGTGGAACAACCTTCTAATCTAGTCCATTTGGGAAAAGTTTCAATTAATAGTTTGTAATTGGCTATGAAGATCTCTGTTATGATTGACATATTTATGGATATTGTAAATTCTCTTGAGATCAAAGACAAACTAGACATGCTAGCTCTCCTTGCTTATATAGGAAGGGTGAACCTAGTTTGTGACTGTCTCTTGGCTTCATAATGTATCATTCTTGATCTGCATTTTTATTCATCTATAGTGAAATATGAAATGTATTTTTCATAAAAATAACTGATAGAAGGCTAGAGATTGTGACCATAACTATTTGGCTTCCACTTAAGATTTACCTTCTCTAAATGAATTGCAAGCTCTCCAGATACAACATCATTGTAATCTTAGGTCGCGTGTCAAGAGTCAGCATGGCCTATAGGCACCAAAACAAGCATTAGACTAAGGGAATTGAACAACATAACAAAAAATATATGTTCTTGATAGAAAATTTTAGAGAGAAGCCTATTTCGGGACTATGCTAACAAAGAACCATCTATATAAAGGGAAATATTACTGTGTCTAATCTGAAAGATAGTGTGACATAGCGTGACATACAGTGAATGTAACTGCCCCACACCTCCACTTGGAAATTGGCTGAATCAGCTTTGTGATGGTAGCCATGTAATCGTTCAGTGAATGAACGACAAGATATAATGTTAATTGACCTAAAATTTTCATGAAAAAATATCAACTTGTTCAAAGGTAAATATTACTCTCAAACTCTCGATTAGCTTCCCAGCTTATTAGGTCACTAAATGTTAAACACATTGGAATGGCCCGTGTGATTAAAATGGTAAATTGCACTTAAAATGCAAAGTTGAAATCAAAATTAGATGGTAAAGAGCCATGATATTGATAACACAAAAAATGACACACACTGTCCAATTTCTTAGTCGTGTAAGTGTCAGCCTTCTGCAAAGCAGAACACTCATTAAGGTCAGGATACTTTTGCTGGAATATCATATAATAATCTAGATTTGTCAGATTCTATACAAACTTATTTGGTTCAAGAAAAATTGAAACAACTCTAAAATGGAAACCATGGTAAAAGCTCAAGATCCTAAAAATATTACAGGCCTAGATCCCTAGGCTACTGGTTTCCATCAAGCATACATTGTTCTATTTCTTAACCGGAGAATGAAATCCCACTTAGATAATCACAGTATGCCACTTTGTCAAGTATTATACAAGGTAAGAGAGAACATCAAACCTTCCGTTTGGCTAGCTCGTCCTCCACTAGTTTTGCCAAAAAAAATTCAGTTTCTATCCAAGTATCCAACAAAAAGGACAATTTTAGTCTGTCTGCATAACAAAATTACTCTGACACCACTCTTAATTTGATATAGAAATATGAGGAAGAAAATGAAATTTTTTGATGATTGTCTTCTCCTTTACTCATACGAACTTTCAAATCACATCTTGCAATATCAACTATATATAAAAATCGATGATACTTCAAGAAACATCAATTTTTGAAATCAATCCCCCATTACAGATACACTAAAACTTGCATTGAAGTTTCTTGTGAAAATTTGTAGATGTCCAACTTACAAAATATCTTGATGGGGTAACGCCATACAAATTTTTATTGGAACTATAAATAATATAAAGCATTTGGCTTTAATTGAAACTATCTTTCCAATAACATTAAACATAAAAAATATCTTGCCCTCCTCTAAAGGCCAAATTATTGAATTTAAACATGATAATGAGCAATCAAAATGTCTCAAAATGTTAAAATGCAGGATGAAATATTTATAGGTTTGATTGCTTGAAGCCTTTGAGGGGAATTAACTAAAATTGATTCTCTCTAGAAGCATTCTGGGTATTTTTGCTTATTATCATACTACCAAAACTAAAAATAAATAATATCAGGTTCTCTGAAATAACAAAAAGTTGACAAAAAATGGTACATACATTTTACAAATAATTCAATCCCTCTGTCTCCATCTCCTCAAGAATATACATTTTCAAAAGTTGTCATCACCTCTATAAAGAATTTTCGAATGGTAGAAACTGACATAAATAAAAAATTTGGAAAATTCCAGTTACCTGCCTTTGGAAGAAATTTGGAAGAGATTTTAGCAGAGCAGCTGAAGATATTGAAATTAATGATGGAGGTTTTCTAGTTCTTATGATTTCTTTTAGTATTCCCTTTATTTCATGTACAAATAAAGAAATTTTCACAATTACTACACTGTAATTATATGGAAACTATAAGGACATTTATGGGTCAAGTCAAATACCCACAATATTCTCAATGAGGCCTTCCGGTAGTATAATGATACCATGATACTTACCTGCAATATGCCACAATGGCAAGGCATGTTAAATATTAAGGTCATACATTCTGATGGATTTAATTTTTCCATTGATAGGTAATTCAAGAAATAAGCTTCGGTGCCTCTGGTAGCACCAAGTATTGTTGTATAATGTGATGGTTATAGTTGATGTGCTTTCTTGACTGCAGATTATAGGCATTCAAGAGTTTATACAAAGACCGAGTGGAAAACTCTGAAAAACTCATCAACTTCGAAGTCAAGTCGACAACTGGTTGAAGGACCACGATTTGAACTTCTACAAAATGAGCAATAAGGATTTCGTCTCTTTTCTGCAGCATGGTAAATGTAAAGATATTATGAATACTCCAATTTAATGTAAACTCTCATCGCTTCCATGGGGAAGCCCAAGTAGGCCCTTCGGCTAAGTCCTCTATGGAGCAATTTAGGAAAGTGTAGTTGCTCGATTTCTAAAAATTCTACATCACAGAGAGTTAAGTAAGATCTCTTGAAATTAATATTTGAAATTCATTGAATTTTTTCTTGAAATGAATTTCAAAATATTGTTTTTGAAAGTTTCTTGAAATTCATTTAAAAAATGATTCATATATTTCTTGAAATTCATTTAAAAAATTCATATTGAAATTTATTATTTAGAATATATATGAAAGTTTCTTGAAAATTTTCTAGAAATTCATTTAAAAAATAATTCATATGTTTCTTGAAATTCATTTAATAAATTCATATTGAAATTCATTATTCAGAATATATATGAAAGATTTTTTCTTGAAATTCATTTAAACAATAATTCATATTTTTCTTAAAATTAATTTAAAAAATTCATATTGAAATTGATTATTTAGAATTTTGAAATTCATTTAAAAAATAATCGTATGCTTCTTGAAATGTTTCTTAAAATTCATTTAAAAAATTCATATTGAATTGATTATTTAGAATATATATGAAAGTTTCTTGAAGTTTTTGTTTTTAAAAGTTTCTTGAAATTCATTTAAAAAATAATTTACATTTTTCTTGAAATTCATTTAAAAAATTTACATTGGAATTCATTATTTAGAATATATATGAAAGTTTCTTGAAATTTTTGTTTCTAAAAGTTTTTTGAATTTTTTCTTCAAATTCATTTAAAATATTCATATCAAAATTCATTATTTAGAATATATATGAAAGTTTCTTGAAATTCATTATTTAGAATATATATGAAAGTTTCTTAAAATTCATTATTTAGAATATATATGAAAGTTTCTTGAAATTCATTATTTATTTAGAATATATATGAAAGCTTATTGAATATTTTCTTGAAACTCATTATTTATTTAGAATATATATGAAAGTTTGTTGAAATTTTTCTTGAAATTTATTATTTAAAATATAAATGAAATTGATTGAATTTTTTCTTGAAATTCATATCAAAATATTGTTTATTTAGAATATATATGAATTTTCATATAAAAAATAATTCATATTTTTATTGAAATTCATTTAAAAAATTTACATTCAAAATTCATTATTTAGAATATATATAAAAGTTTGTTGAAATTTTTGTTTCTAAAAGTTTTTTGAATTTTTTCTTGAAATTCATTATTTATTTAGAATATATATGAAATTTTCTTGAATATTTTCTTGAAATTCATTATTTAGAATATATATGAAAGTTTCTTGAAATTTTTCTTGAAAATCATTATTTATTTAGAATATATATGATAGTTTATTGAAATTTTTCTTGAAATTTATTATTTAGAATATAAATGAAATTCACATAATATTGTTTATTTAGAATATACATGAATTTTATTGAAATTTTTCTTGAAATTGATTATTTAGAATATATATAAAATTCATTTCAAAATATTGTTTCTCTAGAAATTCATTATTTAGAATATATATGAAAGTTTCTTGAAATTTTTCTTGAAATATATTATTTAAAATAAATACGAAAGTTTTTTGAAATTTTTATTGAAATTCAGTATACGAAATTCATTGAATTTTTTCTTCAAATGAATTGTAAAATATTGTTTAAAGATTCTTGATTTTTTTCTTGAAATTCATTTAAAAAATATTTCATATGTTTCTTGAATTTCTTTTTAAATTCATTTAAAACATTCATATTGAAATTGATTATTCAGAATATATGTGAAAGTTTTCTTGAAATTCAATATTTAAAATATATATGAAAGTTGCTTGAAATTTTTCTAGAAATTCATCATTTAGAATATATATGAAAGTTTCTTGAAATTCATTATTTAGAATATATATATGAAAGTTTCTTGAATTTTTCTTGAAATTCATTTAAAAAATAATTCATATGTTTCTTGAATTTTTTATTGGATTCATTTAAAAAACAATTCATATGTTTCTTGAAAAACATCTTGAAATTCATATAAAAAATTCATATTGAAATTCATTATCTAAAATATATATGAACATTAAGAATATATGAGAAATTTTCTTGAATTTTTTCTTGAAATTCATTATTTAGAATATATATATATATATATATATATATATATATATATATGAAGGTCTTATGACTTTTTTCTAGAAATTCATTATTTAGAATATGTATGAAAGTTTCTTGAAATTTGATGCAAGAGCATCTAACTCGGAGTAGACAGAGGGAAGGTTTATTTGTCTCACTGTTGCACTAGTTTGCGGACAGGTTACTAGACCTGTGTTTTATTTGCTTTTTTATTATTTATTTCTTGGAAGAACATGGTCGAATTAGGAAGTTAAATTGTTCGTAGACTTAATTAGGAGTTTTTGTAAAATCTGGAAATGTAATTAGGAAGGAATGGTTGTTTACAACCGAAAAACATTAACAGAATTTTGTCTACAGCAGTATAAAACAACAGAACATATATCCTGTAGGGGTTAGATTCCCATAAGAAGAGCAGAAATATAAATAAGAATAACAGAACGCAAGTTTGAGAACCATCTGAAACTTGTTATAATTCCTACAGCCATTTTATTGTGTTTACATATATTTGCAAATAGATTTTCGTTCCTCTTGTATGAATAGTACCCAGATTTAGTTTGTAAACAGAACTGAGAAGTGGAAAGGAGAAGCAGTGTCCAGGTGTGTGAGATATGTGCAAGCAGACAAACAAGAACCGTGAAGGCGTTCATAACAACGCGGACAAATGAATTGATAACGTGCCAGGTAATCGCATATAACCCCAATAGAAACAAGAGCATTCGATTTTCTTTATTTCCGACCATTAAAAAACAAGGTAATTCATATAGCAGTCACGAAGTATTCAAAAGAGAACCAATAAACAGGCAGGTGAGGGTTTTGTAATTCGAAACCCTAACAAAATAAAGTAAAGTCATGAAAACCCGTTGACAGGTTGTTAACCCTGTACAACGAACAGTCCTCAAGGCTCAGAATATACAAGTAGCAGAAAACAAAGAAGGATTCTCTTTATAGTTATATTTAACATTATATCAGAGAAGACTGGAACATACGACGGCAGGTCATAGTAAACCACTAAACCCTAACGCTACAGAAGCAACCGAGAACAGGGAGACGACCCTACCCTTGGGGTCTGGAGTAACCGAGGCCGACAGGTATTTAAGTGGAGCGGATTTATAAGGGCCTGCAAACACAACAGAGAAAGAAGACAAATCAGTACGAAACTGTAGCTTTTATACTTCGTCGAACAAATTGACAGTGCAGAAATTGAGAGAGAAAGAGGGTTTGTAACTGAATTTACATGTTGAATTCGACATCAAACAGAATGAAGAAACCCTGACAAAACGCAGCAAAGCCTGCTCACGAAGGATCGAGATCGATTAGAAACCTCAGAAAGTTGAGAGAGGATTTGAATCATAGACAGAGGACATACCTGCGTTGTGAACAGCTGAGCGCGAACAGAAGAAACCCTAGCAGCCCCAACCTGGAGGGGAAAAACAAAACTTTCAGTTTTAAAAAGATTAAATAAGCACGAATAAAAATCATAACACATAAGAGAAGCTGGTACTGGAGCTACCCAACTGACAAAAGAGGCACAGGTTGCCATTCGCAGGGTTTTAGATGCAACCCTTATCTAAACGAAGCCATGAAACAGAACAAAGTTAGGGTCACTCTGACAGCGTTTTTTTCCAAACACAAACATAGCCAAAGTCACTAACAGAATAACCTCACGAAGCGCAAATAAACCAGAAGAGACGGTGGCCATCACCTATAGCACAGGGGTGGAAGGTCGATCAAGTTCAACGAACGTGTTTTCCAGTGAAAGAGTGAGGCTCAAAAGATGGGACAAAAGATTGGATAGCGCACCAACGAGCGGGAGAATTAACTCGAACTATGGAGTGTCATTCCCAAAAAAATTTCCAATCTGAAAGGTACGTCTGAATAATCAACATATAGATTTTTATATGACAGTCGACTTAATTAGTTCATCATTACCACGGTGGTTTGGCAGTTGGACAAACATAAAATTATACACATACAGAACTTTGGTTATAACTTTGTGAGAATAGTTTGAGTTGAGGCCGGGTGCCATCATTTTGGTATCAGAGCTGGTTTGTGAACAGTGAGAATGGAGGTTGGTAGACAAGGATGAGGAAGGGGGAGAGCTAATCGTAGAATAGTAGAAGAAGGATTGAGGGAGGAGATTCATATTTTGAATGAGCGATTAGCAGCAATTGAGGCTGGGAGGAGAAGAGACCCTGAAGGAGGGGATGACAGTGATGAGGAGGTTGTAGAAGCGGCAGATGGTTTTGAAGGAGAAGGACCTGAACTTAGATTATTGAGGTCGGTTTTGTTATCAAGTAGCAAGCCAAAACATGAGCTTTCTACTTACGATGGGAATCTATCAGCAGATGTGCTGCTGGATTGGCTTAGTGAGTTTAACAAGTATTTCGATTTTGAAGAAATCAGCGAAGATAAGCGAGTAAAATTCGCTACCACCAAACTGAAGGGACATGCGTCCTTGTGGTGGGACAGTATTCAGGCGGAGAGGAAGAGGTTGAATAAACCACCTATTAAAAATTGGGCAAGGATGGAGGCCGAATTGAAGGAAAAATTTTTGCCAAATGATTATCAGATTATGATGTACAGACAGGTGCAGAATCTGAGGCAAAAAGGTTTGACTGTTAAAGAATACATGGAGGAATTCTACAGGTTGAATTTGAGAGCGGGGTATATAGAAGATACTCCTGAAAAGACAACCAGATTTGTAAATGGCTTGAGATGGGAGATACTGGACGAAATTAGTATTCTCTCACCCAGAACTATCGATGAGGCATATCAGTGTGCCTTGAAAGCGGAAAGAAAAAATAATCAAAAAGCAGAATGCCAGAAGAGGAGGAGGATTTGGTAGAGGAAAAGGGAAGGCTTTTGGCAGGGGTAGAGGCACAAATTCCAGTGAAGAAGGCAGCAATTCCAAACCTTCAGGGACGGCAGAAAAGGACAATAACACCAGAGGAGGATGACCATACCAGCGGGGAAGAGGAAATGGTCGGGGCAGAGGATCTGTCCAGTGTTATAGATGCCATAAGTGGGGGCATAAGTCTTATGAGTGTCCTGAAGGGGAACCAACAGGTGGTAGAGGAACCTATGTTGCCCAAACGGAGGAAGCAGAGGCGCCACCCCAAGAAGTAGAAAATGCGCTTGAGACAGGGGAAGCTTTGGTGCTGAATAAGGTGTTGCTGAAACCAGCCAAGGAAGTTGCAGAACCGGATCAGCGAAAAGCTTTATTCCGGACAGTTTGCAAGTCACAGGGCAAGTGCTGCAAACTAATAATTGACAGTGGGAGTACAGATAATTTGGTGGCCAAAGAAATGGTAGAGAAGTTGGGGTTGAAACGATTGAAGCACCCCATTCCCTATAAGGTGTCGTGGCTGTAAAAGGGGCATCAGTTGTTAGTTGATGAGCAGTGTGAAGTGGAATCTCACATTGGCAGGTACAAGGACAAAATTATTTGTGATATTATGCCGATGGATGTATGTCATATACTATTAGGAAGGCCTTGGTAGTATGACAGGAAAGTGGTTCATGATGGAAAGACAAACTGTTACAAGTTTGTCAAGGATGGGATTAAGCACACGCTTGTACCCATCAAGTAGGAAAATACAGCAGACGCTAGTGGGGTTAAAGCATTACTGATGGGTGGAAAAGAATTTTTGAAATAGATCAACGATGATGGAGTAAATTTTGCTATTGTAAGGAGGCCAAGGACGGTGGTACTGCACACAAAGATCACAGATTTACCAGAGGAGATTCAGGAGATGTTACAGGACTTTGGTGATATCATAGTGGATGATCTTCCAGATGAATTTCCTCCTAAGAGGAGCATCAATCATTGTATTGACTTTATACCAGGAGCTAGTCTGCTAAATAAGGCAGCTTACCGTATGAGTCCTAAGGACCACAAGGAGATTAGGAAACAGGTGCAGGAATTTCTGGACAAAGGGCTTATTTGAGAAAGCATGAGCCCCTGTGTAGTTCCGACAGTTTTGGCTCCAAAAAAAGGTGGTGAATGGAAAATGTGTACAGATTCCAGGGCTATTAATAAAATTACTATTAGGTACAGGTTTCCATTGCCACGAATGGACGATATGATGGACTGTTTGAGCGGAGCAGCATACTTTACGAAGATCGATCTAAAGAGTGGATACTATCATATTAGAATTCGAGAAGGGGATGAGTGGAAAATAGCCTTCAAGACGAATGAAGGGTTGTACAAGTGGCTGGTGATGCCATTTGGTTTGAGTAATGCCCCTAGTACGTTTATGCGCCTAATGAGCAAAGTGCTGAAAGAGTTAATTGGGAAATTTGTAATAGTTTATTTGGATGACATATTGATTTTCAACAAGACGAGAGAAGAACACTTCAGGCATGTTCGAAGTGTATTGAGAAAATTGCAGCAGAATAAGCTACTAATAAATCTGAAAAAGTGTACTTTTTTTCAGCAGGAGTTAGTGTATCTGGGTTTTGTAATTGCAGAAAACGAATTAAAGATGGACCTAGAAAAGGTTGCAGCTATAGTCAACTGGCCATCCCCGAAGAGTCTATTTGAAGTCTGAAGCTTTCACGGATTGGCAAGTTTTTACAGAAAATTCATCAGGAATTTTAGTGAAATCTGTGCACCCATTTTGGATACAATTAAGAAGGCAAATTAGCCTTTTTGTTGGACAGAGGTAGCAGAGAAGAGTTTTCAGACTTTGAAGAGGAAGATCACTGAGAGACCGATATTAAGGTTTCTTGACTTCAACAAAAAATTTCAAGTTCGTTGTGATGCCAGCGATACAACCATTGGGGCAATACTTAGCCAGGAGGACAGGCTGGTCGCTTATTTCAGTGAGAAGTTGAACGAAAGTAGGCAAAAATACTCAACCTATGATAAGGAATTCTACGCGGTCGTCCAAGCATTGAAGCACTGGAGGCACTACTTATTAGGTAATGAGCTCGTTTTATTTTCTGATAATTCTGCATTACAGTATATTATCCAGCAGCATAAGTTGAACCATAAACATGCAGAATGGGTTGAGTATCTGCAGAGTTTTACATTTGTGTTGAAACATATTAGTGGGCAGGCCAACAAGGTGGCAGATGTGTTGAGTAGAAGGGATTTTCTCTTGCAGGAAAGTACAATGCAGGTGTTGGGTTTTGAAATTTTGAGGGATTTGTATCAGACAGACGCAGATTTTACGGAAGCCTATGAGGCTTGTCAAAACCCTTTGCTGAGAAACAATAGTCCATGGTTGGACTATAATTTGTAGGAAGGATTGTTATTTAGGGGAGGACAGTTATGCGTTCCCGACTGTTCAATGAGGGAGAACATTATTCGGGAAAAGCACAGTGGAGGTCTAGCTGGACATTTCGGCATAGACAAGACTTTATCTCAGACTGAACACTTTTATTTCTGGCCAAAGATACGACGGGACGTGCAAAGTTATGTAAGCAGATGCAAAATGTGTCAGTTAGCTAAGGGTTGCAGTCAAAATGTAGGACTTTATACGCCACTACCTATTCCGAGCAGGCCATGGGACTCAATCAGTTTGGACTTTGTCTTGGGTCTGCCTAGAACACAGCGGGGTTTTGATTCAGTGATGGTGGTAGTGGATCGATTTTCGAAGATGTCATATTTTATACCTTGTAGGAAAACCAGTGATGCTACTCACGTAGCACACTTTTTTTTCACAGAGATTGTCAGACTGCATGTTTTGCCGAGGTCCATCATTTCCGACAGGGATGTGAGGTTCACCGGACATTTTTGGCGTACCCTGTGGAAGAATTTGGATACTCAGTTACAATTCAACTCCGCCTATCACCCACAAACTGATGGGCAGATGGAGGTGGTAAACAAGAGTTTAGGGAACCTGCTATGAAGTTTGATAGGCCAAAATTCGCGAATGTGGGATCGCGTACTTGCTCAAGCAGAATTCGCTTACAAAGACTCACCAAATCGCATCACAGGTTACAGTCCTTTTCAGGTATTGTATGGTATGCATCCTCGCGGATTGCATGAGCTGCGGGATTTGGGAAAGCTTGAAAAAATAAGTGCTGATGGGGATATTTCACCCAAGCAATGAGCGACTTACATGAGCAGGTAAAATTAAAATTGCAGGATAGCAGTCAAAGGTATAAACAGCGGGCAGATTTGAAAAGGCGGGAGGTTCAGTTTAATGTCGGAGAAGAAGTTCTTGCACACTTGCGCAAGGAAAGTTTTCCAAAAGGGGAATATAATAAACTAAAATTTAAAAAGATAGGCCCCTGCAAAATTATTCGCAAATTTTCCGCCAATTCTTACGAATTACAGTTGCCACCAGGGATAGGCATTTCACCCATCTTCAATGTGGCAGATCTGTTTCCATATACTGATAGTCTGGAGGACGACAGCATAGCATGGCCAGAGCGAGACACCCAACTTGATGAAGGTTCTTGGATGAGACAGATGCCTATGACGCAGCCCCTTGAGATCGAGGGCATTCTCGACACACAGGTAGCCAAGCGCACACACAGAAAGGAGTACTTACAGTACTTGGTCAAGTGGAAGAATCGTCCTATAGAGGATAGTTCATGGCTTGACGCGATGCAAATACATAAGGCTGGCTATTCGGTTGACGATCTCATGGAACGGAGCCATGACTTTTTGTCACCCCAGGAGCCTGATGCAGGAGCATCTAACTTGGAGTAGACAGAAGGAAGGTTTATTTGTCTCATTGTTGCACTAGTTTGCGGACAGGTTACTAGACCTGTGTTTTATTTTCTTTTTTATTATTTATTTCTTGGAAGAACATGGTCGAATTAGGAAGTTAAATTGTTTGTAGACTTAATTAGGAGTTTTTGTAAAATCTGGAAATGTAATTAGGAAGGAACGGTTGTTTACAACCGAAAAACATTAACAGAATTTTATCTACAGCAGTATAAAACAGCTGAGCATATATCCTGTAGGGGTTATATTCCCATAAGAAGAGCAGAAATATAAATAAGAATAACAGAACGCAAGTTTGAGAACCATCTGAAACTTGTTATAATTCCTACATCCATTTTATTGTGTTTACATATATTTGCAAATAGATTTTCATTCCTCTTGTATGAACAGTACCCAGATTTAGTTTGTAAACAGAACTGAGAAGTGGAAAGGAGAAGCAGTGTCCAGGTGTGTGAGATATGTGCAAGCAGACAAACAAGAACCGTGAAGGTGTTCATAACAACATGAACAAATGAATTGATAACGTGCCAGGTAATCGCATATAACCCCAACAGAAACAAGAGCATTCGATTTTCTTTATTTCTGGCCATTAACAAATAAGGTAATTCATATAGCAGTCACGAAGTATTCAAAAGAGAACCAATAAACAGGCAGGTGAGGGTTTTGTAATTTGAAACCCTAACAAAATTAAGTAAAATCATGAAAACCCGTTGACAGGTTGTTAACCCTGTAACACGAACAGTCCTCAAGGCTCAGAATATACTAGTAGCGAAAAACAAAGAAGGATTATCTTTACAGTTATATTTAACATTACATCAGAGAATACTGGAACATACGACGGCAGGTCGTAGTAAACCACTAAACCCTAACGCT
This sequence comes from Pinus albicaulis, assembly GCA_034641835.2. Classification (NCBI taxonomy): domain Eukaryota; kingdom Viridiplantae; phylum Streptophyta; class Pinopsida; order Pinales; family Pinaceae; genus Pinus; species Pinus albicaulis. The sequence goes on from CM076581.1 coordinate 1,370,369,816, forward strand.
ACAGAAGCAACCGAGAACAGGGAGATGACCCTACCCTTGGGGTCTAGAGTAACCGAGGCCGACAGGTAGTTAAGTGGAGCGGATTTATGAGGGCCTGCAAACACAACAGAGAAATAAGACAAATCAGTATGAAACTGTAGCTTTTATACTTCGTCGAACAAATTGACAGTGCAGAAATTGAGAGAGAAAGAGGGTTTGTAACTGAATTTACCTGTTGAATTCGGCATCGAACAGAACGAAGAAACCCTGACAAAACGTAGCAAAGCCTGCTCACGAAGGAGCGAGAACGATTATAAACCTTGGAAAGTTGAGAGAGGAGTTGAATCATAGACAGAGGACATACCTTCGTTGTGAACAGCTGAGCGCGAACAGAAGAAACCGTGGCAGCCCCAACCTGGAGGGGAAAAACAAAACTTTCAGTTTTAAAAAGATTAAATAAGCACGAATAAAAATCATAACACAGAAGAGAAGCTGAAACTGGAGCTACCCAACCGACAGAAGAGGCACAGGTTGCCATTCGCAGGGTTTTAGACGAAACCCTTATCCAAACGAAGCCACGAAATAGAACAGAGTTAGAGTCACTCTGACAGCGTTTTTTTCCAAACACAAACATAGCCGAAGTCACTAACAGAATAACCTCATGAAACGCGGATAAACCATAAGAGACGGTTGCCATCACCTACAGCACAGGGGTGGAAGGTCGAGCAGGTTCAACGAACTTGTTTGCCAGTGAAAGAGTGAGGCTCAAAAGATGGAACAAAAGATCAGATAGCGTGCCAACAAGCGGGAGAATTAACTCGAACTACAGAGTGTCAGTCCCAAATAAATTTCCAATCTGCAAGGTACGTCCGAATAATCAACATATAGATTTTTATATGACAGTCGACTTAATTAGTTCATCATTACCACGGTGGTTTGGCAGTTGGACAAACATAACATTATACACATACAGAACTTTGGTTATAACTTTGTGAGAATAGTTTGAGTTGAGGCCGGGTGCCATCAAAAATTTTCTTGAAATTTTTATCAAAATGTATTATTTAGAATATATATGAAATTCATTGAAATTTTTCTTGAAATGAATTTCAAAATATTGTTTCTGAAAGTTTCTTGAAAATTTTCTTGAGATTCATTTAAAAAATAGTTCATATGTTTTCTTGAAATTTTTATCAAAATTTATTATTTGGAATATATATGAAATTCATCGAAATTTTTCTTGAAATGAATTTCGAAATATTTTTTATGAAAGTTTCTTGAAACTTTTCTTAAGATTCAGTTAAAAAATAATTCATATGTTTCTTGAAATTTTTCTTGAAATCAATTTCAAAATATTGTTTTTGATGTTTCTTGAAATTCATTAAAAAAATAATTCATATTTTTCTTCAATTTTTTTTTAAATTCATTTAAAAATTTCATATTTAAATTTATTATTTATAACATATATGAAATTTTTTTTTTTTAAATTCGTTTAAAAAAATCATATTGAAATTCATTAGTTATAATATCTATAAAAGTTTCTTGAATTTCGTGTTTCTGAAAGTTTCTTGAGATTAATTTAAAATTTTGATATTGAAATTCATTATTTATAATATTGAAATTCATTTAAAAAAATTCATATGTTTCTTGAATTTTTTTTGGAAAGTTATTCAAAAAATTCATATTAAAATTCATTATTTTGAATATATATGAAAGAATTTTTCTTGAAATTCATTTAAAAAATAGTTCATATTTTTCTTGAAATTCATTTAAAAAAGTCATATTGAAAATTCATTATTTAAAAAAATGAAATTAATTATTTAGAATATCTATAAAATATTTTTTCTTGAAATTCATTTAAAAATTCAATATTGAGAGTACATATGAAAGTTTCTTGAAATTTTTGTTTCTGAAATTTTCTTGAAATTTTTGTTTCTAAAATTTCTTGAAATTAATTTTAAAAATAATTCTTATTTTTTCTCCAAATTCATTTAAAATATTCATATTGAAATTCATTTAAAAAATAATTCATATGTTTCTTGAAATGATTTTACAAATCCATTTAAAAATTTCACCTTTAAATTCATTATTTGGAATATATATGAAAGTTTCTTAAAATATTTTTTGAAATTCATTTAAAAAATAGTTCATATTTTTCTTGAAATTTTTTTGGAAATTCATTTAAAAAATCCATATTGAAATTCGTTATTTAGAATATATATGAAAGTTTCTCGAAATTCATTATTTAGGATATATATTAAAGTTTGTTGAAATTTTTCTACAAATTCATTATTTAGAATATATATGGAAGTTTCTTGAAATTCATTATTTAGAATATATATAAAATTTTCTTGAAATTTTTATTGAAATTTATTATTTAGAATATATATGAAATTCATTGAAATTTTTCTTGAAATGAATTTCAGAATATTGGTTTTGAAAGTTTCTTGAAATGTTTCTTGAAATTCTTTTAAAAAATAATTCATATGTTTATTGAAATTTTACATGGAATTCATTTAAAAAATAATTCATATGTTTCTTGAAAATTTTCTTGAAATTAATTTAAAAAGTTCATATTGAAATCCATTCTTTAGAATATATATGAAATTTTCTTGAATTTCATTTAAAAAATAATTCGTATGCTGAAAATTTTCTTGAAGTTCATTTTAAAAATACTTATTCAAATTAATTATTTAGAATATATATGAAAATTTAGAAAATATATGAAAGTTTCTGGAAATTTTTCAAGAAATTCATTATTTAGAATATATATGAAAGTCTCTTGAAATTTTTCTAGAAATTCATATTTAGAATATATATGAAAGTTTCTAAAAAAATTTATTGAAATCGATTATTTAGAATATATATGAAATTCATTGAATTTTTTCTTGAAATGAATTTCAAAATATTTTTTTTGAAAGTTTCTTGAAAATTTTCTTGAAATTCATTTAAAAAATAATTCATATGTTTATTGAATTTTTCTTAAAATTTAGTTTAAAAATTCATATTGAAATTCATTATTTAGAATATATTCGAAAGTTTCTTGAAATTTTTGTTTCTAAAAGTTTCTTAAAAATTTTCTTGAAATCCATTTAAAAAATTCAAATTGAAATTCTTTATTTATAATCTTGAAATTCATTTAAAATATAATTCATATGTTTCTTGAAATTTATTTAAAAAATTTATTTTGAAATTCATTATTTAGAATATATATGAAAGAGTTTTTCTTGAAATTCATTTAAAAATTCATATTGAAATTAATTATTTAGAATATATATGAAAGTTTCTTGAAATTTTGTTTTTGAAAGTTTCTTGAAATGCAATTTAAAAATTAGTTCATATTTTTTTGGAAATTCATTTTAAAAATTCATATTGAAATTTATTATTTAAAATCTTAAAATTCATTTAAAAAATAATTCATATGTTTCTTGAAATGTTTTTTGAAATTCATTTAAAAAATTCACATTGAAATTCATTATTTACTATATATATATATATATATATATGAAATTTTCTTATAATATTTTTTGAAATTCATTTAAAAAATAATTAATATGTTTCTTGAATTTTTTCTAGAAATTGATTTAAAAAATCCATATTGAAATTCATTATTTAGAATATATATGAAATTTTCTTGAAATTCATTATTTAGAATATATATGAAAGATTCTTGAAATTTTTATTAAAATTCGTATGTTCCTTGAAAATTTTCTTGAAATTCATTTAACAAATTCATACTGAAATTCATTATTTAGAATATATATGAAATTTTCTTGAAATTAATTATGTAAAATATATATATGAAAGTTTCTTGAAAATTTTATAGAAATTAATTAATTATTTAGAATATATATCAAAGTTTTTTGAAATTCATTATTTAGAATATATATAAAAGTTTCTTGAAATTTTTGTTGAAATTCATTTAAAAAATAATTTATATGTTTCTTGAAAAAAAAATTGAAATCCTTTTAAAAATTTCTTATTAAAATTAATTATTTAGAATAGATATGAAAATTTAGAATATATATGAAAGTTTCTTGAAATTTTTCTAGAAATTAATTATTTAGAATATATATGAAAGTTTCTTGAAATTTTTTAGAAATTCATTATTTAGAATATATGAGTTTATTAAGAATGGATTTGATTGATCCCAAAAACATTTGTACACAAAACACTAATAGCAAAGACTCAAATCTACAAATAATTCATATGTTTCTTGAAATGTTTTCTTGAAATTCATTGAAAAATTTGATATTTGAAATTCATTGAAATTTTCTTGAAATTAATTTCAAAATATTGTTTTTGAAAGTTTCTTGGTTTTTTTCTTGAAAGTCATTTAAAAAATAAGTCATATGTTTTTTTTATTTTTTTCTTAAAATTCAGTTAAAAAAAATCATATTGAAATTCATTATTTAGAATATATATGAAATATTTTTTCTTGAAATTCATTTAAAAAATTCATATTGAAATTCATAATTTATAATATATATTAAAGTTTCTTGAAAATTGTGTTTCTAAAAGTTTCTTGAAATATTTCTAAAAATTCATTTAAAAAAATAATTCATAATTTTCTTAAAATTCATTTAAACAATTCAAATTTGAAGTCCTTATTTATAATATTTAAATTCATTTAAAATATAATTCATATGTTTCTTGAAATTTATTTAGAAATTGACATTGAAATTCATTATTTAGAATATATATGAAAATATTTTTCATGAAATTCATTTAAAAAAATCATTATTTAAAATATATATGAAAGTTTCTTGAAAATGTTGTTTCTCAAAATTTCTTGAAATTCATTTTAAAAAAATCATATTGAAATTTATTATTTAGAATATATATGAAAGTTTCTTGAAATTTTTGTTTCTGAAAGTTTCTTTAAATTCATTTAAAAAATAATTCATATTTTTCTTGAATTGTTTTAAAAAATTCATATTGAAATTCATTATTTATAATTTTGGAATTCATTTCAAAAATAATTCATATGTTTCTTGAAATTTTTCAAAAAAATTATTTAAAAAATTCATATTGAAATTGATTATTTAAAATATATACGAAATTCATCTCAAAATATTGTTTCTTGAAATTTTTCTAGCAATTCATTATTTAGAATATATATGAAAGTTTCTAGAAATTTTTATTGAAATTCATTATTTAGAATATATATGAAATTCATTGAAATTTTTCTTGAAATGGATTTCAAAATATTGTTTTCGAAAGTTTCTTGAAATGGATTTCAAAATATTGTTTTCGAAAGTTTCTTGAAATTCATTTAAAAAATAGTTATATATGAAATTCATTGAATTTTTTCTTGAAATTCAAAATTTTCAAAATATTGTTTCTGAAATTCAATTTCTTCAAAATATTGTTTCTGAAATTCAATTTCTTCAAAATATTGTTTATGGAAGTTTCTTTAAATTCACTGAAATTCATTTTTTCTTGAAATTCAAAGTTTTCAAAATATTATTTTTCAAAGTTTCTTGAAATTCATTGAAATGTTTCTTGAAATTCATTTCAAAAAATTTATTGAATTTCATTTCAAAATATTGTTTCTGAAAGTTTCTTGAAATTCATTCAAAAAATAGTTATATATGAAATTCATTGAGATATATTGTATATGAAATTCATTGAAATTTATATTTTCTTGAAATTTTCAATTCAATATTGATGTGAAATAATATTTCGAAATTCATTTAAAAAATAACTATATTTGAAATTTCATTCATATTGATGTGGAATAATATTTTGAAGTTTATTTAAAAAATAATTATATATGAAATTTCATTGAAATTTTTCTTGTTAAATAATATTCTGAAATTTTGAAAAAATAATTATATATAAAATTTCTTTGAAATTTTTCTTGAAATTCATAATTTTCTTGAAATTTTCAATCTCATATTCATATTGATGTAAAATAATATTTTGAAATTTCCAATCTAATCTGAAATCCATATTGATGTGAAATAATATTTTTAAATTCATTGAAAGTTTTTCTAGAAATTCATTTAAAAACATATTAAAAAAAAACCAAATATGAACATATAAAATTAATTGAAAAAAAACATATTAATGTGAAATATATAAAATTAATTAAAAAAAACCAAATCCGAACATATATATATATATATATATATATATATATATATATATATATAATTTAAACATATAAAATTAAATTTTAAAAAAAAACCATATAAAATAAATTTTAAAAAAAAAACCAAACATGAACATATAAAATTAATTTAAAAAAAAAACAAAAGAAAACACCAAATCCGAATATATAAAATTAATTTAAAAACAAAAAAACAAAAACAAAAACTAAATACGAAGATATAAAATTAATTAAAAAAAAACAAATACGAACATATAAAATTAATCTAAAAAAAACCAAATACCAACATATAAAATTAATTTTAAAAAAAAAAACAAAAAAAAAAACCACAAAAAAAACCAAATATGAACATATAAAATCAATAACAAATACGAACATATAAAATTAATTTTAAGAAAACCAAATAAAAAGTTATAAAAATAATTTAAAAAAACAAAAAAACAAAACAAAAAACAAACATGAACATATAAAATTAATTGAAAAAAAAAAGGTTCATATAAAAAATAAATAAATAAATAAGACCAAAAAAACATAAATATGAAAAAGGAAAAAAAAAAACCAAAAAAATCATTTAAAAAAAAAAACCAAAAAAATCATGTTTAAAAAAAAAAAAAATTTAAAAAAAAACCAAAAAATCATAATTTAAAAAAATTTAAAAAAAAAAACAAAAAAACAAAAAAAAAATGTTAAAAAAAAAAACCAAAAAAATCATATTTATGTGAAATTCCAATGTCATTGAAAATGTATATAAAATTAAACTAAATTGTATCCTCAATCAAATAAAATCATATTTTATATAAAATTAAACTAAATTGTATCCCCAATTAAAAAATTCATATTTATGTGAAATTCCAATCTCATTGAAAATATATATAAAATTAAACTAAATTGTATCCCAATTAATTAAAAACCCAAACATAAAAATAATCAATTAAAAAATTAAAAAACAAAAAATGGAAAAAAAAAACACAAACAAAACATAAAAACGTAAACCCCCCTCAGAACTCACTCCCTCACTGCAACTCACAATCACACAACATAAAAACATAACCCCCCACCCACAACTCACTCCCTCACTTCAACTCACAACCACACAACATAAAAACATAACAACCATCCTCCCCCCTTCCCTCCCTCACTCCCTCCTTCCCTTACACTCACAACTCACTCCCTCACTTCACACACCTTTCATAATCCCTTACTTTAACTCACAACTCACACAACTTTCGTATATAAACGCTACTCCACAACTCTCAACGAACATAATTTTAAACTCCACTTCTCACAACTTACGGAAAAAGGATATACAAAGCCCCAGTGAATATAATACACAAAGCCAAGTGTTAGCCTACACAATAAAGCATTTCACAACATGCAGAAAAGCATATACAAAAACCCACGGTCGATGTTTCCATGTCATTTCAAAAACACCATGGATGGAAAGGATCTACCATCTATGTGAGAATATGAACATCGAGGATGAAAATCACTTTCTCTTAGACTGCCCTATGTACAACCACATTAGATCTCAATTTCGTAATATTTGTTGCAATACTGACCTTCCTAGCCTTTTAAGATGTCAAAATTATAGTGAGCTCTGGAGGCTTCTCTCCAAGCTTTTTGAGCATAGGAATAAAAGCTTAAATCAAACTAAATAATTTGTTTCTTGAGGTCTGATAGACCAAACATTGGTCTCAGTGGACGTTAACCATCATCATCATCATCATTGTGATGTTAATGCTTTAGAGTCTGTAAAGATTTAAGGAGTATAATATGTTTTAAACTACCAGTTGCCTCAAAAAGGTGCAAAAAGAGGTCTATAGAGTTGTTAAATTGAAAAAAAGGTTCTTTGGTTTCCTAAATAATAATTGATAAAAAAAGGTGCAAAAAGAGGGCTATAGAGTTGTAAAATTGAAAAAAATGTTCTTTGTTTCCGAAATAATAATTGATATATTTTAATAGAAGCTTTTTAGTTTCTATTAAATTTAACTCACCATAATTCAATTTAACTGAATTAAATTGTTACAACTCAAATTAACTCAAGCTAGGCTCCTAAAATTTAGGATTTAACTTAATTAAATTGTTACAACTAAAATTAACTCAACCTAGGCTCCTAAAATTTAGGAATCATCGTACACAACACAAGTTCTTCCTCTAACTCGAATTAACTAATCTAACTAAGTGAAAATAACTCATTTTACTTTTAAAAGTTGTCTCGTGACATGGAATTTCGATTTTCCTCCTAATTTAATCAAAGGAAAAAATAAATTACGAATTTCTTGTTGCATTTTCAGCAAACATACACACACAACCACGACCTTGGCTTCGTCAATGAGAGGGTACAAATGTTTCAATGAACTAGATCATTTAGATAGTGATAAGGAAGCAACCAATCTTGCGAACCCCCGCGGAAGTGGAAGTGTCTCAAGGAAATGTATGATTGTCTCCTTTACACCTATACCTAACAACTCCTCGTAATGAATTTATATTCCTAAGAAATAATAAAAACTAAAAAAATAAAACCTTCAGAAAAACCAATGATTGTTCCTAGGCTTAATGACAAAGATAGTAGTAAATGTATTGGCATTTCCAATTTTAAGGTAACTTGTATTTTGAGTTAGTTTTTGGTTGGATTCTCTAGGGACCAACCAATCCAAATTCCTTATTTTTCATGTAATCTCAGGCTAGCTCTTTTTTTGATATTAGGTTTAGTTGGATTTCTCATAGGACTAACCGATCCAATTTTGTTAGTTGTATTATAATTACCTGTTATAGAGATAATACAATTTTTAATTTAAAAAAATTACAATATTAATAGTTATAATAGATACTCCGGATGCGGATGCCTAATGGTTTCGATGGGACACATGTCCCTGGCCAACTCCCAAGGCGCTCTGCATGGGGTGGCCACATGGCCCCCCATGGCGCCATTAATATGGTCTTCAATACGCATTTGCTCCGGGCATTAACTCCGCCGCGTCGTCACCTTCTCCTCCTTGGTCCGAACAGTCGAAACCATATGGATGCTAGCTCGCGCTCTCCAGTTCACTCTGGCCATGTTAGTCGATCCTTGCAGCCCTTTCGCAGTATTTGCCCTGAGGGATCTGCTACGCCCTGCGCACGCACAATCACTGGTCGTCGATGCTCGCTGCTCTGCTGCCTGGAAACTATCCCTGGATATCATTATTCGCATAGCAATTTTTGTCTTTCCAATTCCAATTCGCAGGTCTCTCCCAGCGTTCACGGTGGTTTAGCCCCTATTCTAGTCGCGCCCTCCTGTTCGTTGCCTATTCATTCTGAGAAGATTACCATGCCTAGGCTTAGGCAGCGTATGACTTGTCGTCACGGCACCTCTCAGGGCAGGTCTGCGAGTGATCGACCTTCCATCAGCTCTGGCGAAGATCCCTTCACTGAGAAATCTGAAAGGCGGCCTGCTCAGGACCACAATGTCCCTCCTGGCCACATTCATGGTAACCATCCCTTTGCTCCTCTTCTGGCCGCGCCCCCGAGCCCTGATTTCTCTGTCCCTCATCACTCCGGCAGCCACATTCTGAGGCAAACCTCGCAAAGAGCCGAGCTTCGGTTCGACAGTGCCTTCAATCGCCCTACTATCACTGCCTATATAACTATAACCCTGCGTGAAGAATCCACCATTTTTTCTCCTCCGGTGTCTGACCCTACGCCTTCTCCTCTCGACCCCATCCCCAACCCTGTTGCCATTCCCACTGCTGGTCCAAGCGAACCCCTTGCTACTGTTTCTCCCTCCCTGGACCATATTCACATGCAGGTGGAAGCGGATTGTTCAGGCAGAGACGGAGCTCAGAGCGCTGATGAAGATCCTGAGGAACAATACGGTTGTCGCATTGAGGAGGAGCCGCCTGCTCCAACCCAAATGCATTGACTCTGCTATGTCTAGGATCAGTGTGGTATCTGCACCTGACTTTTTTGCAAGAAACTCTGCTTTTTTTGTTGTCTATAGCAGCAACAGCTGCATGCTAGTTCTGTCTTTCTGTAGTTCTTTCATGCTGAATGCAATAGACTTTTCACCGGTTTCCCATCTAAAGGGCGGTGTAACTACTTTTAAAGGAACTGGTTTCCCACTCTGGGAAGTTCGTCATCTGGATAGAACTTGGACTTCAAGCCCGATTTCAGGCTCCCACAGCTAAACCGGGGCAGTTTTGTAACTTTATGTTTATATAATAGAATTAGCACAATTTAGCAAAAAAAAAAATAGTTATAATAGATAATACAATTTTTAATTTTAAAAAATCACAATATTAATAGTTACAATATTTTTAATTTGTTAAGGTATGAGAATTAAAGAAAAAAAAATTATTTTACTATAAAAATTACTCATCATAGATTTCTTAATATTTTAATAATAAATATTATTATTATAAATTTTAAAAAAATAATAAGAAAAATAATAATATTTTAGGATTGTAAATTTTTAAATTTGAATTTATTATTTTTGCATGACAGATTTATGCAATATAAACATATTTAAGTCATTGTTGGATGGAAACATTATACTTTTATCATAATTCTGTTGCCTATTATTCTCTTCCACAAACCATTTCACAATCTAATTGGCCCATTAAAAGTTATGCTTGTTATATATAAAATATTTTAACAAGTTGCCGAGTCCTTCAAAATAGTTCTTAAATCGCATATTTTCAATTTCCTTCCATTAAATTTAAAATTGAGATTTAATAGAAACCAAATCTCATTACATTAATAACCCTTGGCCTCATGAATTTTGAAATAAATATCTTTATTTTTTTTGTAACCTCTAAATAAAGAACCAAAGCTAAAACATTTTCTAAATATTAAACCTTCAATGTTGCCTACAAACTGGTAGATGTCTAAACTCATGTCGTACTTTTAGGAAGACAAAAAATGAAATACTAGAACATATAAATAACGAGGATGTTTCACTAAAGGGAATAGAGAGTTTGTTTAGTGATGGATGGCCAACGATGAAGATGAAAAGGAAAACAAAAAGATTCATGAGGAAATAAAATGTCTTGCTTCATTCCCATGCAAACTAGTGACATGTAAAATCCCATCTGAGATCTAGTGAATAGATGTTAGAGTGTCGATGTCTTGAGTTCCTTATAAGGTGTGTTATAGACTCAAGGTGTATTAATGAGTCTATAGCATTGGAAATATTGGTTATCATACTCTCATTTCCTTTTTAGACTGTTTATTATGTAAATGGATTTGTATTCACATTTTAAGATTATTTGATGAGGAAATTAATATTTGTGGAGCTATAACTCTATTATTAATGCATTGGGGCAGTATATGTTATCCATTGAACTTTGTATTTGGTTAAATCCAAGAAGTGACATATACTCATCCAGTATATTAATAGAAATATAGGTCCACAATATTGATGGCCATTTGATGAAGGGACAGATTTCATGGCTAAAGTTATGTGTTTTCTCCAACTGCTTTGATCTCAAGTGAAACTCGCTATGGGTATATGTAATGAAGAAATAGAGAATGCAACTGATAATGATGAAGGAATATGACAAGCTTTCGACTTTTCTTTAATAGCTGGAAACGAAGGTTTGTTTTTTCGTGCAAATTCGATAACACATTTTCGGTTTAAATAAATATTTTCAAATGTCTTGGCGTCACACAATTTTAATAATATTCTAAATTTTAAAAATTGAATAAACTAAATTAATCGTTTCAATTTTTTTTAATTAATACAAAATTTTTGAAAAGTTTTGGGGTTACAAATACATCGAATTTAATATTGATATTAATATAATGCAACACTTTCTTTGTCTTAGATTTGTTTGTTTTGCTTTTTTTTTTATGGAAAAGTATATAAAGGTATAAAATAATGTTTTTGATGTTGTTATTTTATATGTTGAATGAAATAATGATTGACCAAAGATTGTGTGAGACTTTATTGAATTTGGATATTATGACGATTGTTAAATAAGTATATAATTTTATGTAAAATAATATAATAGTTTTATTTATACGAACATGGATGGCAATATTTGCAGCTAAAGATTTAATATTGACTTGGATATTGACGTTCTTAGGTAGATGTAAACATTTTATTAATCCTTCACAACTATCATATTTTTATTCTGCAACAGTCTGCCATTTGACAACTTGCATATTTTTTTATTAGACGTTTATTCACTTGGACATATTGGCTTGCGTACTTTTCTCGTCAACAACCTTCAACCTATATTTACTTATCGATGACCTTGTTCCCTCTCAACATGCTTATTTTTATTATTAACCATGTTTGAAGATCTAATTATTTATTATTAATGTGTTCAACTCTTTCCATCTAATTAAGCTATATTTAAACTAAGAGGAAGGGAATAACTACTATGTAGCACTTACTATTTTTCAATCTAAAACCATGCATTTTTCCAGTGTATCACACCAATGTGTGTGTGTGTGTGTGTGTGTGGGCATGCGCGCGCGCTCATTGAATTGATTTTGATTCAAATGGGTTCAACCTTCAACCCACCATATGACTAGATGTGCCTAGGCCTTGACCAAGCTAGCCCCTTGGACTTGGCCTTTTTCTTCATGTGACCAAGCCATAAAAGAAGAAGAATACTTGGAATTTGTCTTCATGTGATGAAGCCATAGAAGAAGAAGAAGAAGAAGTTATTTTGACGTCCACGAGGCTAAAGATAGCCTATGGGACATATTTCTTCTTTATCGGGCTCTTGTATTCGACCCTTTTCCTATGAAGTTTCACAATAAACTCTCCCAGCTTCTCGACAAATCCTTTGCTGAATAGATTATCCCAAGAGCTAGCTGCCAAAATATTTGCATAACTTTCCCTGTTGTCTTCGGAGGCCTCACATTCTAGAATGAAATGCTTTTCTGTTTCCACTTTTCCAGAAGATAAAAAAATACACACTCTTTCCTACCACACTTATTGTGTCCTTTTCTAGTGCCATGTTTCACAATTGAGCTGATGAGAATTAGTCCTTAATTGAGAAATAAGAATTTCGACTCTTCAAGAAATATTGGCCCCTATGTACGCTTTTTTTTATTATGGTAAATGGATATATCATTCTAGATTAACAATATTCTCTCTTATAGCTTTAGAAACTAATGAAAACCATAAACTCAAAATCTTAAATTCAAAATATCAAAAACCTGTAATCACGGTTCAAAATGAAAAAAATACCATAAAGATTTAATTTATAGTGAGTGTGAGAGGTTTCATCGTCATTTCATTTTTGTCGTTGCCAACACCTTAAAGATCACATCTTCCAACTATTAATCATCTACTCCATACAATGGTAAGCAACATAAATGATGAGCTTGGAAGTAAGCCCAGACTGAATAGATTTTGTGATTGAGCATTCTCATTGGATGCAACAGTGCCACACTAACACAATTGAATATAATAAAAATTAAGTCAAAATTTTCAATGTCTATGGAACTCAAAATTCAACACTAACACAATATGTAGAATGTTCACTATTAAATATTTTAAAATACAATATGTGAAATTCACATAGAATTCCTATGCATCTCTTGAACCATGACTGGAATTTGCAACCTCACACGAGTAGGGAAGAATATCAAAACAATGCAACTGCATAGAAACATTCGGGTTGAACATCTTTCATTTATCCCATATTACAACCTACGGGCTTACCTTTTGACCATAATTGAATCATAAATAATGGACCATCTCCAATGAAATTACTGGTAAATACAACACGCTAATTAGATTAAACCTGGCATGTAATAAAATGATAAAAGGGATAATTTGGTGATAAACTCTTATTAATCCTATAATACTTGGGTAACTAGTTATTCATAACAGTTTAATAGTAATGAGAGTCTTCATTTTACTAGCATTAGAAATGGGTGACGCATGGTTTGTCGGAAACCTGAAACTGTTAAGCACATTTTGTGGAACTGCAAGGTTGTTAAAGCCTTCTTGATATGGCTTGCTACAGAGTACAATATTCTCTTTTTTGCTCCTCTTTATTAGCAAGAGATTATTTTTGGTGAAAAATGGGTAATCTCCAAGCATGTAGACCATGTGGAACCAGATCAAGCTGACAGACATATTCTTCTTATGGAAACAACGATGTAGAACAACCTACATCTTCTTCTTATGGAAACAACGGTGTGGAACAACCTTCTAATATAGTCCTTTTGGGAAAAGTTTCAATTAATAGATTGTAATTGGCTATGCAGATATCTGCTATCATTAACATATTTAGGGATACTATAGATGCTCTTGAGATCATACACAATGCTATTAATGCACTGGGGTAGTATATGTTATCCATTGAATTTTGTATTTGGTTAAATCCAAGGAGTGACATATACTGGCCCAATACATTAATAGAAATATAACTCCACAATATTGATAGCCATTCGATGAAGAGAGGGATTTCATGGCTAAAGCTATGTGTTTTCTCCAACTGCTTTGATCTCAGGTGAACCTCGTTACAGGTCTATGTAATGAAGAAACAGAGAATGCAACTGATAATGATGAAGGGATATGACAAGCTTTACTTTTCTTTAATAGATGGAAATGAAGGCTTGTTTTTTCATGCAAATCCGATAACACATTTTTGGTTTAAATAAATATTTTCAAATGTCTTGGTGTCACGCAATTTGAATAATCTTCTAAATTTTAAAAAATAAATTAATCATTTCAATTTTTTTTAATTAATACAATTTTTTTGAAAAGTTTTGGCGTTACAAATACATAGAATTTAATATTGATATTAATATAATGCAACACTTTCTTTGTCTTAGATTTTTATTTTTATTTTTTTTTACGGAAAAGTATATAAAGGTATATAGTGTTTTTGGGTGGTGTTATTTTATATGTTGAATGAAAGAATGATTGACCCAACATTGTGTGACACTTTGTTGAACTTAGATATTATGATGATTGTTAAATAATTATAGAAATTTATGTAAAATAATATAATCGCTTTATTTATAGGAACATAGATGCCAATATTTGCAACCAAATATTAAATTATTGACTTGGATATTGACATTCTTAGGTAGATGTAGACATTTTATTATCCTTCACAACTAGCATATTTTTCTTCTGCAACAGTCTACATTTGCCAATTTGCATATTTTTTTATTAGACGTATATTCACTTGGACATATTGACTTGTGTATTTTTCTCATCAACAACCTTCAACCTATATTTACTTATCGACGGCCTTGTGCCCTCTCAACATGCTTATTTTTCTTGTTGACCATGTTTGAAGATCTAATTATTTATTATTAATGTGTGCAACTCTTTCCATCTAATTAAGCTATATTTAAACTAATAGGAAGGGAATAACTACTATGTAGCACTTGTTGTTTTTCGATCTAAATCCATGCATTTTTCTAGTCTATCAGAGCGATATATATGTGTGTTTGTGTGTGTGGGAAGGCGTGCATGCTCATTGAATCATTGTTGATTCAAATGGGTCAACCTTCAATACACCATATGACTAGGTATACCTAGGCCTTAACCAAGGTATCCCCTTGGACTTGGCCTTTTTCTTCATGTGACCAAGCCATAAAAGAAGAAGAATACTTAAATTTTTCTTCATGTCACTAAGCCATAGAATAAGAAGAAATTTTAACTTCCATGAGGCTAAAGATAACCTATGGGACATATTTCTTCTTTATTGGGCTCTTGTATTCGACCCTTTTCCTGTGAAGTTTCATAATAAACTCTCCCAGTTTCTTGACAAACCCTTTGTTGAATAGATTATCCCAAGAGCTAGTTGCCAAAATATCTGCATAACTTTCTATGTTGTCTTTGGAGGCCTCACATTCTAAAATGAAATGCCTTTCTGTTTCCACTTTTCCAAAAGAGAAAAAAAATACATACTCTTTCCTCCCACACTTATTTTGGCCTTTTCCAACGCCCTATTTCACAATGGACCTTATGAGAATTAGTCCTTAATTGAGAAATAATAATTTTGGCTCTCCAAAAAATATTTGCCCCTATGTACGCTTTTTGTTGATTATGGTAAATGGATATATCATTCTAGATTAACGATATTCTCTCTTACAGCTTTAGAAACTAATGAAAACCATACACTCAAAATCTTAAATTCAAAATATCAACAACCTATAATCAAGGTTCAAAATGAAAAAAATACCATAAAGATTGAATTTTTTAGTGAGTGTGAGAGGTTTCATCGTCATTTCATTTTTTTCGTTGCCAACATCTTGAAGATCACATCTTCCCGCTATTAAGCATCTACTCCATATAATGGTAAGCAACATGAATGTCGAGCTTGCAAGTAATCCCAGACTGAATAGATTTTGTGATTGAGCATTCTCATTAGATGCAACATTGCCACACTAACACAATTGAATATAATAAAATTGAAATGGGAATTTTCAATGTCTCTGGAACTCAAAATTCAACACTAACACAAGATGTAGAATGTTCACTATTCAATATTTCAAAATACAATATGAGTTTTACATAGAATTCATATGCATCTCCTAAACCATGACTGGAAGTTGCAACCTCACACAAGAAAATTCATTGGGATCTATAACAATGGGGGTCCGAGTATCTAGAGATGAACTTCACTGCGTAACAACAATCAAAGTTTGGATTTCTTCATGCTTTGGTGCTCAACCAATTTTTCTGCAATGACCAAAATGTGAGATGGTGAGTTTTTTTTTCAATGTGAAGGTGTTTATCACTTGGCACAAAGAGCTCATGCATGCTAATGATGCTTGCACCAAGTTATGAATGTGACAGTGATTGCATGCCTACTTCATTTAGGCAATGGAACCTAAGCCATTTTTAATAATAAATTATCAAATTTATTTTCAGCTATAAAGGTTGAGAGCTCAAATGTAATTTTTGTGTATTTTTTTCCTAAGTTTATAATATATTTTGTCTCCACAATTTATGTATTTTCAAAGTAAAACAATAATTGTCTCCACATTGGATTACAATTTTTTAGTTTAATAAAAAATAATATTATTTTTATTTTTTATTTAAAGAGTATAGGGCCATACTCTTAAGGAGCACAATCCATAATCCTCATTATTTCATTTCTTGATCCACTTTTTTAGCAAGGAGTAGAGTCCATCATCCCCATTATTTCATTTCTTATATCCACTTCCTTAGCAATCTCATCTTCTAGGGTAAATTTTGTTGCATGACATTTTAGATACTTGTGGGTTTGTCTAGTATCGTGGCATACAAATGTGGAATACAAATTTGTCATGTTTATCCAACTTGTACTCATTTTTTTTTATCCTTTAACGCTCATTGTGGCCTACTTCCACTCCTATTGTACCTCAGGATTCATTATTATAAACTAAAATATAGAATTACTACACAGAAACAAGACTTTGGACACTATTCCTATAAGCATTAAGCTTGGTAATTGATATTTGTGATGGAAAATTATTATTTTACTTGTAGAATTGTCATACATAAAAATAAGTCATCTTTGAAAATTGTTACCTTAAGCATTGAACTCTCTAATTAATTTCATAGAAAAATATTATTTTACTGAACCAAAATTTTGTCATGAGAAACTTAATGAGAAAAAGACATATTTGAAAAAAAATCCAATTTATATAGCTTCCAAAATACTTCTACTACTTCAATCCAAAAACTTCAATCCCGAAATTTTGTAGGTACAAAATTATCATAAAGTCCATAAAAATATTTCAAAGGTAACTTGTAAGACTTGTATTTATACCTTACCCACGCCTACTTGTCCTCATCATTGCCATAAATTCACCACCTTCTAGGCATCGCTAAGTTTACTTCTAATTTTCTCATAATCAAGATTCATTTTTAATGATAAATGTTAGGAAGTCTTCCTATTGCAGTCCCTAATATTTTCTCTGTGACCATCGTTGTCACGTCCTTGTAGTAGGACTTAGAAAAAAGAAAATGTACTAGTTATACTGAAGCAAAAGTAGATTGTAATGGAGATAACCCCATTTGATAGAGACCTCTGGTTAGCGACCCAATTGGGCGAAAAACATATATATGCATCAAAAGTTTCCAAATATACTAAATAAGGTGAGCCAAGTGGGCAAAAAACATACATATGCATCAAAATTTTCCAAATATACTCGATAAGTTATATATATTTTTAATGATGATATTTTTCACTATGGTTTAAGTTTCTTAATTAGACAATTGGAAAACTTGTGGTTAAATTCTGGGATATATATATATATATATATATTGGAAAACTAATGGATAAATGTTGGGATCTATATTCTTCAGATTTACAGTCAAATAGGGAAATTGGGGACGAGGATGAGGCACATTTAGAGAGATTCCAAAGAATCTAGAAAGAATGGGAAGTTCTTAAGGATTCTAAATCTAGAGAAGTATATGATTATGAGTTTCAGGCCTTGAAACATAATGTAGAGGTTATTGCAAATGAATTAGAATTTGAGGATATGATCTCTGAAGATGACGAAGAAGGATGGGTAGTTAAATATTTTTACCCCTGTAGATGTGGGGATTATTTTGTATTGCGGAGATAGCGGTGATGGAGAGGTGATAATAATATTTTTAATTTGTATCCAATGATATCAGTGTGAGGAAAAAAACCAAAGGCTGCAATCTGGAAAGGATTATAGGGTCCATTGTAGTAAAGGATATAGGTAGGAAAAGGATTATAGGGTCCACTATAGTAGAGGATATAGGTAGAATCAGTGTGAGTCTTGATCTTTGAAAATAAAACTGCTTTTTTGATTGAGCGCATTAGGATCTTCATCCAGTTTCAATAAATTGAGCTTCATGGTCTCGGATGAAGCCTAAAGGAAACTTCAATATTTCATCAAGCTACAAGTACCAATTGCTAAGCAGGGATATTTTCTTGATATAGTAGGACCATTTGGCCCCTCTAAGGGATTTATATGTTTTTCTAGAGACCGATATTCTACAAAAACACTATACCAAAATACAAACGTTGATATTCTACAAAAACACTATAATAAAATACAAACACTGATATTCTACAAAAACACTATACCAAAATGTATTTTTCGGATCAACAAACATGATCATCTATCTCTATTGGATCGAGGAATATTGTACATCATAATGTACCTGGATGGTTATAATGGGTAGTTGCATAAAGTCATGAAAATGGTATGCATCTCCAAGGCACTGAGCTAGAGGCATCCATTGAATTAAATGTATGATTTAGTTTTCTTCTATTATTGTAAATGTTCTCTTTTCCATTTTAACAAGTAAAACGAGTTTTCTTCTATTATTGATTGATTAGTCTTCAATCAATTCTTCCAACAAAGACTGACATTTGCGTGCACACCACCAGGATTTTGATATTAATTACAACATTTTCATCCTTTTATTTCTCAATTCAAAACCCTCCTGCGAGCTATAATTTCACCTTAACTATAGTACTCCTATTCTCGGAATTGACCCCAAAAACATTTCTACAAATTTTTTTGATATTAATTACAATATTGTCATCCTTTTATTTATCAATTCCAAACCCTCCTGCCAATTATAATTTCACCTTAACTATAGTACCCATGTTCTTTGAATTGACCCCAAAAACATTTATGCAAACTTTTCAAGCTGTCATATTTGATAAAAATGCACAAAGCTTCAACTTAATATTTCAACATTTGAATTCGAGGAAAAATAAATTACAAAATAACTTAGAAGGTACAATTTTATTATAGACATCTAATTTTTTTCACCCAGGTTCTAAAATAGAAATGGGTGAAACCCTACACTTATATCCTTGAGATATTGAAATTCACTAGGTGAAAATGTAAATAAATGAGAGGCCATTAACCTTTTGAATAATATATTTTAGCTTCAATTTCAAAATAGTGATAGTTATAGTTGCCTAAATAAATACAAAACTTGTTTCTTTTAAAGGTGCAATTTTTTCATCCCATGTCTAAAAAAATCCAACCAAAGACATGGAAATGTTTTGTCAAATATTGATTGAGGAAGATACTTATCATTGTCAAGAAGCTCCTTAGAAATTCATAAGAGTGAAATTTTACTGTGGCAAGAAATTCCAAGTTTTTATATCATGGACAAATTTTACCATCTAGATGCAAATGACCATATTATGTTGGATGTCTATGATGAGGACATACAACAAAAAAATTTCTGAGAATGGAAGTAAACTTATTTTGGGCATGTATTTCTTTTGAATATAGGATATTTTAATTAATGTTTTGCTACACATAAATCAAAAAAATAAAAAACAAATTAATATCTAAACCGGGGAAAACTAACCATAACTAACCATGCAACATTCAAATATTTAAGAAAATTTCAACAAGGAATAAATTATGAAACCATCATAGAAATTCAATTAAAAAAAAATTATGGAGCCATCCAAGAAAATGAGTAAGTAAAAATATATATATAATGTGTAGATGGGTCCCATAGCAGTTTGGCAGAATAAATATGGGCTAATTCCCATTAAGAAAATAAGAGAGTATAAGAAAATATGGCAAAAGAGGAAGCCATCGCAGAGAAAATAGTTATAAAGAGATAAACATGAGCCCTCCATGGTTTACTTCCTTCTAGAGACTGCATCTCTGATATCATGGAAGACACGGTGCTCATGCAGCCGGGCAGGCCCAACTGAAAGGATTCCATCAATATGAAGCTTCATATTGTAAAAAAGAGTCTGCAATTAAATATATATATATATATATATATATATATATTAAAAAAAAAAACAAGATCATAATCTCATAATTCAAAACAGAGTTGTTTTTAAGTGTGTTTTTTTTGGAGTTTTTGGTGGATTTTTTGCAAGAATTCGACAGAAAAATTTGTGGTGAAATATTGATTTGTGCTGTTTAAATTGGTTTTTTGACTACATATATGAATTTAGCATTCTAAAAAACCATATGGGCACTTCCATTGTGCAGAGTTCACCCATCAAACTTGTGATTTCAATGAATCCCTGTGGGGTTCTAGACAAATTAGATCGAAAAATAAACCAGATAACTTTTCAAAAAATCACACTTAAATACAACTCAATTAAAAACTATCCCCAAACTACCAGATTTACTTTGGATAAATTTTCAAAAAAATTGCACTTAAAAATAACTTGATTAAATAGTTTGGTATAATTTTAAAAAATATCCCCAGACTACTAGATTTAGTTTGGTACAATTTAAGTGAAATTTAGTTGTTCTGATTGTGATTTCAAGAAAAAATGAATCAATCAATCCAAACTAAACATCTAGCCTGATAAGATTAAAAAAGAGAACACCTATTGTAATTTAGGTAGGGATTATTAAAAAAACCAAACAAACACAGATAAAAGAGTGAGATTCCACCGTTAAGAAGATTTTTGATCAAAATTGTGTACAATAAATTTATACACATTTTCATCTAGAACTTTTAAAAAAAACCAAAACATTACAACATCAGTATTAGGACTTACTCTACATTGGTAAAGAGCCATACCAGCCTCCGCAATGACTGCCACCAAGTTGGCGAAGAAGGTGCCAAGTGGAAACTATTTGAAACGCGGGCGGGAACATATGGTGATACCTCGGCCATTGAGTTTTGAGAGAAACCAGTGCATCCAGGTTCCCAAAGACCCTATTGCGCAGCCCATCCATAGCTTTTTCCTTGTTGGATTGTGAACTTCTAAAACAGACGAAACTGTTTCCCATATCCACATCAATAAACTATCCAAAATAAATATGCATTGCACCATGTAGTCCTTGTTCTCAGAGATCCTCTGTGGTAGATCATTGCAAAACGCCTGATTTTTTAGAAGCTTGGTTGTTTGCATGCCATCCAAGAAGGACGTATCTGCTAGCTTAGTTCTTGTACTATCATTACTTTTAATTAGCTGAAGACAAACTTGATCTGTCATTAATCTTCTTAAAATTATTAATTTGGGACAAATTGCAGAAAAGGGATTGGGAGGAGCTTAAATTTTTTATCTAATGAAAATGGAGTAAAGTTGTTTATGTGGTGCTTATTGATGAAAGAAGTATTAGTTTAGGATAAATTGTAGAATAGGGATTGGGAAGAGTCTGTAAAAAGTATTTTTAGCAAATTAATTAAGAAGACAAATGATCATTTCATTTTTAATTCTAACTATTCAAAACAGATGTGGCTAGAAGTTTTATTCAAAACAAATGTGGCTAGAAGTGGGGTTTCTAAAAGAACTAAAAAATGTCTAGTTAGGAGATTCTACTGAAATAGGTTTGAGGAATTGAATAGAGAATTTATAAAAAAAGGCTTTTAAAACTCTCCCATTTATAGTGGCATGAGCATATGGTTGGCTAGGAAGATTTCAAATTTTGAATAAAAATACATTCCTCCAATAAAGTGTGTAGTCAATGGGCTAACATATTGAGGCATTTTCCATAAGATAAGGAAGAAAACTCAGTGAGGGAGGTGAACATAAAACAAATTGATAGGAGCTTTCCGTGGGCTTTTTTTTATGGGATGCCAAAAGGGAATCTTGCTCTATGTAGAGGGGGAGAGATCCTAATTTCTGAAGATAATCATTCCATTAAGTTTAGGGCAGAATTGAGGGAGGAGTCATAAAATTATGCAAAATTGATGGCACTAAAATTAGTATTATTGTTTGCAAATGATAAATAAATTAACAATTTAGGGGAGTTTAGTTATTTTTAAGTTTTCATTAGATGGATAAAAGATGAACAAATATGTCACAACTTGTGTCTTAAAATAGGTCAAATGTTCGATATCGTTTTTTAACCATCTTGCTCTTGAGAAGGTGTACACAGACATAAATATGAACACTAATAGTTTATTCAAAACTATTATTTTGATATAACATAGTATTTGGATGATAACAGAAAATAGAAATAGAGAGATTTAAGAATATTATAACCCTCATTTTCATTAAATAATGACATAAGCAAAAAATGCTCTTTTGAGGGTTTCTGACCTCTAATCAAAGTTTACTCTTTAACAAATTTAATCATAATATTCAATTCTATTTATAGATATTAAAGTCATATTTATAACATAGAAAGGATATCAATTCTTAAGTGAATAAGTATAGTTTTTTTTCTTGACGTACTAAATCTAATAAAACTTAAAAAAACTTTATATTTTTAGAAATCTTTAAAATGTCCCCAGTAAATGTAAAAAAAAAAAAAAAAACTTTAGAAAACATCTGGAAAATGCAATTGTTCAACATTTTCAAAGAAATAGTAAAATTACAATATTTTCCCTTTCCAAAGAAAAGAGAATATACATAAACTCAGAAACTCAAGGAAAGAGAAAAATAAATACAAATGACCAACTTACCAATAAATAAGGCACATATACCCTGTAAAACATAGCCATGGGTGATGCTTTATATGACTAACTGGTTCCACGAAGAGAATGTTGTGATACTTCCCATGAGACCTATGCTCAGACCTATTGCCAACAATGGTGATATATTTGTTATTTCTTTCTTCATAAATGATCCCACCTAGCCCATGAAGAAACATCCCACCTATTCTGGCTCACTCAGAACAGTGTTAGTCCAGCCCTTTCCCAATCCTCTCAAATCTGTGGTAGGTCTATTCAACATATCATGATTCCATATAACTAATTTCGAAAATAATTTATAGTATAATGTCACATGACCGTAGCTAGGATTGTCAATAGAGCTCGATAGAGTCAAAAATGTCTTAATTATTTAAGAATTGAGTGCTCATTTTCGAAAAGAAGTGGTCCAACATACTACATCGATGGTAGCATGACTTTTGCGGTGTTTAACTATGTCAAACTTTTGCATCACTAAGATATATAATAACCCTTTGGAGCCTAAAAGTTACATTTTCAATCACTTCGAAACTCTGCCTATGTCATGGCATTAAACTTAAAAGACAAAAAAGTACATTATATAAAATCTATACATCAATGTTACACAAAAAAAAAAAACAAATGACGTATAAGATGATGTATAAATCAAATTAAATCAAATTTTGTATGCAAACATATCCTCACAATTCATCGTCATGTTCTCACTCACAATAAGATCTGCGGGAGAATATTTAAACTTTTCAAGACAAGAATGATTGGCCCTAAAATTGATACAGGTGCATATAGATTATGAAGCAGAATTGACATCCCAAATCTCATCATTCGAGTAGTCTTCCAGAGGATCCAAATTATTTCTTATAGTGCCTTCAAACATTGTTGGTTCTTGGGGAATAATTCTTAATTTGGATCTTAGGTTATGGAGGCCTATGGATGAGATGTCAACTCCATCAATGAAAATTATGCCCTTTGTTGGTTCCACAATGTGAAAAATGGATTGAATAAGAGTAGATTTTCCACTTCCAATCCAACCCACAACTCCCACCTTCGTGCCTCCAGGGAAAGTGCATGTAAGCCCCTTCCAGACAAGCAGAAGATGTGGTCCATAGCGCACTTGATTATACAGATCAAACCTATAAATGAACTTACATGAAAATTACTACCTTTGTATGCATAAAAAAAGTCTATTTGTATTGAGTTCTGACCTGTAAATCAGTTAGATCTATTGCTCCTCTAGATGGATAGTTGGAGTTTTCTCCATAATTATGTATGATCACTGGTGACTCATCGGGAATACATGAATACTGCATTATTCTCTCTGCTGAGATCATCTTTGTCTCCACAAAACAAAGGCACCATATTAGCCAGGCTTCTATCATGTTCAGACTTAGACCATATGTTACTGCCAACCCTACAATGCCTGTAAAGGTGCCATTTGATTTACTTTCATATTTCATGTAAAGCATATGTCTAGTCTACTGAGATCAATTTAGGAAAAAATAATTACATTCCAAGATATTCCTTCTGTACCTAGTTGGTCTAATTACATCTTTAGGAAAGTGAATGAGGAACACCAAAAAGAATGAAAACACAAGATTTGATAGAAAACCCATCCAAATACAAAGGCACTCATCGGCTCCAAAATTGTGGAGACCAGGTCTAATATATATATTATTCAACTCGATATTTATTTCCAGGAATCAAGATTCTTGGTCAAAACTTCTAATGGTGGCTGCTTCGGAGATTGATTCTCCAAAATTTTGTACGATTGGAAATCCACAAACTAATGCCAATCAAGCCAGTTCCCTAGCTGATGTTATGTAATGCATGCAATGAAGGTCAGAGGAGTTACAAGAATTATCTTATTCATTACCATACAAACCCAAAATCATGGAAAAAAATAAATATAGATAAAATGTTGTCATGATAGAATCATGATGTAACTTTATCTATTTGATAACATCCTTTTCAATCAGACTATGGGATCTACCTACACCAAACCTTGAAGTAGAGATCAAACTCTCTTATCTCTAATTTATGTTCCTCTGTGAAAATTAAAATTTGAAATTTTGTATTCATTATTATTGAGAAATACAGAGAATACCTGGTACTGTATACATTTAGCACCCAGTGGTATAAACACAATGAAGACCTGCCAATAAATCCGAGACATGGCTGTAATGATCCTCAAAAGTTGTATAAATGAAAAAGCCAATTTTCCTAGTTGAGTAGGAATCGATGTGTCCAGTGCACTCTGATCAGTTAATGCCTTCCAAGAAATAGAAAGGTTGTTATTGACCCACTAGAATCAGATGATTTCTTGAGTCTCTGCAGAAAGATATTGGCTTATTAAAATAATAAATTTCAACTGACCCGATTCAGTATTCGCCGAGATGGAGTTGCATCAAAGAAGGAAATTGGTGCACGAAATATACACCTGTGCATATTGTTGAAAATTTGATTAGCAATTTTAAGTCCAGCCAATGAAAGAAGCATAGACCTCACAAGAATGCACGGGGAGTTGATTAATGTCAAAGCAACATAAACCAAAATTAAAAGGGAATTTCTCTCAGGGGAACTCTCATTTTCTTTTGTATGGGTTTCCAATGCCATCCAATAGTTACTACATATTTGAAGTACCTGAAATATTATTTGGGCCATTAGTATTATAGGTATAAAAGTACCATTGTATGCAGCAGTAATGTAAGACCAGTATACTGACATGTTTACCCTATCTCTCTCTATGTATTCTTCTTGTACAAGTTGTGAATTTTATTCTCTTTATCCATTATTTCTTCGCGGTTTTCTAGTTCAACCTCTTCCTCGAAATAAATTGTGTTTTTAACACCACACTGCTTAAGTGTCTCAGTGGCAGTAACATTTTTCACTACAACTATATTGCCATGACATGAACTTTCAACAAATGTCTCTGATGTGTACACTTCATTTTCCATAACAGAAATAGCTTTCAAAGCTTTTTGATGTGCACCAACGAATTCCACAAAATCTGTGCCTAGCTATAAAATTTCATCATATCTTCCTACCTGAGTAAATTCACCATCTTGCATTACCTGTGAAGAGTATCATTTACATTAAAAAATACGGATCCCTTATTTCCTCCTCTGAATAAATGATCACTAAACCTACTCTCTTTACCAATTAAATTGAAAATTTTAATATCACTAGAACAGGATGAAAGAAATTCAAACCTACGAGAATGATGTCAGCTTAGGGTAAAAACTCCACTTGATGAGTTACATAGGCTAAATATTTGAAGCCAGAATACCAAGTATGCATTCCTATAACAAGCAAGTCCAATTTCTTAGATGCTTATGGACATGAATTTGCAGTAGCCCAACCAACATTGTATATTATCCAAACTGAAAAATGAATTTCAGAGTGCTACTATATAGCTTCATCATTACATAAATACATTAAAACTAATTAATTCGGGAAACCTACAGTATGTAAAGGATAAGAGAAACATAGTTGGAAAATATGTTTTCTAGTATGTGCATCCACATCATTAAAAGGGTCATAAAAAATACAAATTTTTGCATCTTGATATAAAGCATGGAAAATCTGTATTCCCTTTTTTTGTCCACCACTCAAATTTAACCCTCCTTCTCCAATGTCTATCTCATCCCTGTAGGGAAAAAGTTCAGGATATTTCTTCAATGCATAAGCCTAAATTACATATTGTGTCTAATATTATCCATCCATTGCCCAAAGAGAATAGCGTCTTTAATTTTCCCACTTTGTATCCAAGGAGACTGAGGGACATATGCTTTGGTACCACTTAAGTTATCAAAGCTTGATATTTTTGGTATTTCACCTAATATGTAGGATAAAAGGCTTGATTTTCCTGAACCAACAGTTCCACATACAACAACCCTCATTCCTCTCTCTATTTGGACATCTAAACCTCTTATACTTGGACTAGAGGTATCGTGATTCCAATAAAAGATCCCTCCTTGGATTTGAATCGCGAAGTCTGTTGACTCCTTTGATACCTTTTCTACCCCATCATGTTGCAGCTCTTCCTCCTACAGAAAGGCCACAATGTGATCTACTGATACTTTAACTTGAGAAATCTGAGGGATTAAGCCATGAAGCATGCCTATAGCTCCGTGAAGTGTCCCAAAGGTTGCAAGCGCAGAAATAATTCTCCTTGTTGTCAAAGGCACTCCTATAAGCATACATGTCTGAAAAGTTATTACATTGTTAATATTTTTTTTTTGACTCATGGATATTTGAACCTTGAATTTTTTGCTCTACATCATGCTTTATAACATGGTAATCACCAATTAAATTGCCTATATACAATGTGTTATTAATAGACCAAAATCAATTTATATATAAGGTATTATAATATACATAATTTGAAGAGAAGCTAAAAATGGTGTGTAAAAATAATCTTGATGCAATATATAATTTAATATAATGTTTATAAGTAAGGCAGATCGTGGATAACTTCACCCTTGTTCAAGAGGAAATCCACTCAAGTCTACATCAGAAAGAACAAGGTATGGTTCTTAAACTCGACTTAGCTAATTCTTTTGATCAAGTAAATCATAGCTTTATGTTAAAAGTCATGAGCAAGTTTGGTTTTGGAGCAAATTTCATTAAATGGATCCGGGCTTGCATATTGGAGCCATGGATTGCTCCTCTAGTAAATGGCAGAGCCACCGATTTTTTTAAAGCTTCGAGAGGGCTTAGGCAGGGGTGCCCACTCTCACCTCTGCTCTTTGTAATCCAAGCCTCTGTCCTCAGCTTCCTGTTAGATAAAAAGATGCAAAACTAAGATATCAATGGTTTGTGTGTGGCTAGAGGGGTAAAAAACATAAATCGCGCCTTATTTGCGGATGACACTATGTTATTGGGAGTTGCCACTATCTCCTCAGCCTCCAAGTTCAAATCAATTCTGGATGAATTCTGTGAGGCCTCAGGCAGTGTCTTAAATAAAAACAAATGCCATATCTACTGTTGGAACACCTCGCCCAGATTGCTCTCTGCTAGCTCTAGATGTTTGGGCTTTGCAGCCTCGTCCTCTTGGACCTCTTTCAAATACTTGGGTCTTCCTGTTTATCAAAAAAGACCTGTAAGCAAAGACTGGCTACCACAACTCGAAAAATTCAAGACCAGGATCCAAGCCTGGGGATACTCCTGGCTCAACCCTGCTGGTAAATCGGTCCTAATCAAATCTGTGCTCTCTAGCCTCTCTCTTTATCAATTTGTTGTGCTTCTCACTCCGGCTAGCATTATAAAAAAAATGGAGGAGTACATTCAGAAGTTTTTTTGGAAGGGAGGAAAATAGAGTGAAAACAAGCTCCCCCTTATCAGTTGGGAAACCATCTCAAAGCCATTGTGGGAGGGTGGTCTGAATTTTAAAAATCTATGTCAGCAGAACATAGCTATGGCAGCAAAGATTATTTGGAAGATCATTGCGCCCAAGCCAGGTTGGGCTCAACTGGCTCTCTGGAAAAAATATTTCAGAGGTCCTCGATCCAGCTGTTTGGACAAAGTAACTCATCAGCCGAATTCGTCCTTCCTTAAATTGTTTGCCAAAGCTGCTCCTCTAGTTAATGTGCACTCCTTCTGGATTCCAGGGAACGGAAAAAAGATTAATATCTGGACAGACAGAATCATGAACATGGATCCTATTGAACACAGGGCCCCCATTAGAGCGTTGCGCTGCCGGATGGAGGGAGAGGGGCTTCGAACGTTGTGGGATATTTCGCTGTGGAGTGATTATGTTTGGGCAGGATGGAAATTTCTTGTTGTGCCGCCTCATTTGCTTGACGAATGGATCATGTTGCTCAACCTCCTTCATGGATTGGCGCCCTTGCACATAAGGAGAAGAGACTCGAGAGGTTGGGGGCAGAATGCCAGAGGCTACGTGGTCTCCATGGGATATGCTAAGTTGAGCGAGAGACCTCACGTTCCCCCTGACCCAGCACCTTGGCTTGGTGTCTGGCGTATCCCTTCATGGCCCAAAATCGATTTCTTTGCTTGGCTTCTTTGCCATGGTAAAATTCTCACGTTCGACATTCTGCAAAGGAAAGGATTCCATGGCCCTTCCAGATGTTCTCTGTGTAAATAAAATGCAGAGAGCGATGTCCACTTAATGCTTGACTGCAGCTTCTCTAAGCAGATTTGGTTCTCCCTCATCCACAATCTGGATCCCAGCATTTCGCTACCTTGTTCCACTGCTGATCTTTTCTCTTGTTGGGCATACAAGTATCCTGGCCCTCCTCCAAAAAACTGGATTATCAAAACTGCATGGGCTGTCCTCCCAAAGGTAATCTGTTGGTAGATCTGGCTTGAAAGAAATAAAATAATTTTCAGAAATGCCGTACAGAATCAAAAGGTATTAGAAACCAAGATTAAATGTCAACTGAAAGAGTGCTTGACTGATTTAAAAGACGATTCTAATCTCAGCCAACAGGACATTTCCTGGGGAGCTTCCCTTGATTTGCAATTCCAAACAGCAGAGAGAAACGCTCCTCCTCTCAAAGACTGGAAAATAAGAAAATCTGAAACTGACTTTCAAGATTGGCTTTCATCTCATTCAAGACAGTCTCTCTTCTTTGATGGGGCAGCAAAGGGCAATCCGGGCAAAGCTGGTGCAGGAGGCGTTGTTGTAAGTCCAATTGGGGAAAAAATTCATTCCTATGCTTGGGGACTTAGCCATTCATCCAGCATCCAAGAGGAAGCCTTGGCTCTCTTTCAAGGTCTTAAGCTTCTCAAAGATTTAAATATAAGGGAAGCTAATATTATAGGAGACTCACAAATCATCATAAATTCCATGATCTCAAATTCTCCGGCATCGGACCTCAAATTC
Organism: Pinus albicaulis; assembly: GCA_034641835.2. Taxonomy (NCBI): domain Eukaryota; kingdom Viridiplantae; phylum Streptophyta; class Pinopsida; order Pinales; family Pinaceae; genus Pinus; species Pinus albicaulis. Next base: position 1,370,400,044 of record CM076581.1, read on the forward strand.
GCAAGACTGATTGTCAGAATCAAGGGAATGGAAAACTTTTTTCAAAATCTAAACTACTATCATGTGCTCAGAAATCATAACAAAGAGGCGGACAGTGAGGCCAACAAAGCTGCCCTCCTCCCTGTTGGGGCCAAGTTGAAAGACGAAGAAGAAACATGGGAACCTATCCCATAAGCTGATTGTTGTCATGTTTTACTACTTTCTCCTAAATCAATTTGTTTGCATTTTCAAGTCGGGGAAAATATCTGAAATTGAATTTATAGCTATCTCTGCAAGGAGGAAGTCCTCAAATTTTAGCTGCATTCTAAATCTCAGCAGTGAGGGGCAACAGGATAGAGACACCCTCAATATAACCAGATTTCTGGCATTCAGGCCAAGTTGAATATAAACAATCCATAACCGTTACTGTAAAAAAAAAAAAAAAAAAAAAAACATTAAAAATGTATAAAGTAATAAATAAATTTGAATTTAAAATAAATAAAAAAATAACAAATATAATTTCATTTTTTCACTATGAGTATGGTTTTTCTCCTTAAGAATGTTATTATTTGGGTTTCAAGTTTTTGCCAATACTTCTTATATAAAATTTAGAAAGATTTTGAAAAAAATGTTATAATAAATTTTCTCAAATATTAAAATTATACCACAACTCAAAATTAAAATAATATTTATTTTAACCAATTTCCAATATAAAACATAATTTTTTTTTAAATAAATTATTTAAAATAAAAATCCTATACATTTATATTGATTAAAAGAAAAAAATACATAATGAACAATACCTTTTTCATATATATATATATATATAAGAGCCGTGGTGGAAATTTCATGTAATAAAAGTTTAAAATAATAATCATGGTTGATGGGACACTTATTCCAAGATGAATGTTGGGAAAAACATCCTAGGGGGTGTTCATTTGGTCTATTACGGCTAAGAAAATCGGCAAAGGAAAAGGAAAATACATTTGAAGCAGAAAAATTATTATTGGCACATTTATTTATGAAAAATAATGGAAATTCGAAGAAAAGGGAGATGAAAGGTCACATGCTGCATGTGAGGAGGAAATTGAAGGAAATACAGGAAAATGAATAAAATAGAGCCCTCTTCTATAAAAAGGATTCTAAGGATTAGTTGGTACCTTTTTTTAGTTCATTTTTGGAGCTCTCTCATTACTCTCTCTCTCTCTCTCTCTCTTGGACACTTAAAGTTTTCTTGGAGCACTTGGGCATTTGCGCAAGGAAGGAAAAGAAAGCAAGGAAGAGCAAGATCAAGAATCTACGACATGATTCTTTGCAGGTATTGATTTGCATATGTGATTTACTTGTTATATATGGCATGCGTGGTATTATATGTTGTTCTTTATGTCTTTGCATGGGTTTTTCTAAGTGTGACAGTGGTTCCATCCTAGCCTTGCCATTTCTGTATAGATTTGATGAGATGGGTTTCTCATACATTGGTTGAGTTGGATTACCAGATGGATTTGAAACTGAGTGGGGTGAATCTCCAAAATGATAAACACATGGCCTAGAGGTCCTTGAACTATATTGTGGATCACGGTAAAGGCACTGGCCTAGTAACCCTTGAGCCAGACTATGGGTTGCGTTAAAGCTAGATTGTGTGTCTCAGTGGTCCTAGGAATACTTGTCGGTGAATGAAGGGATATATGGTCAAGTGAATAGGTGGATTTCTCTTCGTTAGGCCTAGCAGTCCTGGGATGGGATGTATGGTAAATCCTCGAGAGTATGTCTCGATTTAGGGCGTAGTGATCCCTAATTCAGACTGTGGATTACGGTAAAGCCTGAGAGACTAGGAGGCACTCAAATTATTCATGTTGTAGGCGGAGAACCTTGGTAGCATTCATTCTTGTTTGGTTATTTTTGGTTGGTTATGAGTCTCACATTCATGCTTGGAATATGGAACATGGGTGATTGGCTAAAGAGAGATTTTTCTCAGCCAATCTATGGTCAGGTGCAACGTGGTAGCCCCATCCCCAGTTTATTTTTATATTCATTAATGAAAATTTCATTCCTTTGGTATTTTATGCATAATTTTACTGGTTATTATGTGGATTCTATTGTTGTTATATCTATTGTATTTATGTTGTTATTTTGCTGGTTATAAGCATGTAATTTATCAGTGATGATGTATGGATCTCTCCATGTTTTTACTTGTAAATGAATGCACAATGTATCTATGGTCAAATAGATTGTATTGCAGCTTATGATGTAAGGTATCAATTCTTCTTAGCGATTATCAGATAATTATGCGACACATATGTTTAATTATGATGTTTACACCTGTAGATGCAATGTTTGTGACATGTTTGACGAAATGCCTATTATGGCTAGGAGGGGTCCAGATGAGTTGTTGATGATGTGATTGCTTCCATACCTTTTTTTTAATGTTATTCATCATCTCATATAGTTTCATGAATTTTTTGGAAGTGACCTGCGCTCTAAGGCTGAAAAGGTGGCACAATCGCAGAGTTGCAGGCACAAAAATGACCATTTGGGTCCATGGCCACTACCTTGCCTTGGCATGCCTGCAGCTATAGGGTCTTGTATGCTACCTTTACTTGGCATGCATGCGTCTATGGCTCAAAAGGGTCAAAAAGCCAATCTCCCTCAAGGTTCAGGAGCCTGGAAGGCTGGGTTACCTCCTTAGGATGTTTTTGATGTCGTGTAAGGTGTGTTTATCGTTTTTCTATGAGTTCCAATTCCTTAATGTCATCTAGGAGGTTGAATATCATATTAGTAGTATCTCGTCACATATTTACCCCAATTGGCCGGTTACTTGGGTAGATGTAGGAAGAGGGTGTTACAAAGTGGTATCAGAGCATGATTCAACCCTTGGACTACATTGGTAGTGTGTTGATCATGCATTTATTTTGATTTCATATGTGTTTAGTATGCTTGTGTCCTATATGTGCTTGTTGCATCCATGTTGTGTTGGCCATGGTGGCAGTGGTGTCACCATGGAAGTGTTGATGGTATTGTTGTTAACATGTCTTCATGACTGTATGAATGGTTATGTCTTGTTCATGCTTGTGTATGTTTCGTGCACACTTGCTTACATAGTATGCATGCATTTCTTGTGTATCTTAGGGTTACATATTTTTCATGCTTCCGTGTTATCTGTGTATGCTTGCTTATGTGATGTTATATGTTGAACATACATTAGTCATTCACGCTTGGTTACATTTTTCTTATAATTTTATATGGTCTGTGCTTATGATGGTGTGTGGTTAAGCTGCATTGGTATGGTTATGCATTAGGTCATGTTGTGTATTTGGTATGGTTATACATCTATGACTAGACTCCAACTAGAATGATGTTTTTGCGCTAGTATACCATGTGTTATAAGTTTATATGCTGATTATGATTATGTATATACATGTATTTCATTGTTTGGTTGATCTTGCAGGATGTATATCTCATGAATTCATATATGATATTAAATGTTTGAACTTCAACTGAGAAGCAACAAGATGATCTAATTCCCTCTCAAGTATTTTCAAGAACACATGTTAGCCAAGGTATTCATAAACCATTCAAATACTTATCAAATGATGAACAAGAGTCATAGCTAGAGTACATAATAGAACCATGCTTATAATGATAATATAACCAGAATACTAACAATGAAAAATCAACTATTATATAAATATAATATCAAGTACAAGTTCTCATAGACCACAATAGGAAAATAAATCTTATTAACATATGAAAAAGACAACCAATTCGAGGACTTCCACGTAACACCCAACCATAGATTGGGCTAAACCAAATATTTATTTCATCCAATAACCCCATGACATATTCCAAGCATGAATGTGGGATCTAATGGGATACACCAAAATATAATCAACCAAGGAAGCTAGTGGTTAAACCATCTCCACCCTCAAGCTACTATGATCACACCTAAACCTTCCTCGAGATCACAAAACCAAACCAAGCTTGGATGCTTCGAAATTTATTCACCATACCATAAGGAATTTACATGTCTCCACCCAATTTTCATCGGACTCCTACATAGAACCATCTCCACCCGCATCCCTTGGGATGTTCCTGAGACCACCACACCTAGTTCTAAAAGATTCCAGAAATATAAAGCTTAACCAAGAATGAACTCCATCACACCATGGTTATCTAGGAAATAGTAAGGGATGGTTGAAACCACTGTCAAACAAGGGAAATCCCATTCCAATGATAACAAATGGACAAAAATAACAAATGCATGTACCATTCATTCATGTCCCAGAAAGAAAATGACACATGCAACCTGTTACCTGGAAGATCTTTGTGTTGAAGTTATTGATCCAACCTTCTCCTTGCTTTCCTTCACTTTCCTTTTGCTTATCCTTTATTTATTTTGTGTTCTTTCTTACTTTCTCTTCTTGGATATCTCTCTCTCTAACACTATTGTCAAGCCAAATCTAAAAAAAGCTAAACATGGTACTCTGGAGCATTTTTGTTATTGATGTCTCTTTTTTCTTCATTTTCCTTCATTTTTTCCTCAAATTTCCTTAGCATGCAATATGTCCCCGTTCACATTTCTTATCTCTTATTTTATTTTATTTCTTATAAATAAATTCCAACTATTGCCTTTTTTCCTTTGCCAATTCCTTTGTCAATTTCTGTTGAAATAATAAACCAAAAGTGATGCCCACCATAGTGCTTTTCCCAACATTGAGATTGGAATACATGTCCCATGACCTTGGTTTTATTTTTCCTTTATTATCCTTTACTACATCAAAACTTTAACCTGGGGTTGTAACAACTCATTCTTAAAAATAGATAACAAATTGTGACATTGGAATGGTATAAAAATCTATCCAATGTTTCATTGTGACAAATATTGTTACAATATGACACTACATTGCAATTTATTCAATGTTGCATTGCAACATTACAAAATCGGGATTCTATATTAGGATTTATAATATTATGGTTTATAATATTGGATTCAATAGTAGATTTTATAATATTGGGTTTAATGTTGTGTTTATAATATTATTGTTTAATATTAAAGTTTATTCTATTGGGTTTAATATTAAAATTTATAATATTGGGATTAATATTAAGGTTTAAATAGTCATTGTACAAAATTAGTCAAACATAGTTAGCCCAATAAATAGTCAAACATAGTCAATGATAGTAACACTTAACCATCTTAATATTCAAATTAATATTAGTCATCAAACATAGTCAACCACATTATTCAAATATAGTCAAACAATTTGAACCTTTATAGTCAATTTTTAAATAGTTGATCATGCTTAAACTTGGTCAACTCTATGTCTACCATATTTAACAATACTCAATCTTAACAATACTTAACAATATTTAACAATCTTGTGATGTTGAAATGGTATAGAAATATGTCCAACATCGAATTGTGGTAAACATTGTTGCAATGTGATAATCAATTTGACAATCATTGTCGCATGTCACATTACATTGCAATTTACTCAATGTTGATTTGCAACATTACAAAAAAAGGGTTTAATATTAGGGTTTCTTCCATTGGATTTATAATATTGGGTTTAATATTACATTTTAGAATATTTGGTTTCATATTGGGCTTATAATATTAAGGTTTTACATTAGGGTTTATAATATTGGGTTTAACAATGAGTTTATAATACTAGGTTTAATATTACGATTTATAACATTAAGTTTTAAATTAGGATTTACAATATTATGTTTTTAATAGTGGGTTTAGCACTAGATTTAAAATATTGGGTTTAATATTATGGTCTATAATAAATTAGGTTTAATATTATGGTTTATAACATTGGATTCCATATTAGGCTTATAATATTGGGTTTTTAATGCTAATATTTATAATATTCGGGTTTATAATGTTAGATTTAATATTCAATTTAATATTATGGTTTAAATAGTAATTCTATTAAATTAGTCATTCCTAGTGAACAACATTAATACTTAAACATAGTTAACCATATTAATAGTCAAGCTTCTTAATAGGAAAATTAATATTAATAGTCAAGCATATTCAACTATATTAATATTGAACAATTTTAATATTTGTGTTAATATTAATAGTCAAACATAGTCAAGCACATTATTCAAAAAAAAGTTAGCATTTAGAGTCAATGTTTAAATAGGTAACCATGCTTAAACTTGGTCAAATTTATGTTTACCGTATTTAGCAATACTCAACCATAAAAATATTTAACAAAATTGTGATGTTGGAATGATATAGAAATCTATCCAACATCGCATTGTGACAACTAGTTTCATAATCATTGTCACAATGTTACATTACATTACAAGTTATTCAACATCGCATTGCGACATTATAAAATTAGGGTTTAATATTAGAGTTTATAATATTAGGTGTAATATTACGGTTTATAATATTGTCTTTATTATATTGGGTCTAATATTAGCATTTATATTATTGGGTCTTTATAATATGAGGGTTTATAATGTTGGGTTTAATATTTGAGTTTAAAATAGTGGGTTTAATATTAATTCTATAATATTGTGTTTATATTGGAGATTATAACATTATGTTTTATAATGTTATATTTATTACTATTTGGTTTAATATTGTGATGGAATGGTACAAAATTTTATAAAATGTCGCAATGTGACAAACATAATTACAATGTGACAATCAAAATTAGATTTATAATATTGGGTTTAATGTTGTTGGGTATGTTTGAATATCTTTGACAAACAATGCTCCTCATCTTTGGTCAAACATAATCTCTTATCATTATTATTGATTAATATTAATAGTCAAACTAGTCAACCACATTAGTGAACATAGTCAAACAATGCCAATCTTGATAGTCATTTTTTAAATAGTTGACCATGATGATTTTGTAATATTGAGTGTCGCATTAGGATTTATAATATATGGTTTTTAATATTAGGGTTTATAATATTGGGTTTAATATTTTTCTTTATAATGTTGGGTTTAATATTGGATTTAGAATATTTGATTTAATAGTAACGTTTATAATATTGGGTTTTGCATTGGGTTTAAATGTTAATTAAAACTTAGTCACGTAGATAAATATTTAACTCATTCTTATATTAAAACCTTATAATAAACCCTAAATCTCATATTATAATTATATCTTAATTACTATTATTATATTTGTAATATGTTATAATTATAATAAATTAATATATTATTATTATAATATAATAATACTAAAACCTAATTATTAAAATTATAGGGTAATTAATAATGTTATTAATATTTGTATTAAATCTCTACTATACACCTAATAATTATTAATGTGGTTGATATATGCCTATAGGCTATATCAACCACATTTACTAATGTGAACGTGGTTGTGCATGTGGTTGATATACATCTATTATTGTATATTAACCATGTTTATTAATGTGGTTTTGCTAGTAGATATATATATTTAAAAATATATGTAACCATATTCTTAACCATGGAGATTTACCATGGAAATTCTTAATGTATAAATCGACTTTATTCCAATACCATGGACCAATGCCATGGCCTATCAATACCACGTGCTTAAAAAATGATAACTTGTTTCATATGAAATTTGTTCATAATCGTTTTAGTAATCAATCTAATTACAAAGGGTAAAATGAGCATAACTACTTTGGAGATAAATCTCAAACTTCTTTTTGGGGTGTAGAATTTGAGGAAAGGTTTACGCTTCTAGAGATTTGATTCCTCTCGATGCATGATAAATCCAGAGTTAGATGGATCTAAGTTGATTTGGATTGAGGGCAATGTCACATTTTTAGATTATCATTATACAGTATATGTTTGAGATAAAATTTGTACTTGGAATTTACATTATATTTTCTTTGCTTGACATGACCATATCATTGTTTTCTTTGATTTAGTACGTGCTTCTTGCCTTGAATGATTTGTACAAATTTGTTTGGATGCTTTGAGTTGTTTATGTGTCTATTTGTTTGTATTTGGATGGTAATGTTTGTGAATGTTACCGTTGTTGTGTTATATTTCTATATGTGTATGTAATTATCTATTAGTAGTTAGTTGGTGATGAAGAAGGGAGGCAATCTTGTCAATAGTGTGTAGGAGGATTGATCCTACAAATCTATTTCATTTCTTTTTTGGTATCATAAATTTTGATATCTAATTAATTCTAATAGTGTCCCTGAGCTATTACTAACTATATTTAATAATTTACTGTGTAAATATTAATCTAAATAATTTATTTCTTTACTAAAGTTTGAAATACTATATTTTCTTCGAGAATATTTTGAGATTTTTTTTATCTATAGTCTGTTTTGGGAAGTGAGTCAAGAAATAATGTATTATTGAATTTCTTTTAATGTGGTCAGATTTACAAAATATTTATATTATATGTTTCTCCAAACAATTATCACATCTAATTTTGTGCATTTTCCTAGTGCAAAGAATATTTCATAAAAAATAAATTTTACCATCTATTTAATAATCACATACAATTAAATTAAAATTATAAAACCAATTTTCTAAAATAAACCCATCTATAACATTTAAAAATAAATATAAATATAAATAAAAAATAGAAATTGATTAGTATATTTTAATTTTTTTGGTGATAAAATAAATTATGACAAACTAATTGATGAGTATTTATTTTATTTATTCCATTAATTATTTGATAATTATTCCACTAGTCAATGAATATTGCATTGATCCATGGATATTTCATTCATCAATGGATATTTATTCCAGCAATTCAACACTTGAAAATTTCTTATATTGTCACATTATGTAGGTTGTATTTCCACTTTCACTGGCCAACTAATACAGACAACTACTTGGAATTTGACTACTGCAATTGGTCGAAGGAAAATTGAACACGACTCAACTGCACCACAAACATTTCACAAAACTATGAATTAAAGGACCTTTATGATATGAAATATTTTATACTGTCCAAAATATCAAGCAATTCTGCATCATAAATCTAATATGAATTCGAATATTTCTCCTTGTTTGGGCCCTATCACTTCCATGCTTTTGGAATTTTCTGAGAGGGGACCAAATTATTTGGAAATTGCCACCATTAGCCATATATTATTATTTTATCTGGATTATCAGAGCTTATGTGAATCCCATATATATCAGACACTTCATGCTTTCCAACCATAAATCTCAGTACTTACAAAAGGTATTGCAGTGATATGGCTTTTCATAATTTCCATGTGTTTCTAGCTTTGCCTGCAACGTTAACAGTCACTAATGGAGGGGCTTCCACAACAACTCGTATTTGTATGTTCTTCTCTTTCTTCTTAATCTCGTTTCTGCACAAGAGAAGGATTAGTGCAACATTGCCACTAGGACCCTATGCATGGCCCATTATCGTAAATCTCCACCAATTGGTACTGCCTGCTCACCACTCTCTTAAATGCCTTGCTGACAGATATGGTCCCATTCACTTTCTCCATTTAGGCACAGACTCTATAGTATTGGTTTCTTTGTCCGAGATAGCCAAATAGTTTCTCAAAACTCATGACTTAATTTTTTCCAGCCGACCTCCAAAAATTGCTGGGAGATTAATGTGTTACAATTCTAAAGATGTGGTCTTCGCTCCCTATGGAGATCACTAGAGGCAAGTCAAAAAAATATGTGTTAGAACTGTTGACAGCAATGAGAATCGAGTCCTTCAATGGTGTGCAAGAGGAAGAGGTGTCTGCGATGATTTAGTCAATTTGGGAGGAGAGTAAGAATGGAAGAATGGGTTTGAATGTGAGCAAGGCCATCTCTACTCTCACCTCCAATAAATTTTGGAGAATACTTGTGAATAATAAATGTTCTGACAATGATTTGGGTGGCGATTAGGGACCCCTCATCATGTTGGTGCCAAGTTCTTTCCACGATGGTTCTTGCCTCAAGGGTGTCACTCCATAATGGATTGTAACAAAAGGGGAGGGGCCAAAGGTTTAGTTGCTCGCCAAGGACTAAGGTGACAGGGTAGTGATCCGAGTCCAAGAAAGGAAAAATGTTGGATGTTTCCACTGAAATGAGGGAAATGAGGGAGACATCCACAATGAAGCGGTATAACCTTTCCATGATGTTCCCTAAGCCAAGCCTATGGTTAGTCCAAGTGAAGCTTCTATTCTTGGGGATGATGTCCACCAAGTCATGATCTCTCATGATACTTTCCAGCTGATCTCTCGATGGATCGGGAGTGAAAGTACCCCCCATTTTCTCTTTTTCATTAATTACCAAGTTCAGATCACCTCCACTGATGAAGTTGTTGTTTTCTTCATCTTTCATGTCAGATTGAAAAGATAGCCAGCATATTTCTTTGTCACGATAGTTATTTGGGCCATATATGTGGTAAATTTTTATTGTGACATCCTATTGAGTTATTTGTAGTTTAAATTTCATCCAATATTGGGCCTTTAAACTTGAAATTTGTTTCCATGAGTTTAGATTCCAAATTATTGCTATTCCTCCTCATGCACCTTTGGATTCTATAACTGTTCTTGTGTAGTTTCGGATTCTACTTATGGTGGTTTCCATATCTTTTTCTCCATGCTTGGTTTCTTGGATAAGTATTATGTTTGGCTTCTCCTGATCGATAAGATCTCTTAGGGAATTTTTTTAGAGGGGTGCCCTAATCCCCTACAGTTCCATGTTAGTGATTTCGTTATTTAAGGAATGCAGGCTGAAACCTTGTCTTCACTCCTATTACTTGGTGGCTTGTTTCTTTGCTATTATTCCCTCCAATAAATGTCTCTATTGGTTGCTGCATTCCCAAGGTGATGTTCTTTTGAGCTGCCTCGTCCTTATAGTGTTTAGCGGATTTTATTCTTGGTCCAATTTTTTTCAAGGATTCCAAAATAGGTCCTAGACCCTTTGCTGCATTTATGGTTACTATCCAGGTAGAGGATTGTTTATAAGAGGATGGGGTTGGGCCAGATTTGGAGGGGGGAGGATGTGGGAGAGGTTCAGAAGGAAAAGTGGAAAGGGAGTGTTGAGGGGGTTCCTCTTCCAGAGAGCTCAAAGCGGTGAAGGGTTTGGAAGAGATGGGGGAGGGTTCAGGAGTTTGGGAGGGAAGAAAAGGGGGATCGGGATGACGAGAAATGCTAGGGATAGCTGATTGAGAGGATGGGAGAGCTGTTGAAGGGCCAAAATTTCTGGCAGTAGGAGAAGATTTATTTTTTTTATGACTTATCACCGGGGGTCAGAGTCATAATTTTCGATCTTTATTGTTTTCAAGAATCTATTGGCGAAATGACCATATTCGTGGCATAACTTCCATTTTAATGTCATTTTTTCATAGTCCAGTTGTTGAATGTGTGTCGAGTTGTCCACCTTCATCTTGATTTCCTTCGATAGTCCTTTCTCCAGATCTACCTCCACAAAAATTCTTGCGCAGGCTTGCATGTTGTCCTTCGGCTCGCTTCTGTCAATGAAATTTCTGATGACATTGCCAATTGATCTAACAGAGTCATCCCCCAGAAGTGAAGTGGGAGGTGAGGAAGACGAACCCACACTGGGACAACATTAGGGATGTCAAGATCTGGGTCGAAGTTCAGCTTCCATTTGTTTAAATAAAGCCCCCTGGTATCCATGAAGTATGGCATGTTTCTAAATATTAGATCTTTGTCTTCCTTTGTCTCAAAATGAAGGTGTAAAAACCCCTACCGCAAAATCTGATGGAGATTTTCCCTTTTATTTTGTCCAACCATTTATGCTCAACCCATTTCTGGATTGTTTTTGGTGACATAAATAGGCCTGTAAATTACCCAATGAGCCCTTTCTCTGTGACGGATAGTGCGGCCATTCGAGGGAGCGTAGGGGGAGTGAGACTTCCTAAATTCCATCCATTTTTTTGACAAACTTCGAGATCGCAGGCCTCAGACGAGGAGGGTTTAAGGAGTTGATGACAGCAAAGAAGGTCGAGGCGTGGTCGGGAGTAGCGTCCACCTCCGAGATGGACCCTGGAGGGGCCATGCGGCCAAAGGCATAACAACAGGAGGAGGCTGAAGCATGCGCGACTGCGCAGATGCTACAAAACTAGCTTGATTTAATAAACTTCGACACTGAAATGAATTTCAAAATATTTTTTCTGAAATTTTCTTGAAATTCATTTAAAATTTTGATATTGAAATTCATTATTTAGAATATATATGAAAGTTTCTTGAAAGTTTTCTTGAAATTCATTATTTAGAATATATATGAAAATTTCTTGAAATTTTTCTTGAAATTTATTTTAAAAATAATTCATATGTTTCTTGAAATTTTTCTTGAAATTCATTATTTAGAATATATATGAAATTTTCTTCAAGTTTTTCCTGAAATTCATTATTTAGAATATATATGAAAGTATCTTGAAAATTTTCTAGAGATTCATTATTTAGAATATATATATGAAAGTTTCTTGAATTTTTTTCTTGAAATTCATTATTTAGAATATATATGAAAGTTTCTTGAAATTTTTCTTGAAATTCCTTATTTAGAATATATATGAAATTCATTGAAATTTTTCTTGAAATGAATTTCAAAATATTGTTTCCCAAAGTTTCTTGAAATTTTTCTTGAGGTTCATTTTAAAAATAAATCATATGTTTCTTAAAAAAAAATTTAAATTCATTTTAAAAAATTATATTTGAAATTCATTGAATTTTTTCTTGAAATGAATTTCAAATATAGTTTTTGATGTTTCTTGAAAATTTTCTTGAAATTCGTTTAAAATATTCATATTGAAATTCATTATTTAGAATATATATGAAAGATTTTTTCTTGAAATTCATTTAAAAGAATTATATTGAAATTCATTATTTAGAATATATATGAAAGTTTATTGATTTTTTTGTTTATGAAAGTTTTTTGAAATTTTTCTTGAAATTCATTTAAAAATTCATATTGAAATTCATTATTTTGAATATATATGAAATAATTTTTCTTGAAGTTCATCTAAATAATTTATATTGAAAATCATTATTTAGAATATATATGAAAGTTTCTTGAATTTTTTCTTGAAATTCGTTTGAAAAATAATTCATATTTTTCTTGAAATTCATTTAAAAAAATCATATTGAAATTCATTATTTAGAATCTTGAAACTTATTTAAAAAATATTCATATTGTTTCTAAGAAATTTTTGGAGAAAATCACATAAAAGAATTTTTTGTCGATGCGTTTCGAACCAACCAGTGTGGTTCATCATCGGGACAAGATGAGATATCTGATCAAGAAACCTAAATAAATAGACTAGGAAAACTCCAACTAGCCGTTGCAACATAACGGCTAGTTTGACTAAAATAATAAATTAAATAAAACTAAATAAAAAAATTTAAAAAAAAAAAAATTAAAAACCATCAATATTAAATTAAATTCATCATATTAAATTAAATTTTATTATATTTAATTTAAATAAAATTTAATATAGAAGAATTTAGTTAAAATTAATTCAACACTAAAGTTAAAATAATTTCAATTTCAAAAAGCTAAAAAAGGCCCTGGTGTTAAGATAGATCCTTGTGATTGGTTATCTGGAGTTCACCTTCTGTTTATTCAAGGTACTACAAATAAAATCGCTAGGATCTTGAAGAAACATAATGTTTCCTCAACCTTTAAGCCCCTTCGCACCATTCGGAGTTCGCTTAGATCGGTTAAGGACCCAGTGTGTCGTAAGGATAGTAAAGGTGTTTACTTGATTCCTTGTTCTTGTGGGATGCCATAAATTGGTGAAACTGGTCGTTCCATTAATCAAAGAATCCAGGAACATATGGCAGACCTCAGACATTGTAGATCTCGGTCCTCTGCCTTAGCAGAGCATGCCGAAAAGACAAATCATCACATCTGTGTTGAGAATGTTGAGGTTATTGCGAGGATTGACGATTTCCACCATCGCAAGTTTAGGGAAGCCTTGGAGATTGAAAAGAGGCCTATCAACCTTAATAGGGATGATGGGTGGAGCGTTGGTAGATGCTGGATTCCTGCCCTTCACTCTTAGGTGCTCCCCTTTTTCCTCCTTGTGTCTTCCTCTTGTTCTCGCTGTCTCTTTTTTTTTTTTTAAAGCTATGAAGTAAATTATATTAAAAATTTGTTTATTTATTCATTTTTACTTTTTAGTTATTTATTCATTTATATCATTGTATTTATTTATTAGAATTGAATTTTAGTTTTATTTTTAATTTTGATTTTTATTCATTTTTATTCATTTTTATTTTTATTTATATATTATTTATTTATTTATTTATTTATTGATTTTCATTTATTTTCTTTTATATTTTTATTATTATTATATTTTTTATATTTTTATATTTTTTATTTTAATAGCTAGGAAGTAAATTATATAAATATTTATTTATTGTTATTTTTATGTTTTCATTTTTACTATTCTTATTTCGTTATTTATTTATTTATATAATTAGTATTATTGCATCTATTCATTTATTTATTTAATTTTAAAATTATATATATATATATATATATATATATATATATATATATATATATATATATATATATATATATATATATATATATATATATATATATTATTTTTTTTTTTTTTTTTTTTTCGAGTATGAAGTAATTATTTATATATATATATATATAAATAATTGAAATTATTTTAACTTTAGTGTTGAATTAATTTTAACTAAATTCTTCTATATTAAATTTTATTTAAATTAACTATAATAGAATTTAATTTAATATGATGAATTTAATTTAATATTGATGGTTTTTTTTTTTTTTGTTAGTCAAACTAGTCGTTATGTTGCAATGGCTAGTTGGAGTTTTCCTAGTCAATTTATTTAGGTTTCTTGATCAGATATCTCATCTTGTCCTGATGATGAACCACACTGGTTGGTTCGAAACGCGTCGACAAAAAAAAAATTTATGTGATTTTCTCCGAAAATTTCTTAGAAACAATTCATGGATCACAGAAGCAAAATTCCTAATATTCATATTGAAATTCATTATTTAGAATATATATGAGAGTTCTTGAAATTTTTGTTTCTGAAAGTTTCTTGGAATTTTTCTTGAAATTCATTTAAAAGATAATTCATATTTTTCTTAAAATTCATTATTCAGAATATATATGAAAGTTTCTTGAAATTTTTCTAAAAATTCATTATTTAGAATATATATATATATATATGAAAGTTTCTTGAATTTTTTCTTAAAATTAATTATTTAGAATATATATGAAAGTTTCTTGAAATTTTCATTGAAATTTATTATTTAGAATATATATGAAATTCATTGAATTTTTTCTTGAAATTAATTTCAAAATATTGTTTCTCAAAGCTTCTTGAAATTTTTCTTGAAATACATTTAAAATTTTCATATTGAAATTCATTATTTAGAATATATATGTGAAAGTTTCTTGAATTTTTTCTAGAAATTCATTATTTAGAATAAATATTGAATTTTTTCTTGAAATTCATTATTTAGAATATATATGAAAGTTTCTTGAATTTTTTCTTGAAATTCATTTAAAAATTAATTCACATGTGTCTTGAAATTAATTTAAAAAATTCATATCGAAATTTATTATTTCGAATATATATGAAAATTTAGAATATATATGAAAGTTTCTTGAAATTCATTATTTAGAATATATATGAAAGTTTCTTGAAATTTCTTTAGAGATTCATTATTTAAAATATATATTAAAGTTTCTTGAAATTCATTGTTTAGAATATATATGAAAGTTTGTTGAAATTTTTAATGAAATTCATTATTTAGAATATATATGAATATCATTGAATTTTTTCTTAAAATGAATTTCAAATTATTGTTTTTGAAAGTTTCTTGAATTTTTTCTTGAAATTCATCTAAACAATAATTCATGTGTTTCTTTCAATTTCTCTTGAAATTCATTTAAAAAGTTCATATTAAAATGCATTGAAATTTTTCTTGAAATGAATTTCGAAATATTGTTTTTGAAAGTTTCTTGAATTTTTTCTTGAAATTCATTTAAAAAATAATTCATTTGTTTCTTGAATTTTTTCTTGAAATTTATTTTTAAAAAATCATAGTGAAATTCATTATTTAGAATATATATGAAATTTTTTTTTTTGAAATATATTTAAAATATTCATATTGAAATTCATTATTTAGAATGTATATGAAAGTTTCTTGAAATTTTTCTTCAAATTCATTTAAAAAATAATTCATATTTTTCTTGAAATTCATTTAAAAAATTCATGTTGAAATTCATTATTTATAATATATATGAAAGATTTTTTCTTGAAATTCATTTAAAAAATTTATATTGAAATTCATTAATTAAAATACATATGAAAATTTCTTGAATTTTTTGTTTCTCGAAGTTTCTTGAAATTCATTTAAAAAATAATTCATATTTCTCTTGAAATTAATTTAAAAAATTCATATTCAAATTCATTATTTAGAATATATATGAAAGTTTCTTGAAATTTTTCTTGAAATTCGTTTAAAAAATAGTTCATATTTTTCTTGAAATTCATTTAAAAAATTCATATTGAAATTCATTATTTAGAATTTTGAAATTCATTTAAAAAGTAATTCATATGTCTCTTGAAATTTTTCTTAAAATTCATTTAAAAAATTCATATTGAAATTCATTATTTAGAATATATATGAAAGTTTCTTGAACTTTGTGTTTTTGAAAGTTTCTTAAAAAATTTCTTGAAGTTCATTTAAAAAATAATTTATACTTTTCTTGAAATTCATTTAAAAATTAATATTGAAATTCATTATTTAGAATATATATGTAAGTTTCTTGAAATTTTTATTTCTAAATTTTTTTTGAAATTCATTTAAAAAATTCATATTGAAATTCATTATTTAGAATATATATGAAAATTTCTTGCAATTTTTCTTGAAATTGATTATTTGTTTAGAATATATATGAAAGTTGATTGAAATTTTCTTGAAACTCATTATTTATAATATTTATCGAATTCATTGAAATTTTTCTGGAAATTCATTTCAAAATATTATTTATTTAGAATATATATGAACACTACAAGGAAAAGACCCTCTAGCTGAGGCTATAAAGGAGGTTTTTAGTGTTATAAAATTGGCCAAAATTATCAAAAAAAATTCTACAACATCTATTTTCGGTAAGGGAGTTTTTGGGGGAGCTTCTAACAAAATTCCAACACAAATAAAAAAGTTTGACAGCCGGAGGTTGTTACAAATGTTTTTCTCATCGGGTAGCTATTCAGGTGTCAACGCACCAATGCATTTTATAGTAAACATCCTGGTGTGTATCATCCAAATGGTCAGCTCAGGCAATCAAAGGTGCATGCACCGAGCCGTAAAGGTCTAAAACTACACCAGGCGCACTATAGGTGATACAATGCACCGGGTTTTTCTAATTGGTATTGGGATTTATGTGGTGCCCGTAGGTCGTATCGACACACCGGTTCATAGTATTATAGAAATGCACCGATGTGCAGTATCACACAAACAAATTAATTGTTCTAATTCGTATTGGTATTTGTGTGGTGCCCATAGGTCGTACAAATGCACCGGTGCACAGTATTGCACAAACACACCGAGAGTTATAATTGGTATTGGTATTTGTGCGGTGACCATAACTCGTAAAAATGCATAGGTGTGATTTATCATACAAACGCACTGGTGTATAGTAACTGACACGCACATGTGTTCAGTTTATTTTTTTTACAAACATCGACCTATGACAGTGAAATTATTGTGATTTTTTTAAATTCATTATTCATCAAAAGTCGCCACATCTTCTAACAATATTCATATCAATTAATTTTTTATTAGTGAATTTGAATGTAATGTTTAGATTAATTTTTAATATCATATCTTCAGATTTCACATCTCTTAATTATAATATTTAATTATCCATAAATTTAACTGTGGTGTTACATTTCACAGCGACAGTGGAGAATGCAATAGAATAAATTAAACATATTTTATTATATATATATATATGAATAAGACAGTATTTGTCATACAAAATGGGACAGTTATTGGTATCCCTTTATCTTTCGATTGGGACCTATTTCCGTTACATTAAACAAAATGTCTGATTTCACAGATAAATATTTCAAAAAATACAATGCCTTGCTTTGATATCCAAACATAATGATCATCATTCTTAGGTTGAACTTCTATCACTCCTCAAGCTACTTTCATGACTTGGGTTATTTTGAGGAATGTTTTGTTCACGATGTTGATATTTTTCTTCTTCTTCACCTTCCATCTACAAACATAAAAATAAACGGTAATGAGTGTATATACATTGGTGAGATAATGAAAATTGCAATATTAAATAATATACTATGTAAATCAAAAAGAAATGACGTACCATAGAAACAATTGAGTCATGAACTATACACATTCTTTCAAAACCAAATTTCATGCCATCTTTCAAGATTTCATCTATTGGCGCAGTTCCATACTTTGTTTCCTGCAAGTTTTATACCCCATAACAAATCATATATTTAATATAAAAGATTTTTTTGTTCTATTAATTATAAACAGAGCTAAGTAAAACAAGATCAATAGATGCTTACAAATTCCACAATTAATTTTTGATATGCCAACATATACTCACAACCCATATTTAACCCAATGTCAATCAATTCCTGTGATGGTTCTTCTTTGTATGTTAGCACCTCTTTGAATACATTCAATGATGATTGTTGTAAAACAACTTAAAATATACAGAAATGTAATCTAGTTAAGTTTTTATAAGGAAGTAAAAATTACTCACAAACTTAGATATCAACCATTTTCTTCCTTGTCGTTTGTTTTATGTGCTGAATGGGTTCTATTTTCTTTTCTTTTCTGCAATAAAATACTTGAAAATTAATATTTAATGCTAAATTATTTTTTATTATACCTAATCGAAAAAATCAATGATTACATACTACATTTGAAGCACGTTTTTGTTGAGATGGCTCCTCCTGTGATGCAATTTTGTCCATTTCTTTGTCCGTCTCCTTGTACACCTTTTTGGACATTCCTATTGGCATATTTATGATATCAGCTCGTTCATCTTTTGAGATTTTCATAACCTTCCTGAAAATGTAACATAACAATAAACTATTTAATTTTTATATTGATATATGAAAAGTAAATATAACAAAAGTGATATTTATAAATGACATTTATCAATAATTCTAAAAAACATTTAAAGAAATGTTATTTTTTCATTCCTTTTGTTTTGTTATGTACGTTTTTTTTTCTATTAAAAGTCTGACATCTCTTATTAGCCAATTCTCTAGAAACTCTTCCTGTATTTTAGATAAAATTTGGTTCTCGGAATCATTGGATTGATTTTTGTATTGTAAGTGGAAAGAAAGTCTATACATTCGTTCCACTAGATCCCTCAAACTTTTGTAAAAAAATTTCCCTCTTTAGTTAACCTCCAACACGACTCCAGATGAGCTAAGGAACAATTCATTTTCATTTGCATGTTCTATTTTTTTTCTTTTCTTGGAACAACATTCATTTTCTGAGTTGTTGGTCCCTGTAGAAAATTAAACATATATGAATTAATAGATTGTTTAAAACATGTTATCTAATAATTTTAAGTATATATTATTAATGAAAATTAAAAAAAATAAAGGTGTATTGGATCGATAGTATTTTTTCATTCACCTTATTCATCCTTTTGCAATTTTTCCATCAAACTTTTACGCTCTTCTAGTCCTAGATCAGAAATAATATTATCGAGCTTCGTCACTTTGTGGCTCTACATGATACACAGTAAAGAATACATATTAGTTAAACTTACAAATAGTTCAAAAATAATATTTTTTGCAAATAATTTACAAAGAAATTGCCTTTTTTTCTTTTATTGATGTGCTATCAGTATTTTTTTTACTTGATCTCTTATTAGCCATTTCTTTATCAATATAAAACCTGTAACATATCATTCATTAATATATTTTATAAATAATTTATCAAATTTTCAGGTAAAAAAAAAAAATATCAAGAAATCGGTGCGCCTTTAATGTTGTACGCACCGACGTCGATGCATCGTATTCAGGTGCGCCTTTAATGTTGTGCGCACCAACGTCGGTGCGTCGTGTTCAACAAGGAGCACCGATACGTTATATGTTCGACTAAAATAGACAAATTAATAAAAATCCTCTACTGTTAGTTTTTGTAGCATATGGTGTCGTGGAGGGGACGATTCGACTTATTCTTATAAACGCCCCGCACAAACAGGGGACCACCGTATAGTGCTCTCTATCAACAAGGAGACCCGGTGTGTTATACATTAAATTGTGCACCAATCACTACATAAATAAAATAAAAATAAAAATAAATAAATAAAATAAAATTTTACTCAACAGTACATGTGCAGTGCGCTATAATGAAATAGTGCAATGGTGCCCTATTTTACATATGGCGCACGGATTAAAAAATATATATGTGTGTGTGTGTGTGTGTGTGCGCGTGTGTTTTTAATTTTTTTTATCAAACAGTACATGAGCAGTGCCCTATGATAAGACAGCGCACTGGTGCGCTAGGTTACGCAGGGCACACCGATTAAAAAAAAATAGTTTTTAAAAAATACAAGCAAGGGCCGACATGGATTGGGATCCGACTATGCAAGTCGTCTCGTGGGTTAGATGTCATAAGCCTATATATATAGCAATACAAACCCTATAAATCTAAAATGAAAATGTCTAATTCTGAAATCACAGAAACAGGAAGAAGCAAGGGTAGAAACAAAAAGAATGAAGGGTTTAGGGTAAAATGGATTTTTTCTTTTTCGTCTTTTTTCTTTTTTTTTTCTGAAAATGAACAGTAAATTTAATTCTTTTACTTACTGCTTAAAAAATACTGCAGAAAATCTTAAAAAATAAATAAAATTTAATCACAAGATCGTTTGAAATTCTATGCTACAGGGTTTGAATAACCAGAGGTTTGGAATTATGATTGTGTGAATAGATTTGTTCAAAAATATTCTGCTGCTCCACAATGCTCTCGTGCTCTCTTGCTCTAGGTATGTCTCATGCAAATCTTCGGCTGATTTTTTTTGCAAAAATAGTGAAATAATGAAAAGAGGTTAGTATTTAAAAAAAAATTATGAAATTATATTTTCGAAAATATTTTGCCGCCCATTTTTCAATTACTGTTTTTTTTCACTTTAAAGAAATAGAGTTGTGTTTTTTTTATTTGTGGATTTTCATCACCGATGAGTCAATTAATAACACCACACCGGTGAGTCAATTAATAACATAGAACCAGTGCAGAGTAACTAAAGCGCACAGGTGCGGTTAATGTACATTAGCACCAATAACAATAAGTCCATTTTTAAGGCACTAAAATTACTTTTAGGTGTGTACACCAAAATTTATTGTTGATTTTTCTAAAATGCAGGGAGAAAATATCATAATTATATAGAATGGAAAATTATTCAAAATCTAGCTCGTTTCATAATATTTCTCAAAGTCCATCGTGGAGTTCTCCCTATCCATCTCGAGACGTAATACTTATTTCAGATTTTATTTATATTTTCATTATCTAATTGAATTTATCTTTTTTTATCCATGTCAATCAGCTTAATAAAATTTATAATGTATAAAAATTTGCATGTTCATGCAGATTCAGAATCGATTTCAGATGCACAAAATATTCAAATAGCTCCAAAACGTCGAAAGCTCTTATCAGGAGCAGCATACTACAAGGTGCATTTGGTAGATGAAAGTGGACAGCCGCTTCACCATGCCAATTGTAACAATATTGCATCTTCTAGCCACAATCTCGGGACAATGATGGTAATAATAATTGTTTGGTATATTAATGTAATTATTTCAAATTCAAACCAATTAATCATGCATTGTCAACGTTCTTACTAATTTATATCATATATTTTTTACTAATCATGTTCAAATATATTTTTTGAAATTATTAGGATTCCAGTGATGATGAGCGACCTACCTACCATCTTTCGTTTCACCCCACGACAATGTCAAATCGAGAGAAGGCTGAATTAAGAGAAAAAATCGGAGAGGAACAATATCAAGAATGCTTGAATCAACCACTGATTCAATTCCCACTATGTCCAAATTCACCAATTAGGAATTACTACAGCAATAGTAGTTCTTCACAAGCTAGCAATGGAGGAAATCAAATATAGGTTTGTATGGATGATTATGGTCTGTATTTATGCAGGAACACAATAAAATACAGAAATAGACATAAACACAAAGATGCAATGGAAACAACACTTCATTTTATTAAAATCAAATGACTGAAATATGCTTACAGACATAATGGAAATAAAATAGTTGGGGTGCTGGTAGTGTATCTCTGAGAAGAGATGTGGCGGCTACAGACCTCTGAACTATGTTACAATGAGGCTTGAGGGCCTATTTATTATTGAGAAACAACAGAGAACTCTAAACATCTAAAAACCTAAACCTAGGAGATGAAGCGCCAAAACTATGGGCTCTGTTTGGGTAAATTAGTGTTTCAACTTCCCGGGGACGTAACTTTGGCATAAAATCTTCGTTTGACACATATCATACCTCGTTAGAAATATCTATCAGAGGAGTACAACTTTCAACATGAGAAACATTGGTCTATGTTGCTCCCGGTTTTCCTAAAAAATGTCGTTTGGGACCCAAAAACGGCTCCAGAAGTTCAGGACCCGAAAAAATGCTAAAAATAGTAAGTTGTGCTGCAACATAAAAACTGAACGAACTGATGGTGGGGGTTCAAATGGAATAAGTGGGTGGCCACCAATATCCACCTAAATCATTAAGGCCCCAAAACGGCCCCGAGAGTGCACGACCCGAAAACCTGCTAAAAGTAGTAAGTTGTGCTGAATGTGAAAAGCTTCAAGAATAGATGGTGTGGGTCCAAATGGAATAGGTGGGTGGCCACTGATATCCACTTGGATCATTCCTCCCTCCTTAGGAATAAATGGTCCCCATTGCGTTGATATCCTCCATGATATGAGGAAAATTCTGTTGAACTGGGTATTAGATTTGTCAAAGATGTCATGGACCTGCAGGCAGACATCCTGGATGCGTTTAGTAATTTTAGTTTCTTTATCAGCCTCGGAAATTACATGCATGTATTTTGTATGTGTAGTTGTAGGAGGTATGGCAACATCAGGCTGTGGTGCATCGGGGGTAAGATCAATGGAGTGCTTGTCCTGACAGTGTAGAGGAACCTCTGTGAGTGAGGAGAAAATGTCCTCGTATTCCTCCATGACTTTGTCCATCTACTCCAGCCGTGTAGGGGAGCCTTGTTTTGAGGTTGTGGCCATAATATTCTTCTTTTCCTATGAGCGAGTTGTAAGGAAAATAAATTTCTAGTTTGGGAAATAATATTACTGCGTTGTTTCACAGTAGTCAAAGAGATGACATGATGCGGTACTACCTCCAGTATCCTATACAAGTTATTTCTCAAAGTAATAATAACAGCACGAGGCCTAGACTCATACACAGCATGTCGCCTCCACAAGTATGGTTGGCCCAATAATACATCAGCTACATCAAGAGGAGCAACATCACATAATACCTCATCTGTGAATGGCTTGATGCTATACGGAAGGTGGCACTATTGGCGGATGCAAATATCTCTCCCTGGGTGAAGCCACCCAATGGTATACAGTTGTGGGTGTATTATGGTTAGTAGGCCAAGCTGCTTCACGACCTTTGTTGAAATGAGGTTCTTTTGGCTTCCACTATCGACAAGGAATTGCAGTGGAGAACCCTTCACCCACATCTGCGAATGGAAGAGGCGCTCCCCATCCTCTGGATCCTCGTGATCCTCTCTTTGGATCTTGGTGGTGGAAACAATGGCATTGGGATCCACATTAATTATTTTCTTCCCTTGGTCATTGCCTTTGTCTGGTTCTGACTCAGGATTAGAAAATGCATCTGATTCGGGTGCCTTTAGTTTAGCCACCAACGAATGTTTGGCTCAACACTTTTTTGTGCTATGATTGGGGCTGTTATGAAATTCACACCACTTCCCCGTGTCCTTCTTTGGATTTTTGGTGTTTTTCTGAGTCACCCCGCTTTGGCCTTTCCCCTTGTTCTGCGGTTCGGGGGCACCTTTCCCTAGCTTCAGATTCGCAGATCCAAAGTCTCGCTTCTTCTGCTTAAATTTCTGCTCAATCTGGGTGGCATAGCAATATGTCATGCCAAGCGATGTAATGTCGAGGAACTCCATTTCCTCCTAAATGTGTTTATGCAGACAACCGCCGTACTTGGGCACCAAATGTCTCTCTGAATCTTTAATACCCAAATTTGTGCGTAGGGTATGGAACATATTCATCATTTCGTGCACATCTTCATCCCTTTGTTGCCCTAGTGTGGTCCATTGGATGTATTTGTCCTCATAGCTTCCCATGGGGTAATTCCTTGATGTCATCTCGGAACGAAATCCAAGTGGGTGTAGCCAAGAACAGAGAGGGTTCCTCTTCTTCCTCTTGCTCATAGTAGGTTTCCCACCAATCTTTGACATGGGGAGCCACTTTGAGGAGTGCAAAAATAATCTTTTCTCAGTCGGAGAAATCATGGACTGAGAAATACCCTTCGAGGAAATTTAACCATCTATCTATGGTGTCTGCATCTATATGGCCTTCAAATACAAGAATGTCAAATTTTACCTGTATCGTGAAGGGAGTGTCACCTCCAGAGTGGTTGTTGGATGTAGATGCGCCGTAGGTGGGCAGTCGTTGAAGGATCTGAGAAAATTTATCCATCATCACATTCCTTTGTTTCTCGAGGGGCTCCTCGAGCAATATTTTGATAGGACATCCTGCTCCCTCATATTTCTTTTCTTCTGCCATGGGAGGTCGTCAGGGTTTGCGAGGTTGATCTTGCAAGGGTTCAACCAATTCAAGCCCTAACTCCTTATACCCTGACCACATTGGGGACATGCAAAGAAAAATAGAGAAAGAGAAGACTGCTCTAATACCACTGATCTAGATTTTGCAGGAATGCAATAAAATACAAAAATAGACATAAACACAGAGATGCAGCGGAAACAACACTTCATTTTATTAAAATCAAATGACTTAAATATGCTTATAGACATAATGGAAATAAACTAGCTAGGGTTTTGGTAGCGTATCTCTAAGAAGAGATGACCTCTGAACTCTATTACAATGAGGCTCGAGGACCTATTTATTATTGAGAAACAATGGAGAACTCTAAACGCCCAAAAACCTAAACCTAAGAGATGAAGCGCCAAAACTATGGGCCTCGTTTGGGTAAATTGGTGTTTCAACTTCCCCGGGATGTAACTTTGCCATACAATCTCCATTTAACACGTATCATACCTCGTTAGAAATATCTATCCGAGGAGTGCAACTTTTAATGTGAGAAACATCGGTCTATGGAACCATGTTGCTCCTGGTTTTCCCAAAAACGTCGTTTAGGGCCTCAAAACAGCTCTGGAAGTTTAGGACCCGAAAAAATGCTAAAAATAGTAAGTTGTGCTACAACTTAAAAACTGAAAAAACTGATGGTGGGGGTTCAAATGGAATAGGTGGGTGGCCACCAATATCCACCTGGATCATTAAGGCCCCAAAACGGCTGCAGGAGTGCAGGACCCAAAAACTTGCTAAAAATAGTAAGTTGTGCTGAATGTGAAAAGCTGCAAGAAATGATGGTGCGGGTCCAAATGTAATAGGTGGGTGGCCACTGATATCCACCTGGATCATATTACTTAAGGAATATTACTGCCATGGAGACAATGTTGTTAAATGCATTCCAAAACGATGATCAGCTAGGGGATGATGCTCATATCGCTAACACCTTTTTTGAAAGCCTTAAATTTGCTTCCACCGCCCCTCTCTTTGGACCTAGCGGTTAGTCAAATTCTACCCAGTTGTGGACAACAATGTTACTAGACAACTTGAAAGAAAATTTTGGCTTGTCAAATGCATGGTTCTCGGAAATTTTGAGGTAAGTTACCATAAATTCCTCCCTTATATAATTTTTAAAATATAATCACACAATGAACATTACAAATGGTCAATTTTAAGAATGTTAATAATTATATCGGCATTAATGTACATTTAAAATTTTCTATGATCACCAACTACATGTTATTCAAAGATAAGGTTCTTCTGAGTGATAATGTCTTGCCCGATAGCTGCGAAGAGGCAAATAAATTGTTGAAAATTTTGGGTGTTGAGTACATATCATATCATGCATGTCCAAATGATTGTATTCTATATATAGGAGAATATGCAGACAAAGAGATATGTCCGAAATTTGGGCATGATAGGTATGATAAATTAAAAAACAAGGGTAAATCACGTGGTCCTCCTTTTAAGATATTGAGGCACATGCCAATAATCCCAAGGATTCAAAGGCTCTTTCATTGCAAAGAATTAGCTATGTTGCAGGGATGGCATGCCTCACATAGAAGTGAGTTTGGATTTATGTGAATCCCAACTGATTCAATATCCATGAAGCATATAGAGGATACATGGCCCAAAAAATTCAAGGATGAAGTACGAAGTCTACGACTCAGCAGAGCCATGGATGGAGTGAACCCATATTCCCTCCAGAACACCAACTATTTTGTTTAGCCTATTTTAGTGATTAATAACAATATCACCCCATGGTTTTCCATGAAGAATGAACATCTTATGTTGGCTCTCATAGTCCCTGGTAGAAGACAAGTGAAGAATATGGATGTCTACTTACAACCACAAGTATATGAATTGAAGGAATTATGGGATGTGATAAATTTATATGATGTATCAAGACCCATCGCAACATATAGGAGTTTTACGTTCTGTGGCGTATGTGCTTACATGACACATGATTATCCGAGCTTAGGAGTTTTCTCTGGTAAATTACATGTTTATTGATTTGTTGATATATGCAACAATATTCTTTTGCATATTAGTTATTTAATTCGTTGTAATTGTTCTGATATTCATGATATTCTTTAACGTGCCATGCATATAAATTGTATATAATAATCTCGCAGGTCTATTAACCAAAGGGTATTTTGGATGTAAATGTTGTGGACCTTCTCTGAAAACTAGACGGTCCAATGACCTATGAAAGCCAGTGTATGACTGCTCCAAGGTATACCTCCCCGAAATACACCGTTACAGAAAAGAAACATCTGCTTTCAATGGTAAATGAGAGAGAACCCAAAGGCCCCTAATAATGACACCAACTGAATGGCTTAGAGCATATGAGAGAGAGAAAGAGAAGGATTTCATAGAAATGTTTGATTCAAATGGGGAGCCTATGTTTGATGATCCAGAATTCTTCAACACCTATGTTGAGAAATTTCCCATTAGGATGAAAAGGAAATATATCTTTTATAACCTCCCATATTCAGAGCATCTTAAGATTACCCACTTATTATATCCCATGCATATATTTAAAAATGTTTCATCTTCTTTATGGACGCACATATCATCGAAACAAAATGACACATTGGTTGTTAGGAAAGATCTTATTACTTCAAAAACTAAAAAGAACATTGGCCAAGACGATTAGAAAGTACAGGATCAGAGGAAGGTGCTCGTCCCTCTAATTCCTGGTATTTCAAATAAGGTGATGTCCCGTGGATTTTTAAAAAGGATGATCTTTCTTTGGAAAAGGAAGTTATAATGGGTGTGAGGGTGCCATCTTCATACGGGTCTTCACTACAGCGCTGCTTCACCATGGATGACCATTTTTCGGGGTTGAAATCGCATGACCATTTGAATCTTCTAAGAGTACGTATAATGTCAAAAGCGTGCTTTTATTATTTGTTATATTAATAAATTTTATTCCATGCAGGGATCATAAAACATAACTAATTTTGTATATTATTGCACATGTTTATAACTTTGCAGTGTCATTATCCTTTGTTCATGCATGGGTGTGTGAAACATGAATTCCCCCACTTAGGACGTGCCATATCTAAATTATTTGCATTTGTACGTTGGATCACATCAAAGGAGATTCATGTGGCTAGCATTCCATAGTGGCATCAAGAGATAGTTGAGATTGTTTGTATGTTCGATAAGGAACTGCCAAAAATTTTCATGGACTTGCAGGCGCATATTCTAATCCACCTAGTAGATGAGGTTGAATTATTTGGGGTGGTTTCTTGTCATTGGATGTTCTTCTTAGAGAGGTACATGAAGAAATTGAAAGGTTTTTTTCGAAAAAGGGGAAAACCCGAGGGGTCTATGGCAGAGGGGTACATATCGTATGATTCTTTCTATTATGCCAATGAGTACATCAAGTAGATCGACAAAAAACCAGGTGCAGTGATTTGGGATGATGAAAGGGATGAAGACAAAAGAGAAGGGGAGCTGCTCCAAACGAATGGAAAAAATCACTTAATAAAGAGTAAGCGACTTATAATTTTTCAAATTTACACAAAGTAAATATTCATGTTGAACTTCGACATAATGTATATTTTGATCTCTATGTACTATATAATGTTGGTTTGATTTCATCAGTGAATGCAGAAATTGAAGCAATCAATAAATTCGTTCTTTACAATTCTGAAGCGACACAACCATGGATCGCATTGTACGAACAAAATAGGATGAAATGTGATAGTGATAGGAAAGAATTATGATGGTTGAATGGTAGAAGTGTGCCTTATCCCGATCATTTAAAAGAAAATATGCCAAAAATATGCCCCAATAGTTAGGTTACTGACCAAGTCAGAGAGAAATACGGTGCAACCGGTCGTTACCCGTGTGCTGAAGAGGATGCGCTAAATGTAGGGAGTGGCTGCACCAACTCGGTAATAATATATTTAATTTATATGTACATTTGAAACTTGATAATTCACCTTTCAAATGTAATTACATCTATATTTTATATTTTAACATTGGGTTATTATAAGCTAACACATGACACTATGATTTTCTAACTTTTTTATAGGTGCATTTGTTCCCATCTATACGGGCATATGGACACCATTGTCGTATAGAAAATGTCGATGATGGACACATGACGCAAGAATGTGGAGTGGAAGTCAAGTTCGATCAATCTAGTCGATCTATCCAACGTGATCAAAACCTAGTACGAGGGACGTTAGGTTACGTCAGAAAGATACAAGTGATCATTGAAGTGGATTTCTCTTCTTTCCAATGTGATATTTTTAGGTGCAAGTGGTGGGACACCTCTGATCGGAATAATGTAAAGGAAGATCATGATAGTAGGCTGATATGCATAAACTCTAGAAAGATGTGGGATGAAGCTAAAGAGCCCTATGTTTTACCCAAACACTACAACCATGTGTTTTTTTACCCGGATGTGTTGGATAGGGATTGGTGGTTCGTATTGAGACATGACCCTAGATCAAAACATATTTTTGAGAAAAATAGTGTTATCATGCCAAGTGGGCTGGAAGATAATGAGGGTGATCATGAGAACCAAGAGTGATATGGCACATGTGTTATTTCATCAATATTTATACTTTTTAAGATGGATTCTTATAAAGAATACTTAATTACCTTATAACTTATGAAACTCTTTTTTTCGAAACATTATAATATGTATTTTGAATTAATTGGCAATTTTCATTGTGTTAATGTTAAAATCAATATTTCACTTGATAATTTGCAATTATGTTGATCTCAAAAACAATGGCATACTATATAAAGTTTTTTTTTGTATGTAAGATCATAATAAAATAATGATAATTCTAAAGTACGTGAATTTATTTGCATTATTTTCTAAACTTTATTATGTTACGAAAATTCATATTATTCTAGATTTATTATTTTACAATTTTAAAAATTTAATAAAATCATATCACATTAATACAATTAAAATTTTACAAATATTTTACA
This sequence comes from Pinus albicaulis, assembly GCA_034641835.2. Lineage (NCBI taxonomy): Eukaryota > Viridiplantae > Streptophyta > Pinopsida > Pinales > Pinaceae > Pinus > Pinus albicaulis. Next base: position 1,370,429,779 of record CM076581.1, read on the forward strand.
TACAATTACAATTACAATTAAAATTTTACAATTAAAATCATTTCACAGTAATACAATTAAAATTTTACAGATATTTTACATACAATTAGAATTACAAGTACAATTACAATTTTACAATTTCACATACAACTACAAATAAAATTACAATTACAATTACAATTTTAGAATTTTACACACAATTACAATTTTAGAATTTTACATAAAATTTACAATTACAATTACAACTTTACACTTTTACATATATACCATTACAATTACAATTTTATAATTTTACATACAATTACAATTATAATTACAATCATTTCACATTAATACAATTAAAATTTTACAAATATTTTACATACAATTACAAATAAAATTACAATTACAATTTTACAATTTCACATACAATTACAATTACAATATTTACAATTATAATTTTAGAATTTTACATACAATTACAATCATTTCACATTAATACAATTAAAATTTTACAAATATTTTACATACAATTACAATTACAATTTTACATTTTATATATATACAATTACAATAAAAATTACAATTACAATCATTTCACAATAAATTAAATATTACAATTACAATTAAAATTTTACAAATATTTTACATACAATTACAATTTTACAATTTTACATACAATTAAAATTAAAATTTCAATTACAATCATGATATAATATTTAATAAATATCATGATTTAATATTAAATTAAATAAACATCACGGTCATGATAACCATCGTAGAAACATCATATTAGACTAAAAAACACATTCAAATTCGCTAACACCATCATATCATCGTGATCATGATCATCTAACAAAACACAATTAGCATTGTATAACGTCATCACCACACAAACATCAAATATACATCTCATGTCAAATAACTGCTATCACATACACATCTATCTGCAAGCTGCACATTAAATGAACATATCTAACATGACCTAACAATATACACATCATTATGATCACCAACATGTAAATTAAGTACAACTGCAACATGAACATAAAATACATGGACCATATATATATAATGTCAAAAATATACAATTGTAATATAAATGTCAAATATCAGCTGGTGGTACATCATCAATTGTAGTACTAGTCGAGGCCTTCTCAGTCAATGGTGCAGCCCCGATAAGCTCAGTTAGATGTCGATCATCATGTGTCTGTTGATCTGGTGGTGCCTCATGCTGATCAAGATCAATTGTTGACTGCTCATGATGACTCGACATGGATGGTCCAGCCTCCTCATGATCATGAGTACTACTGGATGCTACAGGCTGTTGATCATGATGACTTGGCATGGATGGTCCAGCCTGCTCATGATCATGAATTTTGGATGCTGCAGGCTAAGAAGGTTGACTCGATATGGATGGTCCAACTTGCTGATCATGATCATGACTACTAGTCGATGCTGCAGGTTGCCCATCTGCAGTGTGAGGTGAAAGATGATCACTCCCCTAATCATGATCATCAGATGATGCATCGATGCTCGACTGTCGACATATTGCGTCTTGACCATGTCTACGTGGAAGGGCCCTCCTCAATCGCGTCATTAAGCTAGTAACTCCTACAAAATGTCGCATCAGGGTGAACATGTCACATGGCATGGCTCTCTACATCTCTACCAGCCTATCATCAGCCTATATCTCTCTCATAGTGGTAGACCTGACTCACCCCTCCACATGTAGTGCACAGCGTTTGTCGCCCAAATCCATCCTAAATCTAGTGTCAGGCCTACCCCTCAAAACATTTTCTAGTACCTGCGCAACATGAGGACCGGGTCTATCTGCATCGGTCTGATCCTCGGCATCTGCCATATCTTGATCATCATCAGGATCTATACTTCGATCATTTGGTAATGGTGGAATCTCATTGCCATCAAATGACCCAATGTCTGCAAAATATATTTAAGTACACAAAAATAATTATACAATTTCATTAAATAGTTTAATAAAAACAAGTTAAAGAATATGTTAGGATAAATTTAAAGAAAATAGTAATATTACCTCTATCATCCGGAGGCTCATCATATGTGAAGAGAATGTTGGCACACCCTCGCCAATCCAAACCAGCATACATATAGGGGATCAGAATGAAGGGATGCTCATCAACACTCGCTAACAACTTCAGTGCATCATGCGATGTCCTCGCAGAAAACTCTAACTCGCCTCTCTTGGGCATCATCTGTCCCCGCATCTGCATTCGTACATGCAGCATCCGCCTACGAGGTTTCCGAACAAAAGTAGCCCTCGTCTCTCAAAACCTATCAAAAAATAAACAAAATAGCTCTGAAGAAAAATGGAAGTTCAGCCTCCCTTGTGCCTGAACACGACATCTATCTAAAGTTGTACAAAACTACCACAAAAAATGGCAAACCACCTCACAATTCGTGGCACCTGTAATAAAGAATCAACATAAAATAGAAACGGGCAACTAATATGTTTCCCATCATTGGTATGGTGTGCAATGGTCAAAATCAATAGTGAGAGGCACCTCACCTGCTCTCCACCAAATGAAGCAATACATAACTGACCTCTGGAGACCTGAAAATATATAGGAGACAGTATACCCGCACTGATATATCTTTGGGAGCACACCAACTAACTCCCTGCTACATAGCCATTGGGGACCTCTGGGAACGAGGGAAAATCCACCCCACTCCTTGGTAGGCCAGTAATGAAATAGATGTCCTCCTCAGTGGGCGTGTACCACTAGTTTGGACCAACCCAGAAAGCATGTCGGTGGGCATTCCACCTGTGGATAAGTTGTCATATAACTTGAGGAGGCCTATCTCCCTTCAAAGCGCCTGGGTGGTTGCTGTAATAGGGCGAGGGTACATATCTCTCTCCCTCTCCCGTTCCTCCAAGAGGAAAACCACGTTATACTAGTCCACCTGTTGTTGTTTTTGTTCCCTCTCTTCTCTCCTTTGACGTCGCTGAATGATTGACATATTAAATACATTTTTTTTATTAAATGATACATGTATTCAAGGATATATATGTGTGTGTGTGTGTGTGTGTGTGTGTGTGTGTGTGTTTGAAGAAAAAAAAAACAAAAACAGTCGGTGTGCCACAAAAAATATGCATGCACCGGTAATGGTGCGTCGTTTTTTGTAATGTTCCCAAATTAGGAATAGCTACACTATTGGGAATAATCTGAGTTATTACCAATGTGGAGCTTCAGCAAACCATCAGAATGGAAATTAAAAGCAGCTCATTTGATTTCAAATAAAATCACACCAGCAGATGAAAGAACCTCAGTAATATATTGGCCAATATTCTCCTTCCCAGGTAGGGAAATGCAGCAATACTGGGCATAAAATTGTTGTCTTCAGAAAATAAAGCTATGCAAGTGGGAAATGGGACTTGTATCCCTTAGAATACATGATATATAGTCCACATGCAGAATTATAGGTAAAAGAAATAACTCTAGCTCATATAAACAGATCTCCCCAAGTCTATGCAGCTAAAATAAGCCAAAACCCCATAGCCTAGCTCATGCAACAACTACTGAAGCAAGAAATGTGTTATTATAATGAGGTTTTCTGTAGAAATTAAAGAGAGAAGTTTGATATAGAGTTTACATTAATCACACAGCAAAGAATGGAGGTTTAATCTCTTATACAGCAGAAACAAGACACTTGGCAAAGGTTTCTGGCAAAATGCATCTACAAAGAAACACTGCAAAAAATAACGCAGTTCACTGCAACACTGTATTAAACATGACTGAATATGACATATAAGTGTTGAATAATACATAGAATGACCTTAGGCCTTCTTATTGGAGCTCCTGGAGGGAAATAAGCACCTCTTCCTCAAATATTTGCATACAATCAAAGGATGCAGCTCTGCTGCTGCTGCTCCTGCATAAAGGACGCAGTTTACTGAAGAAGAATACATTGTGGCTGAGTATGAATGAATGGCCCCAAGCCAAATACTGAAATGAAGCTCAAATCACTCCCCTTTGATCCCTTAAGCAAGCTGATCTCAAGAGAGGATCGAATTCCCACACAGGGATTCCTTGCACTAAGCAGTGCAGCAACTCCGGCTAAACAGCTGAAGCATGCAATTGGTCTCTAGACCAAGATAGTTGAATACATGAATGAATCTCCTTTGATGCTATGCCCTCCTTTTATCTTTGGTGAGCCTCCTCACCCCGAACCCCACACAATGTTGAGGTGACTTCTTCATGAAGCTTCCTCTTTCAAAACTGTGTTGCCCTAGCTAGCTTCCCTCCTCTTTGTGACAGCATTGTTGACTTGGTCAACTATAACCAATCCACCTGCAATGCCTCTATTCACACCAAGGGATCTTCAATCCGGTTCTCATATGTGTGTTTAGGCTGATCCTTGTTCACATTGAGCTAGTTTACTTGAGTGTTTTCTTCCTCCTCAAGAATGCATGTTGACTTAGTCAAACTTGACTATGTCCTCATCCAATTTGTCCTTGTTCAAACTTGGAAGTGTAAATCCAGCTCCTAAGGTGATCTCCTTCCTTACTAAGGTGGAATTTATTCATAATTTTATTGTTCATGGGCCTCCTTCCCCATTCATTCCTCTTCTAAGTGAAAGTAGCAAAATATATTGTTCCAAATTGTTATGTGCAAATTTGGGAACATTACAGTCCTCCCCTCCCAAATGTTGCTTGTCCTCAAGAAACTACAAGGATAAGACTAAATAGCATCCTCTTCTTCCATGCAGCAACCTCATAAGATAAAATCCTCCAAGGATCAAGGTGTTACATCATCAATATATCTCCATAGCTCCCCAAGGGATAGTATTGTTCCTTGATGGCATCTCGGAAAGAATTCCAAGTGGGTACGACTGAGAACAGAGAGAGCTCTATCTCGTCCTTTTTCTCACAGTAGGTTTCCCACCAATCCTTGACATGGGGGGTAGCTTTGAGGAGTGCAAAAATAATCTTCTCCTGGTCGGAAAAGTCATGAACCGAGAAATATCCTTCTAATAGATTCAACCATCTATCTATGACATCTGCCTCTATTTGACTCTCAAATATGGGAATGTCAAAGTTTACTTGTACCTTAAAGGGAGTCACCCCTCCAGAGTGGCTGCTGGATGCAGATGCGCAGCCGGTGGGCAGTCATTGAAGGATCTGGGCAAAGTTATCCATCATCGTGTTCCTTTGTTTTTCTAGGGCCTCCTCAATTAATATTTTGATAGGTTCTCCTACTCCCTCATCTTTCTTTTCATCCCCCATGGGCGTCCGTCGGGGTTTGCAAGGCTGATCTTGCAAAGGTTCCACAAGATCGAGCCCTAACTCCTTATACCCCGACCTCACTGGGGACATGCAAAGAAGGATCGAGAAAAAGCAGACCGCTCTAATACCACTAATCCGGATTTATGCAGGAACGCAACAGAATATAGAAATAACCATAAACATATAAATACAGTGGAAATAAGACTTTATTTTATTTAATATCAAATCACAGAAATATGCTTACAAACATGATGGAAATAAAATATCTAGGGTGTTGGTAGCGAATCTCTGAGAAGAGATGTGGCGACTACAGACCTCTGAACTATGTTACAATGAGGCTCAAGGGCCTATTTATTATGGAGAAACAATGGAGAACTCTATACTTCTAAAAACCTAACCCTAGGAGATGAAGCGCCAACAATATGGGCCCCGTTTGGGTAAATTGGTGTTTCAACTTCTCGGGGATGTAACTTCGACATACTATCTCCGTTTGGGGCTTCAAAACGGTTCCGGAAGTTCAGGACCCAAAAAACTGCTAAAATAGTAAGTTGTGAAAAAACTGAAAGAGACAATGGTGGGGCCCCAAGTGGAATAGGAGGGTGGTACCAATATCCACCTGGATCACACTATCTGGAGGATCCCGAGCCAATGGCTCTGCTCCTGCAGCTCGTAGATCACGCATCCCCTGTCCAGCCATCGCCATGCGTCGCATGACCCCTCGCCACTTCGAGGGTAGACCAATACATGGATCTATGTACTGGTCCTCTAAGTCTTGCCAACCGCGCTCTGAAATAACGGTTAGAAGCCTCTCACATATACGATGGATTTCCTCTAGGAGGGTTGTTGCATCCTCATTTTGTTGTGCCCTCAATCCACTAGGTCCTGCAGCTCCTGATACTGTAGACCGTACCATATACCCGACTAGTTTTACCGGTGCTGTATCTGCATACCAAAACTGGAAGAATCAATACCATATACAATATTGTGAAACTTTACAATGCACAAAAATATTAGCAATTTTTCACTTACCATCAGGCCCCCATACTCGACGAGGAGGAAGTGGAAAATCCGGGTCTCCAAAATAACTCATCCCACTATAGGGATATTTGTCTATGTACAATGGCATCTGATCCCAATGCGTAAAGAACTCGGGTCGAAACACCCGTCTGACTGCCCCACCTCCTCCTCTGCACAGTATTCACCCCCACCGGCGCATCCTGGGCTCTCTCAGGCCCCCATCTTAGAGCTATATACGAGGACGAAGAGTCGGGATCTTCTCAAAGAAGAGCAAGCACAAAACTGTACCACATGCACAGTCATGATTCACTTACCGCTTGCATAGAGAAAACTGTCGTTTCAACGATGACAGCATCATCTGGGCCCACCCATAGTAGGTCCCACTCAACACACTCTCCATAAGCATCATTTTCCCTCTAGTGATGTGGTGGAGTGCATGGTTGCCCAGGATCCGAAGTACCGCTGCGGCCACAGCACGGGTCTCTAACCTCTCTAGATCCCTGATGGGTATCCGAGTCCCCTTGACTTGGAGACCTGGTCGACAATGGCACTCTACAAACTCCATGATGTTCCACCCTCGCGGTAACACTGGCTGAGTATTCCCAACCATCCCAAGTGGTGGAAGACCAGTCAGGAAATATATATCCTGGACAGGAAACTCGATCCGGTGCCCCTGCACTATAAAGACCTCATGGTTCAAATCCCAATAGCTGACAATATGGGCCAATAAGGGCTCTCTAGCTCTCATCAGGGGTTCTCCACAAACTTCAGAACCCCAAACCTGGCCAATGCACTGCTGACACCCTGATACCCCCAGATCTCCGATTGTAATGTGCCCAGGTCTCTCTCTCTCTCCAGTTGATCTGTAATTCTGTCATACCTGCATAAAACCATCATACTTGTCAATGTACAGATAGGAAAGACTGTATCCAAACACAAAAACCCAGTTCTCAGCAAAAAAACAGCATAGAAAAACCCCTCCCTGTCAGGTCGCACTTTTCAGGCCCAATCCTAGGACAGGTCGCAGTTTTCTGCCCAAAACCTGCTACCCAGGTCGCAGTTTTTTCCCTAAAAAGTGTGACCCAGCCGTGAAGAGGAGCAGGGGTCTGTTCCTGAGCTCTGGGGACCTAAAATGAACTTTCAATCCACTGAAATGAAAGAGTAGGGTTAGGCCTCTTACCTACAACTGACGGATCTCGATTCCAACGGTCGATTTGTCCGCTACGATCACTGCAAGATTTAGGGTCTTCTCTCCTCTCTACATTCACCACAGCTCCACATGCAAGTGAGTGAATTTGGAGGGAAAATGCCTTATTAAAAGAAAACTCCTAATTTTTATTTCGCCTGTTGCGGCCAAACCGTAGCTTAGTTTGACAAACTGTCTGCACCGTTGGAAAGCTCTCATCGAGCCCTCAAATGGGTATCTGTTAGTTTTTTGTGATTTTATACTTCACCATGACACATTTTGTCTACCAAGAGTCACTTAACTACTCCCCAAAATCGAATTTCTTCACTTGCAACACTTGTACTTGGGGCACCACTTTGCCTTCATACTTGTCCATGCTCGTGTCGATTTTCGTCGTGAGTAACCATCATGTGCTCATTTTTTTACGGTCCCCATTGGACCTTTTCTGTGTGGCAGTATCATCAAGTCGCCCTTGTTTAGAGCATCCACGTTGAGTCATCATCGCATTCATGGAGTCTATCCAGAGTCCCTTTGTATCCCACTATAGTCCTCCATCCTTCATTTCTTGGTTCCTCTCTCATGTCGCACATTATGGCCTTCAGTCCTTCTGTCCCCTATCCCTTATGATATTGTGTCAGTCGTTGCCAGGTAATCCATGCCCTTTATGCTCTAACAAGGGAAGTCGTCCGTCCGCTACTCAGTACCCCCCATTTCATCATCATCCCTGGTGTCAGTCTGTCAGTCGCTCTACTATTTTTTCTCATGCCTTAGTTGAGGATCCCTTATTGCCTCACCATATGGTGGACCTCCTTCTGTCGACATCAAATCATTCATTCCAAAAGACAGGTCTAGAGGGCGGTGTATCTTGGTTCTAGCTTCCACTCTTGTTCAGTGCATCGGTTTAGGAAAAGGGACTCCTTATTGCCCTTTGACTTGGTTTTCTCGGCTCCCAGCTCCTTTCGGCATAATCGAGATCCGTACTTGATGGTTCGGTGATGCGAAATATTATAAGCGGTCCCGAGTGTGTGTGCGATTTTTCGGCCCTCATGAGGAGTGGCCCTACGAGTAACCCCCATGCCGGGGCCAGCCTCTTCATTACATCCTTTGATGCGGCTCCATATATTTGATGATGTTGGCCTCAGCCGCTTGCAGTGCCTTTTTGTTTGCATGTATCAGTCATATTTTCCACGCCCTTTCCTATTTACAGGGGCATTTTGGTTGTATTTGTATCTCATGTACCCAGATATTATTGTACAATTCCTGGCTATTATCCCAGGCACAATATGTATGTGGGATTCATTATCATGTTTTTACCTGGCTCATGTTTATGCCAGCATCTACTATATTGTCCAGTCCCTTCTTTACTGGATGCACTATTCTTTTTACTTTTTCTTGGCGAGCATAGGTATGCCTCCCCCGCCACCTATAGCATAGGTACTCACTCATAAAAGAGACTTTCTGCACCTATAAGTCTCGCCTCCTCAGGGTCTAGTCCTTTAGCACTTCGGTCTACCTTATATTTCTCTCTCTTTGACTTCCCCTTCGGTGTCTAGTGATTGAGTTCTTACAACGTACTTTGGTCATACGATTAGCTCCTAATGCTCGCACGCTGGGGGGCAATCTGTTACACCATTTTTTGGTCATCTAACCTGTTACTATTAGATGGACCTAAGTACACCATGTAAGACCAATTTTACCCTAAGTGAAATTGCTTCCACTATGAAAAATAACTTAGTAAAACACCTTTATTAAGTTGTTTATGGTCTAAACAGGAAACCCCATGAGGAAATATTAAACAAATCTACATTTGTTTGATTTTCCTTAAGGAATAATTAGTTAAACAAAATTTTAATTAATATTCCTAGTCATATTTAACCCAAAACAGGAAAATTAATTAGATAAATTATTATTTATCTTATTATTTTATAGGAATAATTATTTAAACCTTATTTAAATAATATTCCTTGTTAAATTTGACTAAATCACTCATAAATAGTTAAATAAATCATTATTTATTTAATTATTACTCAACCACATCCTTAAAATGATAAATAAATCATTTAATTATTTATTATTTACTAATAAAGGGATTTGACCCAAGTCAAATTCCTTTTCCCTCCAACAAAGAAAATTAAAATAGTCCATAAAAGTTGGATCTTGATTTGGTTAATTGTTGAGATTGCAACAAGATGATGAGCTTAGTGGAAAGGAGTCGCCTTCACTAAGTGGGCCCGCAGGCTATTTTTGGCGCAAAGTCTATTTTTAGACTATGTCTATTTTTAGACATATGGATCATGTTCTATGAGTTGCAGGATGCTATTTGTGGATGGTAGGTCAAGTCGGAAAAAATAGATGGACTTCTATTTTTAGACATATTGGGCGGAATCTATTTTTAGATTGCCAGTCTAAAAATAGATATGTCGAATATTATTAGCTCTTAATAATATTTGGACTATAAACATTATCTTATTCTCTTGGAGCACTTGAGTTAAGTGCACAGATGTGGCACAGGAGCTGACAGAAGGAATTACGCTATTCCCGAGGGTTAAGTGGAGCTATTGCATGGATACTTCAGTTAGAACTCATGTGACAGAGTTTGGTGGAGTTGATTGAGGAAGTTAATGGAGTTGTGTTCAGTTTAACTAATCTAAACATAGTTGAGCTATTTTTATTCAGTTTAACTAATTGATACAATTAGTGAGAGTGGTGTGAATTAATTATTAATTAATTCACTAATTATAAACTCATTAATCAACTAAAGAATGCATCAGTTAACTTCAGTGCATGGATAGTTTCAGTGGAGACCAGTGCAGAAATAGGTGAAAGAGCGGGTTAACTATCAGTTGTGACTATACTGTTGCTATTTGCAACACACAGATAGGTGGAGAAGCCCATGAGGATTGCGCAGTACAAGCCAGGTGGTTTATCTATTTAATGAAGCCATCCCATAGCATTAAAAACGCAATAGAGGCTGGCTATCAAGTGGCAAAATATTGGAGCATGTGTTTTGCTAGATCTAGCTTGATAGTGTGTAGCAATTGAGGGTGTGCATGAGAGCTTGTGAGGAGCTTTGTACTATGATTGTTACATGATCTCCATGACATATAATATACAGATAGTTGGGGGTTTTCAGCTTTAAGCTTTCCCATGAAATATTGCATTCATATGTGTGATTGTTTGTGGTTTTAATGTGTGCATGCAATTGATTTTATTTCCGCATGTAATGATCAATGGTAGAAGAGATTATGTATTATGCATGAAGCTAAAATAGTGTGTGATCAGGAGAATCTCGGTGAATAATATATCAGTTATTCAAATTTCTACATTAAAAATATTTTAATTATGCACCAATATCTAGACTAACTCAATATTTTGTTATAAATAGAAGGGTTTTTCCATTCATTCATCACATTTTGTTGCCTAAAGATCACTTTGGATCTATACTTTTGGTCTGACTTTGATCCACCATCATTGTCATATTTTTCTATCTTTTTGCTTGTGAGCTCCCTTTGAGTTCCATTTTTGTCTGGGTTTTCTACACCATCAAGAGAGAGGAATTTTAGATCTGAAGTGTTGAGGGCTTACAAGAACCCATCCCATTGAGGAGAACTGGTAACATCCTTCTATGTTTTCCTCCCAGGTGCCCTTAATATAAAATTAATTCAACATATTCTTGTCTTGTCTATTGGATGCATGGAGTAAATCTCATTTTTATTTATTGCTTAATGTATTTTTATGCATAGATCTAAATTTTTGCAGCATTTATCTTGATCAACTAATTGCAGATCTGAAGATATTGGCAGTCATCTTTTTTGTTAGGCCTATTTGTTATGCACAGCTAAAGTGGTCTTTTTTTCGTACACTTGCAATTAAGATTCATACTAATACACATTATGAATCAAGGATCACTAGGCCCTAAACCAAGACATACTCTCCAAGCTTTACCATACATTCCATATCAGGCCTACTAGGCCCAACATAGAGCGATCCACCTCTTGGATTTACCGTATCTCCCACCATTCACTGGAAAGGATTCCTAGGCCCAATGAGGCACACAATTTGGCTTTACCACAATCTACAATCTGGCTTTGGGCTTACTAGGCCAGTGGCTTTACTGTGATCCACGGTCTAGTTATAGGACCACTGGGCCATGTGTTTGTCATTTCGTAGATCCACCCCACTCAGCTTTGAATCCATCTGGAAATCCAACTCAACCGGAGTATGAGAAACCCATCTCATCAAAGTTATACGGAAATGGCAAGGTTAAGTTGAAAACATTGTCACACCTAGAAAATCCCATGCAAAGACAGAAAAGAACCATGTGCAATACCATGCATGTCAAATATAGAAAGGAAATAACATATGCAAATCAATACCTGCAAAGAATCATGTTGTAGCTGCTCGATCATGCTTTCCCTTGCTTCCTTTGCCTTTCTTGTGTTAGGATATTCCGACACATAGGAAATAGTTAAGTATAACTTAGTCTAGTGTAGAGTTAGGTAAAGTGTGTTTCTTTACAATGTACATTTGTAACTTATAATCCGACGGTCACGATTTGCAGTGATCCGACGGTTATCTCTCACCTCGGTATTAACGGCACTTGATTTGTGGCTTAACACCCGATTGGTCCATGATCTCTATTTAAAGAGCATGGAGGGTCATTTTTCTGGTAACCATTTATGAGAGAAACATATGTAACTTTTCTTTTCATATTAATAAATTCCCTGAAGTGGCCACGTTGGCTCAGGGCGTGGATTGTTTCCCTCTTTGAGGGTTTTAACCACGTGATTATACTGGTGTACTGATTTGTGATCTATTTGTGAGCGGTGACCTTTGGTTCTTGATCTACGGAACTTACTTTGTAAATTCCTTCATGGTATCAGAGCTATTTTGAGGGCCACGTTTGTTTTTGATCAAAATCCGAAGCAGGTTTGACTGCTGCGAATATCGTTTTGTAGATCTACTATTATGTACATTTTTGGGCTTGGAGAACTACTCGGTTATGTCTAGAGCGTCTGTTATAGTGAGGAACGTCTTTCGTTTCATGCGAAAAGGTTTCCGGCTGCCCAAGTTATGTCAATTTAGATCTGGAGGTATAAAGCATATATTTTGCAGTTATATTTGTTAATAGTTCTACTTTTTTTCTTTTTTCCTTTTCTTTTTTTCTTTTCTTTTTTTTCAGTATTAAAGTTTTATTTATTTGTTGGATCTATACCCTCTTCTCTGTGTATGCTCTTTTTCGTGCGCTCCATAAAGGCACGCACACCGTAAACAAAAACAAACAAAAAAAAAACAAAAAACAAAACCCTTCCTCCTTTCATACAATAACATGATCCTTTTACTATCTCACTTGGTGTGGGGTTAGTTTATGAGAATAGAGGTCTTGGGTTCAAGTCTCCTTCTCAAGATTCTTTTGTAAAAAAAAAAAATTTCAAAGGGCCGGAATTTTATAAAAAAAAAACTGCACTTCATCTCGTTCCTGCAACTATTCGGCATCTACAACTCGGTTTTTTCAAAAGGCATAACTTCTTCATCCGGAAGCCGTTTTTCGAGATGTTTTTTTTTAAACGGCATAATTTTTCGAGATATTTCCATTGGAGCAGTTATTTTCAGCTTTTCTCAGCTTCATTTTTTTAATGGAAAGTGCATGTCCAATTATTCTTAACAGCACCAATTATTTCCAATGGCTATCTCACATGGTAGATATACTTAGAAGTAAAGGGCTTTATAGTATAGCCACAGAACAAGAAACAAAACCTTCCAATGATGATAAAGTTCCTAAATGGGAAAATAGCCAAGATCAAGCACGAGGGTTGATAGGAATGTCCATTTCTCAAGATCTTCGATTTCACATCCTTGACATTGACACTCCTGATAAAGCCCTAGAAAAGCTAAATAATGTTTTTGGCATTCAAAATCAAATCAGGGCCCACCAGCTTGAAAATGAGTTGCTTACTTTGGACCCTAATAATTTCTCCTCTATTGAAGACTTTTTGTCCAAATTCAAGACCCTTAGACTTCTTTTAGAAGGGTGTAAGTTCAAAAAGGAAGATGGTAGCCTCATATATTGCATTCTTGCTAAGCTTGGTCCTTCATACTCTGTATTTGTTTCCGCCTTCCATTCCACTAGAGAAGCCATCATTTCTTCAGAACCACCTACAAGAATCCCTCTTTTGATGCCTTTTGTGATTCTTTGATAAAAGAACAAGAAAAACTTTTACACCTTAGTCTTATCACTGCTGGAAACGCTTCTAAGAAAGCCTTAGAAACCCAACAACAACCATATCAAAAGAATCCCAAGAAGCAATATCCTAAAAAATATGGTCCTAAACCAAACAAGGGCCCTAAGCAATTTCAGCCACAAACTCAAAAATCAAATCACCAACATAATAAGGCAAATCAAAACAAAGGGAAGAAGGCAGATATACATTGCAACTTTTGCAATCGGGATGGCCATATAGAGTCCAAATGTTTTAAGAAGATGGAAGCCTTAGAAGCAGCAATGAAGAAGCACAACATCAATTTGGAGCACTCGTCACCTTCATCTTTAGGCATGGCACTTTCTTCTTGTGGTTGTCAAGCATCAAGATCTGGTTATGCATTAAATGTATCTTCTTCTTCTCCTTCTCATGGGTGGCTCATTGATTCTGGAGCTTCTTACCACATGGCTAAAAATAAATCCATGTTTTCTTCTTAAAATGATTGTAACACCAAACATATTTATGTTGGTGATGATAGATCTCTTAGTGTTGTAGGATCTGGAACCATTCATCTAGATAATGGTCAGTTTAATGATGTACTATGTGTTCCTACCTTGCCATGCAACCTTCTATCTGTTTATCAGATAACTCATTCAGGTGAAGGGAAAATAGTAGAATTCTCACCTCATGATGTTGTAATCAAGGACCTCAAAGATCCTAAACATATTTTAGCTACTAGCATTGTTGATGATTCCACAAGGTTGTATAAGTTTGACAACTTTGGGTCATCATCTCTTCCCTCGGTATTTGTTGCTCATAATGATGATGTGAGAAAACTTTGGCATGAGCGATTTGGTCACTTAAACTATCGCTCTCTTCAAACTCTATGTAAGGAAAATATGGTGACGAACCTTCCTATGGCATCTTGCCAAGATGGTGTTTGCTCCGAATGTGTACTCAGAAAACATCATCGGGATAGTTTTGACAAATGTGCCTCTTGGCATGCTTCAGCCGCTTTGCAGCTTGTGCACAGTGATTTATGTGGTCCACTTCCTGTTGTTTCTTTCTCTGGTTGCAAGTACTTCTTAACTTTCATTGATGATTTTTCCAAACACACTTGGGTATATTTCTTAAAACTCAAGAGTGAAGTTTTTAACATGTTCTTGGCCTTTAAGGCCTTTGTTGAGAAACAATCTGGACATCAAATTCCTAAGTTAAGATCAGACAATGGAAGAGAATATGTTAACAACAAATTTATCAACTTCTGCATTGAGCATGGCATTCAATTGCAACATAATGTTCCATATACTCCACAACAAAATGATGTAGCTGAAAGGAAGAATCGCACCTTAAAAGAAATGGATAATTGTATGCTTCGATCTAAAGGACTTGGTCTCAATTTTTGGGCAGAAGCCATTAACTGTGCAAATTACATAGTAAATCACACTCCTACTAAGTTTTTAAAGAATGTAACTCCAGAAGAAGCTTGGAGCTCAATCAAACCAGATGTAAGTCACTTTTGTGTTTTTGGAAGTGATGCTTGGGCCCATATTCCAGATGCGAAACATAAAGCCTTAGAACCTAAGAGTGAAAATTGTGTTTTTGTTGGATATTCTGAAGATGTCAAAGGATATAGACTTCTTCAACCAAAATCCAAAAATATAATCATTAGAAGAGATGTAAATTTTGATGAAAATATATCGGCCTGCGAGCCTAGTTCGATGGGTGTGCCACCTTTGGCCTACAAGCCTGATTCGGCATATGCCACCTCTCTCTCTCTCTTCTATTTTTAATAGCATTCCTTCTAGTTCAGATGATGACATTGGGGATGACAATCCTCCTCCAGCTCGTGAAATTGTTCCTTATACTCCACTACTTCCAAGATGGGTCCGCTCTACTCGGGATGCAACAGGTTCTCTTGCAAGTGACCCTGCCGATCGATGACGTACACGTTCTCAGTTCTAAAGAGCTTCTTCCTTATTGGCTCAAGTTCCAGAAAAACTTGATCCAGAAACCTTTGAAGAAGCCTCCGGTCATCCAGATTGGGATGAAGCTATGAATGAAAAATATCGTTCCTTATTGGCAAACAATACTTGGGATCTTGTTCCTCTTCCAAAAGGAAGAAAACTTATCATATGCAGATGGGTTTACAAAACAAAGTTTGGACCAGATGGAAAAGTGGATAGACATAAAGCTCGTCTTGTCGCTAAATTTTTTTCACAAGTTGAAGGCATTGACTATACTGAAACCTTCTCCCCTATTGCCAAAATGAATTCTATCCACCTTGTTCTTTCCCTTGCTGCCTCCTTTAAATGGGAAGTCCATCAGATGGATGTTAAATCTGCCTTCTTACATGGATATTTGCATGAAGAAATCTACATGGAACAACCCCCTGGCTTTATCCAAAAAGACTCCAGCCTTGTTTGTCACCTTAGGAAGTCTCTCTATGGTCTCAAACAAGCTCCTCGGGCTTAGTATGCCAAAATGGATAGATTTCTCTTAGATAATGGCTTTTCTAGGTGTCATTCTGACAACACTGTCTACACCAAGAAAGTGGGTAATTCCTTCACCATCCTTATTCTTTATGTTGATGATCTTATCCTTACTGGTAGTGATCCAAACCATATAAACCATGTGAAGTCTAGCCTCAAAAAGAAGTTTGAAATGACAGACTTAGGACACTTGCATTATTTCCTTGGTCTTCAAGTCATGCAATCCAAGGAAGGCATTACCCTCTCTCAGTCCAAGTATGCCTGTGATATTCTACAACACTTTCACATGGAAGACTATTAGCCTGCCCCTTCTCCCTTTCAGTCTAGATTCAAGCTTTCAATAAACTGTACTACCCCTGAAGTTGATGCTACCTTATACCGTCAACCTGTTGGTAAACTTTTGTATCTAACCCATACCCGTCCTGACCTTTCCTTTGTCGTTGGTCTTGTCACTCGGTTTATGCACCAACCTCCTGAAAGTCACTGGAAAGCAGCTAAAAGAATACTTCGATATATTCGAGGTACAGTTCAGTTCAGGATTCATTACAGTGCAGGAGCATCTCCCTTGTTGATTGGTTTCACTAATTCGGATTGGGCTGGTGACCTTGATGATCGAAAGTCCACTGCAAGATATGTATTCACTCTTGGTTTAGGACCTATTACTTGGCCTTGTAAGAAACAAAGTGCCATCTCCCTTTCTTCATTAGAAGCAGAGTATCATGGTGCAGTTGAAGCCAGCAAGGAAGCCATGTGGCTTCGTCAAATCCTGTCTGAATTTGGTCTTCATCAGCAGCATCCAACTACACTTTGGTGTGATAATCAGAGTGCCATTCAGCTATGTAAAGATCCAGTTCAACATCAGCGTATGAAACACATTGAACTCCACATACACTTCATCAGAAAGCTCATTCATGATCGTGTTCTTGAAGTATAGTATTGTCCAACCAATGATCAGGTAGCTGATATCTTTACAAAGGCTCTCATAGAATTGAATTTTACCAAACTTCGATCCGTGCTTGGAGTTCAGGAAAGTTATCATTAACTGGGGATAGGCTCTAATGCCTCCTTCCTTCTCCTATTGTGTCACTTTTGTAAATCCTTCAATCTTATCCCAATTTGCTCTTAAGGGGGGATGTTAGGATATTTTGACACATAGGAAATAGGCTCCTTTTGTGTCACCTTTGTAAATCCTTCAATCCTATCCCAAGTTGTTCTTAAAGGGGGATGTTAGGATATTCCGACACATAGGAAATAGTTAAGAATAACTTAGTCTAGTGTAGAGTTAGGTAAAGTGTGTTTCTTTACCATGTACATTTGTAACTTATAATCTGACGGTCACAATTTGTAGTGATCCGACGGTTATCTCTCACCTCAGTATTAACTGCACTTGATCCATGGCTTAACACCCGATTGGTACATGATCTCTATTTAAATAGCATGGAGGGTCATTTCTCCAGTATAATGAGAGAAACATATGTAACTTTTATTTTTATATTAATAAATTCCCTGAAGTGGCCGCGTTGGCTCAGGGCTTGGACTGTTTCCCTCTTTGAGGTTTTTAACCACATGATTATACTGGTGTACTAATTTTGATATATTTGTGAGCGGTGACCTTTGGTTCTTGATCTACAGAACTTACCCTGTAAATTCCTACATCTTGCTCCAATGCCAAAGTGCTCAAAGAAAACTCTAAGTGTCCAAGAGTGAGTGAGAGAGAGAGAGAGACTAATGAGAGAGCTCCAAAAATGAACTGAGAAAAGGTTTGAGCAAAATCTTTCCAATTGGTCCTCAAAAGCCTTTTTATAGAAGAGGCCTCTATTTTCTTCATTTTCCATTATTTTCCTTCATTTTCCTCCTCACATACAACATGTGAGCTTTCACCTTCCTTTTCTTCTATTTTCCTTTATTTTCATAAATAAAATGCCAATCAATACCTCATGCCTTTCCAAAGCCTTTACCTTTTCCTTTTCCAATTTCCTTAGCCATAATAAACCAAATGAACACCCGCTAGGATGTTTTGCCCAACATTCAGCTTGGAATACGTGTCCCATCAACCGTGGTTATTATTTTTAACTTTATTAACTTCTATTACATGGAATTTTCACCAGGGTTGTTACACAAACAGTCCATAATATCATCCATCCTTGGCAAAGGAAATATGTACTTGATGATTATCCTATTAATGGCTCGAGAATACAAGCACATTCTCCATTCACCTGTCATATTTGGAGTCAACACAATTGGTAATACACATGAGCTTAAACTTTCCCTAGTCAGTCCTCTATCAAGCAACTCGGGTACTTGCCTATTTACTTCCTCACTCTTTGTTGGAGTCATCTTGTAAGGTGCCTTGTTTGGTAAGCTCGTTATGGGCATCAAACAATCCAATGAGAAATAATATGTTCGGCAACTCATTAACAACAATCTCCTTGAATTCATCTAACAAGGATTTGATTTCTACATGTATACTTTCTAAATTCACTTCATGTTTTATAGCCCTTGGAATCACTGCTAAACATACTTTTTCTCTCTTTTCTTCCTACAATAACTCCTCATATGCACATAGCATTATATTGTTGTTACTCAAACTTGTACCTCCACAAATTCCTGCTATTTCTACTGCATGTTCAATCATTTGGGTGAGATTGTAGCGTTGTCCATCTTTCCTCAACTCATATGTGTTTTCTTGGCCATCATGGTAAATTTGTCTGTCAAATAGGCATGGTATTCCAAGAAGTATCTGGCATGCATCCATCTCAACCACATCACACGATACTTGCTCTTGAAGACTTCCAATTTGAAAATTTAACAAGAATTGTTCAGTCACAGCCACCTGTTGTCCTTTTTGTGACCATGAGACTTTGTAAGGATTTGGATGGGCCAAACTTTTGTGTTTCAACTTTTCCATGACTTTAGTGAAAATTAAATTTTCTATACTTCCACCCTCTCTAACCAAGTTACAACACTTTCCTTGGACTATACATTTAGTTTTAAAAACTTTCCTCCTTTGTTCTAGTTCTTCCACCGCCTTCTTCTCAGGCTTGAGAAACACCCTTTGAAACATAAAATTTCCTCCCTATTCTTGTCGAAGTACAGTCACATTCTCTCCAAAAATAGAAGCTTCATCGACTTCTGTAACTTGTGCTCTTGCTTCACCTCTTCCCCTTGAGATTCATTTTTTTGAGAAATCATATTTCTTATGTTCTTCAACTCCATAGTGGTAACAAGTGATTACAAACTCTCCCTTTCCTCTTCTAAGACTTCCTCTACCTCTTCCAACATTGTTTCCTCCTCTACCACCTTGACCACTAGTACATTTTTCTTCCTTTTCCTAGCCTCTAACACTCCATGTCTTACCTTTTCCTCTAGAGCTTCTTCCCATACCTTTTTATTTTATTGTTTCTTGTCCAAATTTTATTCTACTTTCAAGGAAATATGATATGCATCATCAATAGTCCAAAAATAATGTGTACTCATTTCGTCTTAAATAAATTATTTTTATCCATTTACATATCTTGCAACACTTTGGAATTTTGGTTCTTTTATACCTTACCGAAGTGATAATCTAAACAACTATTCGGTGTACTCACGAACACAGGTCTCATTTTTCCTAAGGTTTTGGACTTGTCTATACAAATTATGTTGTTAATCAACATGTAGAAATTTCTCCTTGATCTTCATGATCATATTCTTCCAAGTATTAATCTTTTCCAATTTCTTATTTGTTTTGTTTTTCTGCAACATGTCCCACCATAATGCAACATGACCCTTCAACTTTGCCATGGAAAATGTCACCTGATTTGGATCCTGAATATTCTCATATTCAAAATATATTTCAAGTTCTCCAATCCATTCAATGAGCACATCAGCTCTCAAATTTCCATCATAACAAGAAACTTCAACTTTGGCGTTACCTCTATTGCTCAAATATGAAATCAGCCTTGTTGTTGGGTCTCTCTCCTCAACATATTATTCTTCATCTATTTCTTCTTTTGTCTCTGAATCTAGTTCTACATCTTCATTTATCCTATGCTCCAACTCTTCTATCCTTTGTCTCAATTCTTCAAGTTCTTGATTTCATGCTCCTCCTCTCTGTTACCCAGATTAATCCCTCTTGCGGATAACAGCAATATCCCTAGTACTCCAGCGATTAACTAGAAACAAAGATCCATTTGAAAACCTTTTCCTCTAGATTAATTGCATTTCAAAATTATAATAAAGTAGAGAGGACATGCCCCTACTTTGAAATCCAAACGTTTGATGTAACCTTTGTCCCATCGCTCCAAAGTGGTTTCTCCAATGAGTAGAACTACAATCAAAGACAAAACAAAGAATCAAATCATCTGCAACATATAATAATCATAAAATTTTAATCCAACTTAGTGATCAAGGAGTCTAAGTATTGACATTATTCCAATAAGCATAGAAACAAAGCAATGAGAAAAATACATCCATATGTATTATCTTGAATAAAAAGAGTAATCTTACAACCTGATGCCTTGATGTTGTACATATTTCACCCTTGGACAATTGTTTCTCCTTTAGTCTGATAAGCCTTCCTCTGTTAATACCAGCATGGAGTTATCGACACAAGGGTGTGATCATTCTCATGCCAACAACAACTCACTAGTGCAGTGAGTATGCACTCTTATGAACTCTCTTCAGCTTAGAAACTATATGAGTCAGCTTCTATCATTCACAATCTACCATGTGTGTACAGCCTACCCTTCAACCTGAAACTTGAGCTCAATTTATATGGAAATGGGGGTAGTTTCAGTTCCATAAAGAGGGGGATGGATTCCTATCATGAAGGGATTTGAGATCCATGGACCAAGGGATAAGCTCCATGAGTGGAGGGATAAAGCTCGAACTGGTCGCGACTCTAGAAGCTTCCAGTTGGGAGAATATTCGACTAACTAGGCTTCTAGAATTTACTTTTTTCTTTTATTTTCTTTTCATGGGGGTGCACAGGTTATAGTGGAAAAAAGTGCAGGAGTTGCCGCAGTTTATGGATAGAACATCAACACATGTGCAGGGAAAGGATAGAAAAACCGCGCAGGTAGACTTTTAAGGGTTTTAAAGAGATTTTCTCCAATTCCAAGACTTGATTTTTAAGTTTTTTGACTTGTAAGGGAACATGATATGGATGGTGATAGACCCATAGGAACAGTCAAATGTCATGGTGAAAAAATGACGTGTAAAACTCTCCTCGGTGGCACCCTTACAAGTTGAAAATGTCCCACCAACATTCATAGACCTCAACCCAAGTTTTGTATCCCAACTCGTACCTTTAGCACTCTGCCAAATAAACACCAAATAAGTTTTCAGGTACCCTGATTCTAGAATTAAATCTAAGGTGCAGAATCCCAAAGCGTAGCTAGGCTCTGATAACACTCGATGCATAGGTTAGTGTTATAACAACCTTTCCCTATTTTTCAACATCCCTAACTCCCCTGCCTATCAGAGTGCATAACAACACACACACATTTTCTTTCTAAAGAAAAATGTTAAATAACACTGCAATGAAGGAAAAAATACACAATGAATAAACAGAAAGAGAGCAATAAGATGTACTTTTATTAAGTTATTTTGACCATATTACATTAACATATAAAGGGAAAGAAAACACTTGCAGTTTTGACTTCCTGCATGACTTGTAGAATCACGCCTCATTGTACCAACATGACTTCCAATGACCAAAATTCTTTCCCTATGAACTTAACTCCTGTGTCCCAACACCTGTGATCATAACTCTTCCTTTCTGAAACCTAACGCATATATTAATCAACAGTTTCAAGTTTTGGACGTTTTCTTTGCATCGAATGATGACTCAACAATGTTTGGCCTTCCATATGATCCACGTCAACCTACAATTTCCCACCTATCCTCCCGTCATTTTTCCACCTCAAAAGTCATAGTTGCTTTATTAAAACACAACTACAAGGGTAGCAACAACTACCAGCTTGGGTGTGTCAACAACTCCATGCAACAGGAGTATCAGCAATACGATCCTAGGAGTGTTGAAATTTGCAACAAGAAACAGTGAAATTGGCATCCAGAAACAACATCCATAAATGGCTACCATGGAAGATTTTGATTTAATTATTTCTTAATTAAATTAGAAGAAATGTGTGTCAAATTTATTTATCCCTTAAATAAATTGTAATCTTATCTCATAATCACTTGTAATAGTTAACTAAGTGTGATAGACTCAGTTAGCTCATGAAATTCGAGTTGAGGGTGGTTGGTGAGGCATGTAGAGTGATTCTATTTGTTTTAGAGTCCAAGTTGCAATTAGTGTATTAGTTTAATGCATGAGAAATCAGTTAACTCAATTAAGTGAGTTAAAGTCAATTTAACTAGTTGTAACTGATTGTTTCACTAGTGAGAGGTCAAGTGAATTAAATCAGATTTAATTCACATGCATTGATCTATCAAGTGATTGATGATTTACTATTAATAGTTGCATGCATGTCAATTCTGATGAGGACCCAGTTGAGAAAAAAGTTAAAGGGAGGTTAACTATCAGTTGTATTTTTAGCAAACTGCCCAGATGGAGTTAAAACACCATAGGATTTCCCATGACGTTTGTGCAATCAAGAAAGGTTGAAATTCCTAAAGAATAGGGATTTCATTCCACATGAATTGCGTGAGAAAGGTAGGTTGAAGAGAAGTTGGGAATTGGCTAAGTACTAGCCCAATTTTGTCTGGATCAGTGTGAGACGATTAGCAGAGTGCAGAAGACTCTTGTGAGAAGAGTGCATTATAATTGTTTCATGATTCCTTGGTTCATTATACAATAGAGATAGAGGGGTTTTGAGCAGCAATATTTCCCCAAGAAAAGTATTTGTGTTGTGGATTGATTTGCTTCTTTATTTTACTTGGTGTGATTGTGTGATCGTGTTTAATTTCTACAGGATTAATTGTAGAAGGAATTGGTATTTTTCTCTAGTATATTGCATGATCAGATTGAATCCATTGGTATACATATTGTTTGTATAATTTCTACATGGTATCATAGTGCGAGGAATCATAATAGTGGAGAAGAAATTGAGTTTGTGTTGAACAGTATTCAAACGTGCAGATACTTTCTTTGGAGCAACAAGCAGATCAAGATGGCTTTCAATGGATTAAGATTAGAATATGCACTTGAGGGAAGTTCTAATTATATCACATGGAAAGACAGAATGGAGGAAGTTCTGGAGGACAACGGGTTGTACTAATTCATTGATAATGATATTCCCAAGGCTGCAGCAACAGACGCCATTCTTCTTGATGCTTGGAAAAATAAGGTAGCAAGGGAGAGGAGGATATTATTAGAGGGAGTTCGAGATCACATTATCTCGAGTCTCCATGGCAAGGTGACTCCATATGAAATGTGGAAGGCCTTGACAGATCTATTTCAAAACAACAACAACCAAAGGAAGTTGGCACTGAAGGACAAGCTCCGGAAAATCAAGAAGGAGGAGGGCGAGATAGTACCAACATACTTGGCGAAGTTCACTCAATGTCGAGATGAGCTTGGAAGTGTTGGTGTGACATAGTTGATGATGACTTGGTGAGCCTAGCACTTCTAGGCCTTCCCAAGAGCTGGCATAGTTATCAGGACTCTGTTAATGGGAGGGAGAAGTTACCAGATTGGGAGTGACTTAGTCGGATTTGGTACAAGAAGAATTCAGTTGGAATACCGGGGATGAATCCTTATCCAATACTAATGACGATGAAGATTGTGCCTTGGCCAGTAAGGCAAAGAAGGCCAAGGGAAAGAAATCCCAAGGCA
Organism: Pinus albicaulis; assembly: GCA_034641835.2. Classification (NCBI taxonomy): domain Eukaryota; kingdom Viridiplantae; phylum Streptophyta; class Pinopsida; order Pinales; family Pinaceae; genus Pinus; species Pinus albicaulis. The sequence continues at coordinate 1,370,453,675 of CM076581.1, forward strand.
AAGCGGGCAAGAAAGACTTGTCAAAGATTAGATGCTTTCACTGTCACGAGCATGGGCACTATGCTACAAATTGTCCACAGAAGAAAAGCAAGAAGGAGCCTACAGTTGCAGCTGGTGAAGCATTGGCTTCACAGTTCGAGCTTGATTTTACTCTCATTGCATGCATGGTCAGCACTGTAATGGGATGCATGTGGTATCTAGACAGCGATGCCCCATTCCATATGACGGGGAATAGAGATATTTTCAATGACTTGGAGGAGAAGGGCCTCCAATAGAGCATAGATTTTGGAGATGACGAGAGGTATAGTGCTACTGGCATAGGTACAATTACCTTTCAGAGGGAGAATGGCTCCCATCTCAGACTAGCAAATGTTTTGTATGTTCCAGGCCTAAGGAAGAATCTTGTTTCTGTAGTGGTATTGGAAGACCGTGGTTATGTAGTGATGTTTAGAAAATGAAAGGTGTTCCTTAAACACATATCCACGAGACAGGTGAAGTAGATCGGTTCAAGAGTCAAGAACATGTATGCTCTCGAGGTTGAGGATGCATGCAAGGCTTTTAGGAGCAAAGAAGTGGTTAGTGACTTGGTGGTTGAGATGGAGCAATTATATCTCAACATGCAGTCTCAGAACCGGTCTCAAAAGGTTGTGGAGAAGCCACAATTGGAGAAGCAGAGAGGAGACCGAGTGGAAGAGTCCACTCAAGCAGAGACCTCCAGGAGGGGGAAATTTCGAGCCAAATGGGCAGAGGGAGTACATGCAGCTATACCTCTAGGTGTCAGGTGGGCCGATGTGCAGAATTAATCCCATGAAGAAATTTGGGTAGGGTTCATTGAGATGGTGTGTCTTATGGATCGAACCAAGCTACGAGGAGCCCACAATACAGCAGTAGCAAGAAGGATTGATTAGATTAATGCGGTCAGATGTCAGGAGGACATAAATCAGAGTGACAGGTGTCGGATACTGGAGCGCAGATCAGAGTTGGAATCAGCGTAGAGTGCATGGATGTAGATGTCAGCAGCGCAGAGAGTCCAGTAAACATGTGCAGTAGGATCCAACAGTCAAAAGACTCCGATGACAGATGCATTATATTGTTTCAGTTGTTGGAGGCGATTCAGTTTCAGGAGAGTTACATGTGAGAACAACACTAGAGAAGTGTTGCATGCAAGAACATTCCAAAGGTACCAAATCGGGACAAATTGATTCCTTTCTTGTTGAGAGGGAGGGTTGAAATTTGCAACAAGAAACAATGAAATTGGCATCCAGAAACAACATCCATAAAATGGCATGCAGAAATGGCTACCATGGAGGTTTTTTATTTAATTATTTCTTAATTAAATTAGAAGAAATGTGTGTCAAAATTAGTTATCCCTTAAATAAATTGGACAATAAATTGTAATATTATCTCATAATCACTTGTAATAGTTAATTGAGTGTGATAGACTCAGTTAGCTCATGAAATTCGAGTTGAGGGTGGTTGGTGAAGCATGTAGAGTGATTCTATTTGTTTTAGATTCTAAGTTGTAGTTAGTGTATTAGTTTAATGCATGAGAAATCAATTAACTTAATTAAGTGAGTTAAAGTCAGTCTAACTAGTTGTAACAGATTGTTGCACTAGTGAGAGGTCAAGTGAATTAAATCAAATTCAATTCTCATGCAGTGATCTGCCATGCAACTGATAATTTACTATTAATAGTTGCAGGCATGTGAGTTACGATGAAGATGAGTTAGTGGGATAAGGGGTGCTATCGGTTGTATTTTATAGCTTTATGAATCTTAAAACACCATATGATTTTTGCATGATATTTCTTTTGATCAAGGAAAATTTAGAGATTCCTAAAGAATAGGGATTGCATTCCACATGAATTGCATGAGCAAGGCAGGTTGAAGACAGTCTGATAATTGGCTAAGTACTAGCCCAATTTTGTCTAGATTAGTGTGATACGATTAACAGAGTGAAAATGACTATGGTGAGAAGAGTGCATTGTAATTGTTTCATGATTCCTGGTTCATTATATAATAGAGATAGAGGGGTTTTGAGCAACAAGATTTCCCCAGGAAAAGTATATGTGTTGTGGATTGATTTGCTTCTTTCTTTTACTTGGTGTGATTGTGTGATTGTGTTTGATTTCCGCAAAATTAATTGTAGAAGGATTTAGTATATTGCATGATCAGATTGAATCCATTAGTATACATATTGTTTGTATAATTTCTACAAAGAGTATCAACAACTAACATAATAGGAGTGCGAGTAACTCAAAAATACATGAGAGTTGTAGCACTTATTTTCCTATACATTACGAACTCAGATCTGAATTTGTTTTTTTTGGTTAATGAAGATTACTCTAGGCCAAAAATACTTGTGCATCATTGTTGGGTATGTGTTATATTCTTTCCACGACTAGCCCCACGTGTTGTACGTTGCGCCGGGCGCAACAGGGGGGTCACAAGGGGGGCGGCAACCCCCCCCTATCGGGGTCTGGGGCAGCGCCCCAGCAAAAAAAAATTTGGTATGCGGTCCCACTCATAGGCGGACCCACCCATGTTTTGTGCATGAGTTTGCACATGGTTTTGGGGTACAATGGTTTTCGGCCCCTGGTATTTTGTAGATCCGGTCAAGGGAACTACGATTATGTTCTAATCCAGGGTTAATGGATTGGGGTTTATGTATGCTTCGGCATGTATATATATGTGTTGTAACACTAAAAGGAATATAATGAAAAATCAAGCTGGTCGTCCCGATTTGGGATCCAGGGGAAAATATCTGTGTTTATCTGTTTTATGCTCTCGCTATTGTTTATTTTATATTATAAGATTCGTGTGTAGATAATTTCTATTCAGGATTAAAACCTACAATCACAAATCTTATTGAGGTTTTCTTTATGTAGTTTTTTTTTTCTTGGTAAGTAACTCAGAATAACTCGATAAGAAAATATTGGAAGGTATAGGACAATAAATAGTAGAAAAGAGATCAAACAAGTAAAGACTTTCTAGTTGAATAACAACTTAATTGAATGCGAAAAGTAAAAATTTGATGAGATAAATAAGATGGAACATATATTAGAGAAAGTGGAAATGTATATCAAAAACATGGACCAATCAACACATGCCACTTGGTAAGTAAATCCACCATAAAAATTTCAGTAAAATATCGAAGATAAAAAAAGGTAGCACTCACTCTCGAATGAGTAGTGACATTAATATAAGATGCCTTAGTTACCCAATCAATCCTATAATAATTAATTTACTATTAATAAAAAGGTTAAAATCATGAAAGGTAATCTTTAATTGTATAATCATGGAGATCCAATCACTTCATGCGAAGAGTATTGGTTAAAGGGAGTGAGCATTACATGTGCTTATGTATATCATGATATGGGCATCACTCTTCGTGATTAATGTAGTTGCTATATTTATATTTTTAATGGTTATTGGAGAAATATTGACTTGGTAAGAAAATTAATAAAATAAAAGTTCTAAATTTGTTTATTTATATGTTTATTTAAATTTAAATGTAAAGTGGAAGTACTTGTGGGATATTAATTATATAATTAATGTAGTTGCTATATTTATATTTTTAATGGTTATTGGAGAAATATTGACTTGGCAAGAAACTTAATAAAATAAAAGTTTTAAATTTTTAAATTTATTTATATGTTTATTTAAATTTAAATTTAAAGTGGAAGTACTCGTATAATTAATTTTTGTACAGAATAAAGTATAATTCTACATATTTTTAATGGATTTGTAATAAGGTATAGTGGAAATTCATGAAAAAATATTTTTTTTTGAAAAGCAATATGTTTTTTCATGTATTTATAATTTTTTCAAAATGGGTATTTTTTGCCACATATAAGAAACATGTGTTTTCATGTATTTCTAGTGGGCTTATTAAAAACAAATACATTTTTTCATGTATTTCTAATTTATCTTATTAGAAGTTTATTAAAAAAAAATCATATAATTATATTTTATTTATTTGACCATTTATTAAAGAATACAATAAGGGTACTTGTTGGACATAAAATATCTAACAAATACTTACTCTACATACTTTAATAGGTCCACAATTTGATAAATTGTATATACATGGAAAAAAACAGTTTTTTTTAATGGGCCCACAATGATATAAATTGGAAATATATGAAATTTTGTGTTTATTTTTAATAGTTTCACTATGAGTAGATCTATAAGATAATCAGTCAAAAATATGATTGAAAAAGACATTTTTCTTCTTCCCCTCTAAAACTATTTAATCTTATAGTTTACATCATCATTATCTTGAATCAAAGTTGATGTTGATAGCACATTTTTTTCTTAAGATCAATTTTGTATTTAATCTTAATTGACATGATCATCTTATATCGAAGTTTTTAAAGTTAAAGTTGATAACACATTCTTTTTTTTTCTTTTAAGACTCATTATTTATCTTAATCTTTTTTACTATATTATTTTACAAAGAATAAATAATCATCTTTAAAAAAAAGTTTATATGGTCATTTTTAAAACTATAGGGTAGTGGTGAAAATATAATTGTCTTGTAAGACCTATACTTTCTTTCAAAGAATATGTTATAAATGACTAAAATAAATAACTTTATTACTTGAAAAAAAAAACAATAATTTTTATATAAATATAAATAATTGATTATTAATATAAATATTAAACTTAATAATTAAATATAAGAAATCGTATTGCACATAAAACACAAATTATTAAATATTAATATAAAATATTATAAATAATATTTCTTAATAATTAAAAAAAGTTTGTTTACACTCAAATATATCACCAAAGATTAGTGTACAACATTTTAATGAATATTTATTTTAAAGAAAATATGTTTTAAAATTTTATGAATAATAATTATATTAATAATTCATAAGGCGTAAAATGGATGGTGATGGGGTGTAATGTTAAATCACTTTGTGATGTGAAGGTCTTTACTTCGAAATTCTGTGGGCAAAAATCTAGTCATGTTAAGGGCTGGTGTGGTCCAAGCCAAGTACGATCCCCGGGTGATTTTGATGGCTTAGATGCCCGTAAGTCACGGTTTCTCAAGCTACAGACCAATCCTGATGAACTCATATCGCTTGAAAAAAAAAAAGAGAAGAAGATGATATTATTATTTTCAACCTCTAAACCAAAAGACTATTATTTTCCAATGCCCAAATAATCTAATGCATGCATGTAAAATTATTATAGGCAATATTTTAGAGCTTATTATTTCACCAATATAAAATATAATATTGAAGACGCAAAAAATAAATATTAAAGACACGTTAAATATAACATTGAAGGACAAATTGAAATTAACTTAATGATGGTTTATTTTAATTTATCATTGGAAGATATATATATATATATATATATATATATATATAAAGATGAATTGGTTTTTATCACAACATTTTTTTGGTTAATTTTAATCAAAATCCGACATATATTTTTAAAAATTTGAGTTTAAGTTGTGCTGCATAATTCAGGTGCCCCAAAGGGTTTTTCACGGTGTTGAATCCATTTATGCATTTAAAAATGCATTTTAAACAACAAAAAATCACATTCTTTCTTGAAATTGTTTTATCAGATTCCAATGAAAAATCTCTCTCTCTCTCTAGAGATATATATATATATATATATATATATATATATATATATATATATATATATATATATATATATATATATATATATAATCTTCCATAAATTTTGTAAGTAATGTTAAAAAAATAAAAATAAAAATAAAAAACTATTAACATATATATATATAATTATTATATAAGATATTTTGGTCACATGGTATAAATTATTATGGCATTGCATAGCAGTGACATCTATAATCCATGGTTAAATCAATAGAGTTTATATAGTTCACTTTAGGTTTTTTATTTTTCCTATGCATAATCTCAGCACCACCACCACATCAGGGCTACAAATCCCGATGCGGCGACGAGCTCTACGTTGACGCCAAGCAATTAAATGTTTGTCCTTTTTCCTTAAATCCTTCCTATCGTATGAATGGACTTCTCACAATAAAGAAGAGCCAATTGGTGATCCATTAATGGTAGAATCATATAGAGAAGCGCCAGTTGGTGATCCATGGGCGGTAGGCAGGGTTTGGGCCATGCCCCTTCACATGAATGGGTTAGGACACTAGTCTCTGTAATTAAATAGATATTTCATAGTGTTACCTCATAATTTTCCATATATAATGTACCATTCACATCGCCACTCTTTTTGTAATATAACCAATATATATTAATTATGTTGTATTTTATCTTTGTTATCTTAAAGTTTTGGTATTGTAAATGAGCTTTGTTTTGTTTTCAGTCGTGGTGTGTCGATTCACATAAACATTTGATGTAGACAACTATGCTCTTTGTAGCTTCCTTATGCTTAAAATGTAGCTCCCATTGCTACAGTTATCCCCAATATTGGTTTTATTGAGCCGAGAGGCTCATTCTACAGTCTAGTATGATGTATAAGGGTGTATGTCCATCATCAAAGTTGAAATTTTTTTCATGTCAGCTAAAATATAAAAGAATTAAATTACACACACACACACACACACACACACATATATATACAAAACATTTAAATAATGTTGGCTCATAAAAAAAATTGCATGTGAAGAAATTGGATCTCTCTGTTAGATCTGTATTTAAAATGAACTTACGTTGATTAGACTTGTGTTGAGCTACATGACATATGGCATAGTTCTAGTCCATGAATAATATGGTGATGTTGCAATTTCCAATTTCTTATTTATTGGCATTTAAGATCTCTCCTCCTTTGAAATACATCAAGCACAAACCATGGTAAGTAAATTACATTTCATGATATTATGTGATATTTCTTAAAATCTATCAAGGCTTTCCACATCAAGAATGGAGAAGCCTTACCATGCAGGCTGGACACTATGTGATCCTTCACGCCCTCCAACAGAATCCTTCGACACTTTGTTGTCTTCTTTTGCCAAGCCTCCAAATTCCCTGACATGTCTAAGAAGTGAAATTTGTGGGACTTGACATCTTGTAATTCCTTCAACCCATTGTCATCTAGCACCGCCTCCATCCTATCTTCAATGCGATATAATTCGAGGAGCTGCCCTCAAGGGAACTACTCCAATCTGTCAGTTGAAGAATACAAACTTCAGCACCCAAGAAAAGCTCTTCTCTCTTGCAAATTCGAATTCCACCAGCACAAAACTCAATCGCTTCAATGTTTTGCAATTGCTCCAATGATCAATACTGCTCCGATACCATGTAGAAATTTGAATAATTGTTAAATTATTCACCGAGATTATCCTGATCACACACTATTTGAGCTTCATGCATAATACATAACCTCTGCTACTATTGATCATCAATTTGGAAATATAAACAATCGCATGCGCACATTAAAACCATAAACAATCACACATATAACCACAGTATTTATGGGAAAGCTTAAAGCTGAAAACCCCCAACTATCTGTATATTATAATGATAGAGATCATGTAACAATCATTGTACAAACTCCTCACAAGCTCTCAGTACAATCTCCAATTGTTACACACTACACAAGCTCAGATCATACAAAACACATGCTCCAATATGCTCCACCTATAGCCAGCCTCTACTGCGCAATCCCATATGGATAATTACCAAATACAGGTTCAAATCCCACTGGTATGTATTGCGCAATCCTCATTGGCTTCTCCATCAATGTGTGTGCAAATCTCATGCACCAGTATAGTCACAACTGATAGTCACACTTGCTCTTTCACCTACCTCTAGCAACTCCCACCCTCACTGCATTGTCAGCCTGGCTCCTCATTAGCGATGCATTCTTTAGTTGATTAATGAGTTTATAATTAGTGAATTAATTAATAATTAATTCACACCTCTCTCACTAATTGTATCAATCAATTAAACTAGATACAAATAGCTCAACTATGTTTAGATTAGTTAAACTGAATACAACTCCACTAACTTCCTCAATCAACTCCACCAAACTCTGTCACATGAGTTCTAACTGAAGTCAACATGCAATAGCTCCACTAAACCCTAGGAATAACGTAATTCCTTCTGTCAGCTGCATGTGCCACTTATGTGCACTCAACTGAAGTGCTCCAAGAGGATAAGATAATGTTTAGAGTCCAAATATTATTAAGAGCTAATAATATTCGACATATCTATTTTTAGACTGGCAATCTAAAAATAGATTCTGCCCAGTATGTCTAAAAATAGAAGTCCATCTATTTTCCCGACTTGACCAACCATCCAAAAATAGCATCCTGCAACTCATAGAACATGATCCATATGTCTAAAAATAGACTTTGCGCCAAAAATACCCTGCGGGCCCACTTAGTGAAGGCGACTCCTTTCCACTAAGCTCATCATCTTGTTGCAATCTCAACAAATTGGACAATAAATTGTTATATTATCTCATAATCACTTGTAATAGTTAATTGAGTGTGATAGACTCAGTTAGCTCATGAAATTCGAGTTGATCGTGGTTGGTGAGGCATGTAGAGTGATTCTATTTGTTTTAGATTCCAAGTTGTAGTTAATGTATTAGTTTAATGCATGATAAATCAGTTAACTCAATTAAGTGAGTTAAAGTCAGTCTAACTAGTTGTAACTGATTGTTGTACTAGTGAGAGGTCAAGTGAATTAAATCAGATTTAATTCACATGCAGTGATCTACCAAGTGAATGATGATTTACTATTAATAGTTGCATGCATGTCAGTTATGATGAAGACTCAGTTGAGACAGAGGTTAAAGGGAAGTTAACTATCAGTTGTATTTTTAGCAAACTGCCCAGATGCAGTTAAAACACCATATGATTGCCCATGATGTTTGCGCAGTCAAGGAAGGCTGAAATTATTAAAGAATAGGGATTGCATTCCACATGAATTGCATGAGCAAGGCAGGCTGAACACAGGCTGATAATTGGCTAAGTCAATTTTGTCTAGATTAGTGTGATATGATTAACAGAGTGAAAATGACTCTGGTGAGAAGAGTGCATTGTAATTGTTTCATGATTCCTGGTTCATTATATAATAGAGATAGACGGGTTTTGAGCAGCAAGATTTCCCCAGGAAAAGTATCTGTGTTGTGGATTGATTTGCTTCTTTCTTTTACTTGGTGTGATTGTGTGATTGTGTTTAATTTCCGCAAAATTAATTGTAGAAGGATTCAGTATATTGCATGATCAGATTGAATCCATTAGTATACATATTGTTTGTATAATTTCTACAAAGAGTGTCAACAACTAACATAATAGGAGTGAGAGTAACTCAAAAATACATGAGAGTTGTAGCACTTATTTTCCTATACATTACGAACTCAATTATGAATTTGTTTTTTTTGGGTTAATGAAGATTACTCTATCCCAAAAATACTTGTGCATCACAAATCTTATTGGGTTTTCTTTATGTGGTTTTTTTTTTCTTGGTAAGTAGCTCAGAATAACTCGATAAGAAAATATTGGGAGGTATAGGACAATAAATAGTAGAAAAGAGATCAAACAAGTAAAGACTTTCTAGTTGAATAACAACTTAATTGAATGCGAAAAGTAAAAATTTGATGAGATAAATAAGATGGAACATATATTAGAGAAAGTGGAAATGTATATCAATAACATGGACCAATCAACACATGCCGCTTGGTAAGTGAACCCACCATAAAAATTTCAGTAAAATATCAATAGATAAAAAAAGGTGGCACTTACTCTCGAATGAGTAGTGACATTAATATAAGATGCCTTAGTTACCCAATCAATCCTATAATAATTAATTTACTATTAATAAAAAGGTTTAAATCATGAAAGGTACTCTTTAATTGTATAATCATGGAGATCCAATCACTTCATGCGAAGTGTATTGGTTAAAGGGAGTGAGCATTACATGTGCTTATGGATATCATGATATTATGGGCATCACTCTTCGTGATTAATGTAGTTGCTATATTTATATTTCTAATGGTTATCGGAGAAATATTGACTTGGTAAGAAAATTAATAAAATAAAAGTTTTAAATTTGTTTATTTATATGTTTATTTAAATTTAAATTTAAAGTGGAAGTACTTGTTGGATGTATAATTAATGTACTTGTTATATTTATATTTTTAATGGTTATTGGAGAAATATTGATTTGGTAAGAAACTTAATAAAATAAAAGTTCTAAATTTGTTCTAAATTTTTACATTTATTTATATGTTTATTTAAATTTAAATTTAAAGTGGAAGTATTTGTTGGATGTATAATTAATTTTTGTATAGAATAAAGTATAACTCTACATATTTTTAATGGATTTGTAATAAGGTATGGTGGAAATTCATGAAAAAATATAGTTTTTTGAAAAGCAATATGTCTTTTCATGTATTTATAATTTTTTGAAAGTGGGTTTATTAAAGACATCTTTTTTTGGCCACGTACAAGAAACATGTGTTTTCATGTATTTCTAGTGAGCCTATTAAAAACAAATACATTTTTTCATGTATTTCTAATTTATCTCATTACAAGTTTATTAAAAAAAAATCATATAGTTATATTTTATTAACCATTTATTAAAAATCATATAGTTATATTTATTTAACCATTTATTAAAGAATACGATGAGGGTACTTGTTGGACATAAAATATCTAACAAATACTTACTCTACATACTTTAATAGGTCCACAATTTGATAAACTATATATACATGGAAAAAAAACAGTTTTTTTAATGGGCCCACTATGATATAAATTGGAAATATATGAAATTTTGTGTTTATTTTTAATAGTGTCACTATGAGTAGATCTATAAGATAATCAGTCAAAAATATGATTGAAAAAGACATTTTTCTTCTTCCCCTCTAAAACTATTTAATCTTATAGTGTACATCATCATTATCCTGAATTAGAGTTGATGTTGATAGCACATTTTTTTCTTAAGATCCATTTTCTATTTAATCTTAATTGACATGATCATTTTATATCGACGTTTTTAAAGTTAAAGTTGATAACACATTTTTTTTTCTTTTAAAACTTCTTATTTATCTTAATCTTTTTTACTATATTATTTTACAAAGAATAAATAATCAACATTAAAAAAAAGTTTATATGGTCATTTTTAAAACTATATTGTAGTGGTGAAAATATAATTGTCTTGGTAAGACCTATACTTTCTTTGAAAGAATATGTTATAAATGACTAAAATAAATAACTTTACTACTTTTAAAAAAAAAAAAAAAAAAAAAAAATTATAAATATAAATAATTAATTATTAATATAAATATTAAATTTTAATAATTAAATATAAGAAATGGTATTGCACATAAAACACAAATTATTAAATATTAGTATAAAATATTATAAATAATATTTCTTAATAATTAAAAAAAGTTTGTTTACACTCAAATACATCACCGAAGATTAGTGTACAACATTTTAATGAATATTTAGTTTAAAGAAAATATTTTTTAAAATTTTATAAATAATAATTATATTAATAATTCATAAGGCGTAAAATGGATGGTGATGGGGTGTAATGTTAAATTACTTTGTGATGTGAAGGTCTTTTCTTTGAAATTCTGTGGGCAAAAATCTAGTCATGTTAAGGGCTGGTGTGGTCCAAGCCAAGTGCGATCCCGAGTGATTTTGATGGCTTAGATGCCCGTAGGTCACGGTTTCTCAAGCTACAAAACAATCCCGATGAACTCATATCGCTTGAAAAACAAAAAATAATAAAAGTTATATTAATATATGTACTTAAAAAAAAAAAACAACAACAAGATATTATTATTTTCAACCTCTAAACCAAAAAACTATTATTTTCCAATACCCAAATAATCTAATGCATGCATGTAAAATTATTATAGGCAATATTTTAGAGCTTATTATTTCACCAATATAAAATATAATATTGAAGACACATCAAATTAATATTAAAGACACATTAAATATAACATTGAAGGACAAATTGAAATTAACATATATATATATATATATATATAATTTAAAGATGAATTGGTTTTATGACAACATTTTTTTGGTTAATTTTAATCAAAATCCGACATATATTTTTAAAAATTTGATTTTAAGTTGTGCTGCATAATTCAAGTGCTCTTAGGGGTTTTTCACGGTGTTGAATCCATTTATGCATTCAAAAATGCATTTTAAACAACAAAAATCACATTCTTTCTTGAAATTGTTTTATCGGATTCCAATGAAAACTCTCTCTCTCTCTCTCTCTCTCTCTATATATATATATATATATATAAATATATAATTAATCTTCCATAAATTTTGTAAGTAATGTTAAAATAAAAAAAAATAAAAAAAAAATTAAAAAAAAAAAAATATATATATATATATATATATAAGAGTATAATCCACGGTTAAATCCATAGAGTTTATATAGTTCACTTTAGGTTTTTTATTTTTCCTATGCATAATCTCAGCACCGCCACCACATCAGGGCTACAAATCCCGATGTGGCGACGAGCTCTACGTTGGTGCCAAGCAGTTAAATGTTTGTCCTTTTTCCTTAATTCCTTCCTATCGTATGAATGGACTTCTCACAATAAAGAAGAGTCAATTGGTGATCCATTAATGGTAGAATTGTATAGAGAAGCGCCAATTGGTGATCCATGGGCGGTAGGCAAGGTTTGGGCCATGCCCCTTCACATGAATGGGTTAGGACACTAGTCTCTGTAATTAAATAGATATTTCATAGTGTTACCTCATAATTTTCCATATATAATGTACCATTCACATCGCCACTCTTTTTGTAATATAACCAATATATATTAATTATGTTGTATTTTATCTTTGTTATCTTAAAGTTTTGGTATTGTAAATGAGCTTTGTTTTGTTTTCAGTCGTGGTGTGTCGATTCACATAAACATTTGATGTAGACAACTATGCTCTTTGTAGCTTCCTTATGCTTAAAATGTAGCTCCCATTGCTACAGTTATCCCCAATATTGGTTTTATTGAGCCGAGAGGCTCATTCTACAGTCTAGTATGATGTATAAGGGTGTATGTCCATCATCAAAGTTGAAATTTTTTTCATGTCAGCTAAAATATAAAAGAATTAAATTACACACACACACACACACACATATATATACAAAACATTTAAATAATGTTGGCTCATAAAAAAATTGCATGTGAAGAAATTGGATCTCTCTGTTAGATCTGTATTTAAAATGAACTTACGTTGATTAGACTTGTGTTGAGCTACATGACATATGGCATAGTTCTAGTCCATGAATAATATGGTGATGTTGCAATTTCCAATTTCTTATTTATTGACATTTAAGATCTCTCCTCCTTTGAAATACATCAAGCACAAACCATGGTAAGTAAATTACATTTCATGATATTATGTGATATTTCTTAAAATGTGCATCGAATTTCTTATAACTCAATAGATCTCTACAAATCTGTGAAAGATGGTTATTTCACTCTTGTGTTTCTTTTTTTCTAGGACATTTAAATTTATTAAGTGGTGTTGTGTTTTAATGCAAGAAGCAAGGGTAAAGTTGATTTCATGTACCTGATGCATATGGAAAGTTAAATATCATTTTTTTCATTTTTTATTTGGTTTTGGTTCATTTGTAGCAAAACCATACTCTTATCGGTGGAAAAGAATTGGCTGGATCATGGGAATATTTCAACGTGGGTAATCTTTTTTTTTTTTTTAATAGATTCGGTTGCCATTTTCTATTCCAAAAAAGAGGAGGAGAAGCTTCTTGTTTACATGTTATACTTCTTGCAGTGCAACAGAGGAAGTAGCTACAGCAAAATGCTACATTTTCCTTGCTTCTAATGTTCGATAAGAACTGAAATACAGACAATGCATATATGCGAATAAACTGGGATAAAAGAAAAACAAACTTAAAAGACATGCTTAATTATGCTAGTGGAGATCAATCGACATTGATATGGTGCCCTGTTGAGGCATTTGTATTGTCCTCATTTCCAACATTCCTCATATTTTTGGAGCTGGAGCTAGGATTTGTGTGCTTCTCCAAGATGTATTTGAGTATTTGCATTGATTCTTCAACGTGAGCACATCGATTGGAGAGTGCATTATACTGATTTTGGAGAGAGGTGACCCTATGGAGAAAAACATTAACGTCTGCTTCATACTTTTCATCTAAGATCTTAACCTTTGTTTGCAGCTTTGCATCTATGATTTTTTGATGAGCCCGGATTTGTTCAAGTTCAGCTTATAGCTCCGCACAGTGAAGGCACTATTCGTTGCGAGCCATGCTAGAGGAAAAGAAGGTGCAGAAGGAAGGCGCAGGTTCAGCAGTAAGCAGGGAGCAGAGATGAGCAAAGGCCACAAAAGCGGAAGGCTGAGGAATGAGAGGGAATAGCGCCTGAATAGCAAAGCAAAACGGTGGAGCGCAGGATAGAAGGGTCTAGGTAGGAGTGTAAGGGGAATCCAAAGTCTCAAACAGAAAAGATTTGCAGGGGGGGAATTACCACGCTTACAGTGATCTAAGGGATGCCTAATGGAGCGGGGAGCAGGAGTATAAATAGGGCAACGCAGGAAGAGGGAGGTAGCTTGGGGGGAGACCCAAAGAGATAAGGTCATGGGGAGGTGAATGGAGGGAGTACAAAAAAATCTGAGGAGCGCAGAGAATTCTGAGGGAGGGATCGGAATAAATTTGGAGATTGTCTGTAGCAATATCATGGCAGGGGCATGAGATATGTGACATTATTACAAAAAAAATTGCCTCGAGATTCAAGCGCAAGCTCTGTTTGCGAGTTGATCAGCGTCCTTGTTATTTTTTCGGAGGATGTGATAGAAGGTTGTTCCTTTCATACCCTTTAAGAGGCTGCGAAATCTGTTGATTGTCTGATGGAGAGCTATGTTATTTGATGGTCGAGCATGGTTCATCAGATTGATGATAATGGAAGAATCACCAAAAACCATAGCGTTAGAAATGCTGAGCTTTTTTAGCTGATATAAACCTTGGAGGAGGGAAAAGGCATCCGCTCTATTGTTGGAGAGGGTGCCAAGACCCCATTCAAATGATGTGAGAAAGCTACCATTTTCATTTCTGATGATGCCTCCCACACCTCCAATGTCAGATTCATTTTTTATGTTCCATCAAAAAAAAAAAGGTCTTGCGCAGCTATTTATCCATTCGGTGAAGTCCTCATCTTTAAGCCGAATCTTCCAGCTTATGTCTTTTCTAGAACACTGATTTGAAGAAGGCTTAAAGCTATCAGTTCTATCCCAAAGGTTTTCGAGGAAACTCCTTTCCTCCACACAAATTTCATTGAAGTCGATTCTACTATTGCATTTGGTGGATATTGTTTCAAGGGTAAGGCTCCAGGATTTGCTGCAAACTTTCCTAAAAGAAGGTTCTTTGTCTTTGGATCTCTTCCTATTCCTTGTGAACCAAATATTCCATAAGACCACATATTACAAAGTGTCCCAGACCCTCCTCGAAATATTGCTCTTCTTTTTCCCCCATGGGTAGTTGCTCTTCCAATTTTGGAGAACCTCTGCTATGGTGCCTTGCTTCTCCCAAAGAGGCTAATAGGATGGGATTAGTTCAATCCAGCAGCATGCAGCAAAAGGACACCCAATGAAGAGATTGAATGTTGTCTCTTCAACACCTTGAAAATTGGGGCACATTGATGGTCCGAGAACACCTATTTTCTTGAGATTTTCCGAAGTTGAAATTTTCCCTTTCAAGAGCGTCCATGTGAAAATCTTAATCTTGGGGATAGCTTCTGATTTCCACACTGCTTTCCAATTGGGCCAAATAGTTGCAGGGTAATAGTCACTGCAGAGTTGCTTGTAGGTTGCTTTGATGGAATATGCTGAGCCTGAGGGGTCCCAAAGAAATCCATTAATGCTGTCTTTTTTAAAGGAGCAGTGCCATAGAGGTGAGTTTGCAGGGTGCAAAGATCAGCTTCAAGATGAGCAGGGACTTTGGGGAAGTGCCAACCAATCCAGTTTTGGGATTGGTCATCCCATTTAGAAAAATGGCTTAAGAGGCTGAAGCCCATATTACTGAAATGAGAGAGGATGCGTTGGGTGCCAGGTCTGTTTAAGATGGGAATTTGCCCCATAATTCGGTCTTTCCCAACATTAATAAAGTTACCCCCCATGGGAAATTTAGAGTTTTAGAGAGGTTTTGGGCTAGAAAAGGAGTGGTTTTCTTGTAGGGGGGCCAGATTTTAGAGCAAGGTCCATTAGGGATGTCATGGTATAGAAGGTGCTGCTGGGGATAATTAAGGTATTTTACCTCCAAGACTCTTTTCCACCATGCCTGATTCCCACTGATTAGTATCCAAACAATCTTCCCTCCAAAAGCTCTGTTCAGAAGCTTGGGAGAGTGAACTCCAATACCTCCATGTTCCTGATCTTGGATTACTTGTCTCCACTTGACAAGATTGTATTTTTTCTTTTCATTCCCCCCCCCCTTGCCATAGAAAGTGCCTAATGATAGCTTCGAATTTGAGATGGATGATAGCAGGGGCTTGAAGGAGGGTGAAGTGATACAAGGGTAGAGATGAGAGACCATATTTGAGGAGGACAATGCGCCCTACTATATTTAGCCATGAGGAGCCCCATTGTTGCACTTTTCTCTTCATTTTGTCAATTGTAATATTCCATACTTCAGCCTTTAAGAGGCCAGCATTGACAGGCATGCCCAAGTAAGTGAAGTGGTCCCAATTTAGCTTGCAGGGGACACCAAAAATATTAGCAATGTTGTGGATGGTTTGGTTGGTGGCATTCCAACCATAAATGCAACTTTTTTTTAAATTAATCAAGCCTCTGGAATAGAGCATGAATTTGTCCAAAACAATATTAAATTGTTGTGCAATTATACTGGTTGCTCCTCCCATTAGAAGAGTGTCATCTGCGAATTGAGAATGGTTCATATTTTTTACACCGTTGCCGAATTTGATGGTCGTGATGAGGCCAGCTCGCCTCATATGATCCAGGGCCCTACTAAAGTATTCCGCCATGAGGATAAAAAGGTAGGGGGAAAGAGGGCACACCTGTCTTAGACCTCAAGAGGATTTAAAGGAGGTTGTTGGCCTGCCATTGACAAGGGGAGATATCCAAGGGCCGGAGATGCAAGAATTAATGAGGGCAAGGAAGTTTGGATCAAAACCCATTTTTTGGAGCACAGCTGAGAGAAAAGAGTGCCTGACCCTGTCGAAGGCATTGGCAAGATCGAGCTTTAAGATAAATCCTTTTTCATTGCGCGAGATGCTTGAGTGGATGGCTTCTTGAAAAAGGAGGATGGAATCAGTAATTTGTCTTTGGGAGATGAAGCCTCCTTGATTTTCCAAAATGAGGTTGTGGAGATGGGGCTTGAGGCGCAAGGCGAGGATTTTAGTGATGAGTTTGTAGGAGGAGTTGCAAAGAGAGATGGGTCTAAATCTAGAGAAGGAGGAGGAGCGATTTTCTTTGGGGATAAAGGCAAGGAAGGTGGAGTTGGTGTAGCCCCCAGTTTTCTTCTTCCTTTGAGTACATTGTATCATTTTGACAAGATCCTTTTTAATAAGATCCCAATAATTTATGTAGAAGCTGATAGAAAACCCATGTGGCCCAGGAGTTTTGTCCAGGTGTAAGGCCCAGATTTCTTTTTGGACTTCTTCTTCATCGATCTCTTTATTGAATGCGTTGTTCATCTCCTCTGTAATCATGGCTGGAAGATATTGTAAAAGCTCAGAGTAATCTTCCAGCGTTTTTGTCTCTGTTAGAAGATCTTTGTAATTCATGGTGGCAGCATTTTTAATTAACTCTTGATCTCTCTGGATTTTGACTTCCACATCAATAATGGAAGAAATATTGTTCCTAGATTTTCGAATAATGGCTTGCTTATGAAAAAAAGAAGTATTCTTATCACCTGCTTGAAGCCATAGATTTCTAGATTTGACTCTCCACTTCTCCTCTTCTTTTCTATTGGCTCTAAAGAGTTGCCAATAAATATCTTTTTCCTGATTGAAGCGATCTTGGTTGAGGCCATGTAGGTCGATACAGCTGTGAATATCATCCAGCTTGGATTTGATTTCAATCTTGGTCTTTTCCATCTCTTTATATTGAGTTTTGGCCCAATCCTTCAAGGCTAATTTAGTTTTTTTTTTTTAACTTGGTTTCCCATATGAAGGAGGGAGAACCTTCAATGTGTTGCATCCAAGTATTGTGTACCAGCTAATTTGCTTTTGGGATATCGTTCCAGAGCGAACTGTATTTGAAGGGAATGGGGTCGAAAGAGCGATGATCACCAAAAGTGAGGGTGATGGGGTAGTGGTCAGAGGCTGAAAAGGAGAGAACGTTGGCAGAGGTGATGGAGTAATATGAGATGAATGTGACAGCAACAAGGATTCTGTCAAGCCTCTCCATGATATATCCTCTCCTAATTATTTTGTTGCTCCAAGTATATCTACGATTTTTTGGGGCAATGTCAACCAACTCGTGGTCTTGCATCATGACTTCTAGCTAGTCTCGAGAAGGGTCTGAATTAAAACAGCCTCCCCTTTTCTCATTTGCATGAAGGATTAAGTTGAAATCTCCTCCCATAATAGTGTTGTTGTTGTCCCCATTTTCTATGTCTGCTTTAAGAGAGCTCCAACAAAGTTCTTTGGCCCTATAATGATTGGGACCATATACATTGTAAACAATAATGTCTTTCTGATCTCTAGAACTTTCAAGAATCACTTTGATCTAATTATGGGTTGTTGAAGTGTTTTTATGTTTCCAAGTGTTGTGGTTCCAAAGGGTGGCTAACCCCCCAGAGGCTCCCCTTGATTCAATTTGGGTGCCTTCATAATGCTTCATTTTGTCCATTATTGTCTTCATTTCCAGGTCTCCCTGCTTTGTTTCCTGCAGGAGAATAATTTCTGGTTTCTCTTGGTTTATTAAGTCTCTTAGGGCTGCTATTTTGGAGGGGTGCCCTAGACCCCTGCAGTTCCATGAGAGGACTTTCATCATTACAAAAAGGCAGTTCGGAGAGCTACTTTCCCTCCTTGGTCCTTCTGTCATGTATCCTTGCTATTCTTCCCCAATATATAAGTTTCAATAGGGTTCTGAGTTCCAAGTGATATATCCTTTTGTGCATTTTCATTGCAATGCTGCTTCGAAGATTTCCTTCCAGGGCCATGTTTTTTTGTGTTTTCCAGCGTTGTGCCATGCTCCTTCACAGAGTTTCTTGTGATTCGAATGGAAGAATGGTTAGTGGAGGAGGAAGGAGGGTCAGGGATGGTGGGAGTGGGACGAGGAGAGGCAGGCTGGGAGAGAGAGGTAAGAAGGGGGGGATCCTCATCTAGGGGGGGAATAAAGGAAAAAGGATTGGAGAGATCTAGCGAAGAGTTGGGGGATGAGTTGGGGAAGCAACTTGATGGTTTGAATCTGAGATCTTGGGAGAAGAAGAGGAGGGTGGGTCATATTTAGGAGGGGGCGCTGAAGGGGTGTTACTCTTGGGGTTAGAGGAGGTCTTCTTTCTTTTGACATTTTCCCATTGCGAATCAGTCTCTGGGCTTTCAATATCAATAATTTTTTAACAACGATTTGCAAAGTGACCATATTCGTGACATACCTTGCATTTTAAATGGGATCTGCTCATAGTCGAGTTGCTGAATATGCATCCATTCATCTACTTTTAGCTTGATATCCTCGGGGAGGCCTTTGCCCAGATCCACCTCAACACGGATCCTAGCGCAGGCTTGCATGTTATCCTTTCGCTCACTTCGGTCTATGAATTTGCCTACTGTGTTTCCGATGGCTCGAACAGAATCATCCCCCCAGCAGTGTAAAAGGAGGTGTGGAAGGCGCACCCAAACAAGAACAACATTTGGTACATCTAGTTCTGGGTCAAAATCTGGCATCCATTTGTTAACGTACAGGCCCCTAGTGTACATAAAATAAGGTCCATTCCTGAAGATTGAGTCTTTGTCTTCTTCTGTCTCAAAATGGAAGGTGAAATAGCCCTTGCCGCAGAAACGAATGGAAATTTTTCCATTGATCTTGTCAGTCCAGTTGCGCTCAACCCATTTTTGCAAAGTCTTCGGCGAGGGCCAGAGTCCAATGAATTGCCCAATAAGGCCCATTCTCTGCAAGAGAAAGGGAATCCATGCGAGGGAGGGAAGGTGGAAGGACAACCTCTTTTATTCCATCAAGATTTTTCACAAATTTGGAGATCGTCGGCCTTGGGCGAGGAGGAGCCAAAGAGTTGATCAGGGCAGAGAAGGCCTGGGCCTGAATTAGAGAAGCGGCCACCTCCGGGAGGACTCCAAAGGGGCCACGCTCGAGCAAGGAGCAGCAACCGCCTGCTAGGGCGCCACAAGTAGAGCGCGGGCTCTGGCTAACAGCATGAAAAATCAACATGGGTAATCTTAAGATACACATTTTTACGAAACAATCCACCATTAAACTAATATGGCAGTTTTATTTTCTCTTTTTTAAAATTTTACTCCACCTTTCACTTTTTTGTGCACTTCAAGTCGGGTAGAGATTTTTATGCAAAGTGTCATTTGTGCACTTCAAGTTAGGTAGAGAATTTTATGCAAAGTGTCGAGTAGATTTGGGTTGTCAGGGTTTTATTAAAGAGTTTAATGTTCAATTAAAATAAAACGAATGAAAAATCCAACAAACAATCTAATAGAAAGGAAGGAGATCAACTCTTTATTTCATTTGAAGTAATCTAATCGTAAGTTTTTAATCTTTTACTTTGTTTGAAGTGCTATATGTATTTTTGTTTTGTTTGGAGTGTTATATATCTTTTTGGGAAAATAGTCTAACTAGTTAAAGTATTAATTTATAAAATATCTTTCCGTAATAATCACATGCAATGGAACATTGTTGATGGGTTTCAAATCAACAAGTTTGGTTCATCATCAAGACTAAGTGAGAGATCAGATCATGACATTAAGTTTAAATAAATGTAGAGATGGCTAAACTAGCCGTTAGGATAACGGCTAGCTTGACTATTAAATTTTATATCGACAAGCTAGAAGGTTGTTTAGAGGAAGCAGGATGTGCTGGCACGATCTTAGTTGGGATAGCCATCATCCTTCTTCTCTATGCTGACGATATTGTTCTTCTCGCAAGGTGCCCATCTGATCTTGATAAACAACTTAGACTTCTTAAGGATTTCTGCTCTACCATGGGTATGTCTATTAACACTGACAAAACAAAAGTTATGATTATCAAATCCAAGAAGGACACTTATGCTAATTTTATGTATGACAATAGTAACTTGGAGGAAGTGTCTTCTTACAAGTACCTAGGAATTGATATTCATCACAAACTCAACTGGAACTATAACATTCAGAAAAGGATTAATGGGGGCTGGAAAGCTTATTTTGGTCTTGAAAATAATTGTAAAACGACAAACCTCGTAATGTGGGATAGAAAGAAGTTCCTCTTTGAAACTTTAGTCACTCTTGTTATCTTATATGGATGTGAGGTTTGGTCTCTATCGAGAGCCTGAAAACTATAGGATTACTGTTGTCTGGCTTGCCAAACTCAATAGCATAAGAACCATAGACTTCACCCAAGCTAGCTTTAAATTCCATCCAAAACCATCTATCTTAACGGATTTTGTATAAGAAGCTACTACAAATTTCAAGGTTAAACCATTAGGAGAATCGACGAAAATATTCATTGCAAAACATTAATAACATTAAAAAAATTACTTCTAGTTTCGAAGAAAAATGTGATTTATTGAGAAAGATTTAGCAGCGAAAAGAAAATTAAGGTATTATAAGGAGGTCATCAACCCCACCTTAGAAGATCAAAAGTATCTCTCTGTTTTAACTAGCTCAAAGAAGAAAATTAATATAGCCAAGATTAAAACAAACTCTCATGAGCTCCATAGTGAAACAGGTCGTTGGACAGTTCCTAAAACACCATGGATGGAAAGGATCTGCCATCTCTGTGAGAATATGAACATCGAGGATGAAAATCACTTCCTCTTAGAGTGCCCCGCGTACAACCACATTAGAGCTCAATTTCATAGTCTTTGTTGCAATACTGACCTTCCTAGCCTTTTAAGATGTCAAAATTATAATGAGCTCGAGAGGCTTCTCTCCAAGCTTTTTGAGCATAGGAATAAAATCTTAAATCAAACTAAATAACTCTTTTCTTTAGGTCTAATAGACCAAAGATTGGTCTCAGTAGACGTTAACCATCATCATCATAATCATCATATATATATATATATATATATATATATGGGGAAAAAAACGCTAGTATGTATATTGCACGAGTACAATTGTCCATTTAAACATTACAATCCATAAGTCATAACTTGTCAAATCATATACCTTCATACAGAAAGCTTCGCTGAAAAAACAAATTAACTAATACATCGTAATGGTCTTGATATTGTCTTTTGGTAAGATCTATCTAGTATTATACCCAGAAACTGGGTATTCCAGTGAAAAAACTGAAGCTAGTGCTTATAACATATGTATAAAAGCGAGCCCAAAAACAAAATGGTTGCTATCAATGTCACCGAGAGGTAATTCAAAAAGGGACCAGGAAATCGAGACTTAGATATAACCTCAGGTAATCATAAGAGGGGGGTTAATTGAACTGAACAATGCTAGCAGCTCCTTCTCCTTCTCCGTTTAGTAGCTCGTAATGTATATGACCGAAGACCCCCTCTAAACATTTTTTAGATAGCATGTCCGCCTATGTATTCTTTTCACGGAATATGTGTTTAAATATAAAAAAGTTGAAAGAATTCTTTAAAACATCTATGCGCTCCAACCAAATCACCAATTGTCCCGGAGAGAGCTTGGCTTTTCCATTAAGATAGTCAATGAGAACTTTCAAGTCCCCAAACACCCAGATATCCTCAATGCACAGTTGTGACGCGAACCATAAAAAACCCCATAATGCCACGATCTCTGCTCTCATGTTAGAACCAAATCCACCATGCCAATGGATCTTGTAGTGACAGTGAGGTGAAAGCATTAGCCAGGCACCACAGCCACACTTAGATTGTTGTGAGGCAACGTCGAAAAAACCCGTTGGATAATTGATTTCAAACGGTCTCATTCTCTTTGACTGATATATATATATATATATATATATATATATATATATATATATATATATATATATATATATATATATATATATATATATATATATATATATATATATATATATCAATTAATTAAATGAATAAATAAATTAAATATTTTAATCTAAAAGTAAAACTAGTCGTTATTGATTGATATATATATATAGTCAAACTAGTTTAGTCATCTCTACATCTATTTGAACTTAATGTCTTTATCTGATCTGATCCCTCACCTAGTCCTGATGATGAACCACACTTGTTGGTTCGAAACGCGTCAACAATGTTCCATTGCATGTGATTATTACCAAAAGAGATTTTATAATTTATATGATGGATCACAGAAGCCTAGATTCTAAAACTAGTTAAAGTATTTTCTATCCAACGTTTTTTAGATTGATTTTTTGTTGAAGATGAACCTCAATGGTTGGTTCGAAACTCGTTGACAAAATTTGTTCATATGTGATTATCACCAAAGATCTCTCTACGTTTTAAAAGTGTTTAGTTTTTATTATTAATATTAATATTCACACTTTCATTGGTATTGGTCCAAAAAATAGATTATTTTTATTTGTTGAGTAAGTTAATTAACAGATAAATTTGATTTTGTTAAATTAAAAATAAATAAATAAATAAAAAAATTGGAAAAAAAATAAAATATATATATATATATATATATATATATATATATATATATATATATATATATATATATATATATATATATATATATATATATTAATTTAAGATTTCATAATAAATAGTATTTTTATTTAAACATATATTGTCAATTATTATAAATGTTAATTTATTATTAAATAATAATAATAATTAAGTCAATAGTTTCTTAATGAATAAATTTGATTATTTTGTTAATTAATAATTAAATTCTTTTTATATATGAAATATTTTAAATTTAATTTTAATTTTTTATTTATTATAAATATTTTAGAGAAATATAAATAACAAAAATTAAGTAAATAATCAGTATGAATGCTTTTTATTTGAGTAAGGACGAGCTCTCACGTTGAACCTCGTTGCTAGACTGCCTACCCTCCTTCCATCTGTTGATCCCTTTGTCCATCTCTGCCCACCCTCCTGATCCATTATTCCCTCCACTCCTCGTGTTTGGTCAGTGAACCCATCATGGTTGGGTCGGCCCAGTCATCTGACTTTGACAAGTAAGTAGTTGCCTTCAAAGTGTTGGTGGCTTCGGGCTCCAAATTTCAGAAGTCTAGTTCTTCCATATTTGTGAAGAAAGCATAGGCAATCCCAAAGATCGAGATCAATACCACCCGGGCTCGAACCCGTGCTCTTCAACTTGCCAATTGTGGGCTCATAGGGAAGTTTATGGGCCTTTGGCCCTCCCCTCGCACAGTTAGGTCATGGATCGAAAATAATTAGAAGCCTCTCATCAAAGGGGAAGTGATATCATTATGCGGTAAGGGTTTCTCCAACTTTTATTTTGAAAACAGATTGGATAAAGATTTGATTTTTTCAGAGTGGTCCATATTTCATGGGTCCTCAGGGTCTCTATCTTGATAAATGGAGCCCCAACTTCAACCTGGAATGTGACGTCCCCTCAGTTAAGCCAGTGTAGGTAAAGTTACCCTATCTCCCATTGCATTGCTGGAGTGATGCAGCCTTCAGGCTGATAGGAAAATCCTTAGGAAATTTTATTGACAATGTTGAGCCAAAGGATGAACTATTTTCCTTTGTTGGGATCTGTGTGGAGGTGAATCTAGAAAAAGAAGTACCTGCAGAGGTCCAACTCTGCATGGATAACTAGACCCATATCTAGGAGGTGGACTATGATCATTTCCCCTTTAAGTGAAAGATTTGCCATGAGTATCACCACTTTGCAAAGGGTTGTCTGAAAGCGCGACCTCCTCAAGATCCACAGTAGAAAAGACTGAATGAACAATGGCAGCAAGCCAAGAAGAGAAGAAGAAATAATCTCCAGCAAAACCTGCTCTTCCTTTATACAACCTCTCAATTTTCTTGTGGTTTGCAATTCAGGTTGGATTGGGTTTTGTCAGCTTGGTGAGAGGAATCCAAAAGAGTCTTTGGGGTGTGGGACTGGGTCTGCAACCTACTTTTTGGACAACGCTCTAGTTGTCCTGACGTGCTTTGTGGGTTTCAATTTTGGAAGAGCCCCACCGGTGTTCCGTAATACAGTGGTGCTCGAGGGGATGGCTTTGGGATCTTGGGGTAGCAGACATCCACACTCAGGTCGGGTGGTGGAAAAGGAGGCATTGAATCTGAAATGGATTGATAACAAAGTTTCTTGGTCCCCTGACTCTGGTTGTTTGTGTATAGTGTGCACAGGAGCTCACAGAGATTAAATTTGAGCTTTCTGACATCAAGGACTTGTTGTATTGACAAAGGGTGGTGGCTTATGAAAAGTCTGAGGTTATAGAAGCCAAAAGAAATCAGGTTGCAAAGTTGTAAGATGAGGTTGGAGCGTTGTGCACCATGATTGAAGATCTCCAATTCCAGGGGACCAAGTCGGGCTCCCTTCCTGAAGATCAGAGCAATCCTTCAAAAGTTTAGAACTCGGGCATTGATTTAAATCGCCCAACTGACCCTAATGCTTTGCTTTCAATTGTAATGACCAGTTTTTTTTTGCATTCTCCTGTTGTCTCAATTTTGTCGAGAATATCTTAGTAAGCTAAATAAGAGTATTGTATCTGTTGTATCTTTTTATAGTGGTTAGAGACAACTAGGCTTGGCTTATCAGTCTATCAATAACAAACTAAAGCACATGAATAGATTCGAATTGTAATTCACTTTTATATTTTACCACGATGAAGCGCAAAATTAATATAATGAATACTCATTATTGTTAAAAAAAAAAATCCGTTAATAAATAAATTTCATTATTTTGTAAATTAATAAATAAATTTTTGAAATTTTTTTATATATGAAATTATTTTAAATTTAAATTTAACATTTACATTTATTCTAAAAATATATATATATATATATATATAAATAATCTAAATAATAAAAATAAATAAATATAAATTTCTCTTATTTAAAAATAAACTTAAAAATTTAATTATATACCTTGAAATAATTAATTTTATTTTAATGTTCTAAATCTAATAAGTAAAATTATTTTCATTAACACTCCAAAACAAACAAAAATGATATGATCTCATCTAAAAATATAATTTCCAATCAAATTTATGAACTTTCTAAATCTCTGGTTTCCTTTATTTTAAATAAATAAATAATATAATGATTGAATTTGAATGTTTTATTGAATATATGACTAAAAACACAAGATTATAATTATGGAATTGTTTTGTATTTATGTATTTTTATTAGCTTGTTATTATTTATAATTTTAAATTTTTTATTTTTTATTTTTAAAAATTTAAATAATAAAAATTAAAAAAAAATATGTAAAAATAAATAATCAAATATAACTTAATCTATTTTTAAATATTTTTTTTAATTTCATTTGCATGAATTTAATAAATAATTATTTTAATCTACTTTTTAAATAATTCTTTTGACATAAATTTAATAAATAATTATTTTTTCATAAATTGAATAAATATTTGAAAGTAAACAAATAATATGATCCCTTCTCCAATATAATTTATAATCAATTTGCGGATTTTTAAAATTTAGTGTCTCGTGATTATACAATTACTTGATTCGTATATTTTGTTAAATCTATTACCAATGTTTTCCTTATAAGTTATTAGTCTTGCCAAAGTGAATAAGCCGAAAAATCATTTTAGTATATGATTGTATGAGTCTTTCTTTCATTTATACATGTTTATTAATTATATATATATATATAAGTGAAAGGAAGATTAAATTATATATATAATTTATTAAAGAAATTATATTTCTAAAATTTGATTGGTGAATATAATGCTATTTATATTGAAGAGTACTTTATTATATTGTGATAATTATTATAATTTTGTTGTCAATTAATATTATTAGTTAATTTTTTTCCCATAATTAACATAAGCCTTGGTTTTTTTGCCAAGTTGGAAGAACAATTATCTAGTAGTAGGATGTTATCACTAAGATTGTACAAAATTATTAGTAGTTACTAGTTAATATATGATAACCCATAGCTATTATCTGAGTTCATATTATAACCAATAAAAATATGATCATTAGTGTAGATTTAATTAGATTCAAAAATTGAGATAACTTGTGATTATTTCATCTCAATTGTTTTAACAACGTACTATCCTTATCTTTTATAAATCATGATTATATTTTTTATGGTGCATCTATTATTAGTTCATGTCAAAATTAACTTACATTTATATTCAAATTTATGCAGTAGGGACTAAGCATGCGACAATTGTTATGTCAATAGGTGTTTTATATTAGAAGGAGGTTGCTAGATTCTTTTTTTAATTACAATTATTACATCTATGTTTAAGATTTAAGAGAAAAAAATTACTCTTTGCTATCATAGTTTAATGAAAGATTGTGATTAAATTTATTAAGTTAACGTTGACAACGTTGTCTCTTTATGTGAGCATCGTGTGGCATTAATGTGTGAGCTTTTTTGTATTGAAATAGATTAGTGTGTGAGGTGTTATGGAGCTTGTTTCCTAAAGAAGGGTTGGAGTGTGCTATCATAGTTGAGTGGTTAAATCCTATTAGAGGTTGTGTGTAATCTTGTTCGAGCTTGTGATTGGAGTTGAGTGAGTGGAGTTTGATTGGATGATTGTAGCAACAGGGGAGAATGTTGAAGTTGATAAGCCTCTTATCTATGGGTTAAAATGTTTAAAGGGGAGCAATCAGAAAAGTGTTGAAATTGCGTGAAATAATGCAATTGTTCTACTCTAACAAATAGAATGTAAGATTCTTACTTTCTTTGGGGATTGTCAATCTTCTCTGAAGAGTTAACAAACAGTGAATTGAAGTGAAACTCTTTTATTCTAAAGTTGATCTTTTTTATATTTTCCTTGGAGCATATATTCAACCTATTTTATTGGAAAATCCATTATATTTATTTGCAAATGTATTTAAAAGGCTTCGATACCATGCTTCCTAAGCTCCGTATTGTGTATTGTGCAGGAATATATACTTATAGCATAAAATTTGTTCCACAATCGGGAAGATAAGTTTAAGAAACAACATCTAGGCCAACCCAAAATAGGTTCACCCCTTTAATATTGTCACTCACTTCTAAATCTAACACTACTTCTAATTTATCACATTATGGTGCCTAATTAAAAATGGTCATTACATATTTGATACATTTAATACATAAAGCATTGCATTCTACTAATTGGGATTGTTTTGGAGGTCAATAGGATTGTAACCATTAATATTTGTTAAACAAAGTGAATACTTAAACACTACATTACTACCTATTGGAATCATGATTGTCGTTAGACCAAAACCCGAAGCATTTAGTCTCCGCTACAATCGCCAGAGTTAGGATCCACAAGAGGCGGTCAGCCCATGTCGCGAAACACACGGGGAGCGTTGAACTCAATGTCCAACAATCTCTCCCCCAACGCAAGCTAAGTGAGTTTCGAACTCGAGACATGTCACTCTGAAACCACTTGTTGGAATCACGATTGCCGTTAGACCAAAACCCGCAGGCATTTAGTCTCCGCTACAATCACCAAAGTTTGGATCCACGAGAGGCAATTAGTCCATGTCGTGAAACACACGGGGAGCGTTGAACCTAATGTCCAACAATCTCTTCCCCAATGCGAGCCGAGTGAGTTTCGAACTCAAGACCTATCGCTCTGAAACCACTTGTTGGAATCACAATTGCCGTTAGACCAAAACCAACAGGCGTTTAGTCTCCACTACAATCACCATAGTTAGGATCCACGAGAGGCGGTTAGTCCATGTCGCAAAACACACAGGGAGCGTTGAACCTGAAGAATTTTGGAGGTCAATAGGAGAGTAGAATTTATGAAATTTAGCGATGTCATGGCATCAAAGAAACTAATAAAAACATTGAAAAGATAAATAAATACGTCAAACGACAAGTTTGTCTACAATGAAAATGAAGCATCCTCTCATGTATAGCAGTTTGCTTACAGGAAATTTCTTGCCTTTATTTTATAACCACTGTTATCAAAATTTACCAAGTACTTATAGAGGTTATATTGGAATAAATGCAGTTAGGTTCCCAAGTGATATAAGAGGAAGCTCATTGACCAAAAATTAAATAAAAGAAAATTCATTATAAAATATGTAGTTTCCTCCTTCAATGTTTTTTTGAAAATGGTGTTCATTGTTAAAAGACTTGTTTTTTGAAAATCCTCAATGGTGCCAAGTATTAAAAAGTGCATTGCACTCTTAAATCAAAGCTTTCTTATTTGTTGAAAGTTTTGAGTAGTATAACCAATTTTGTGAGGCATTGCAATATTATCAGTTCTCTAGAAATTGGTAGCAACAACTCAGTCACTTTGTATGACTAATATCATGGTGCTCATCAGTTCAATGGAAATTTCGAGATAACAGAACTATTTGTTTACTTTTAGAAATCATGATTGGCTTGCAACTTTGTTGAACCTTTATGGAGATACGAAATGAAATTATATTCACATCCAACCACACACAATGCATATTACACAACATTGCACAATAAACAAAAGCCAAGTGGTGGCAATGTGAAAAAAAAAAAAGCAAGAGCATTGACATTGTCACCACATGGCTCTTGTTCAATTATGGATTATAAGTTATTCGTAATGATTTATAGATAACTTATGATTAATCAAAAGAGGTCACATGTCTGCTTTATTTTTAGGCTGGATTGCAATTATAGAGACATAGGTGTCCTATTAAGAATTATAGTTTCTTTGAAAGAATACACCTTGAAGGACTAAAATGTAAAAGAAATTTACTGGAGACATAATGATAAGAAATGCCTCTAACATTCACTATGTAAATAAAAATACAAATTACCAAATGTTAGTATAAAATGCCATCAATAGTATATTTTTTGGGGATAAAATGCTTCCTTAAAACATCCTTCATAAAAAATAAAAAATAAAAAAAGTATAACAATTCATTTAAAAGGAGTGGGTTACAAAATAACCTCCACAATATAAAAATCTACCACAGCATAATGCCCCATAAGTTAATTAAATGAGAATAGTCTGGGCCCTAAAGGCTTGTACAAAACAAAAGCGATATGGCTAAAGGCCAAAATTAAAAACTTTTTAACATGATAGGTGGCTTGATGGCCACATTCAAGATAGACATGGCTATTAAGTGGCTACAATGGAACCCATATTAGGTGGAGTGTCTTAATCTTTGAGCTTGGGCCCCCACCCAAAGACAAATGGATTCTATTTTTGTGGGGTAGTGTCCCATAAATCAAATGCTTGTGGTTTTGGGTGCTTTTCCATGGATATTATCAAATTTATACAAGTGTAATTATCATTTTTAGGCCTTGGAGGAAGTGGTTGGTTGTGTAGTTCTTGACTTTAGCTGCGATGGGCATTCCACTAATAGACCTAACAACCAACATGATGACAATGTATGTTATTGGAATGGTTGGGATTGGGATGAGAAAATGGGTGAATAAACTTCTAAAGGAACCTAACTCATTATGTAGGGGTCATGCTCTAAAACTTTATTAAATTTTGAATGTGTGTCGATTGCAAATCCACTTTCCCAACTTGCACCTAGATCCGCGAGTGTAAATTGGCATAGATCGAAGCTCCATCAAACTAATTGGAAGCTTCACACACAATATTTTTTGAAAATACCACCATTTGGATATTTTAGATAAAACACAGAGTTTATATTCCAAAAAATTTTCATGTTGCATGGAGTTCTATGACCCAAGGGAGTTTATCACAAGGATAATGTTTTTCCAAGAACTAGATATAGAGATGAGCTTGCCACAAAGGTTGGATTAATCTAGGTGGATATTGGTGGCCACCCACCTATTCCATTTGGACCCCCACCATAGGTTCTTTTAGTTTTTCATTTTCAACACAACTTACTATTTTTAACAGTTTTTCGAGTCCTGAACTTCCAGAGCCGTTTTGAGGCCCTAAACGACATTTTTTGGAAAAATCAGGAGCAAAATGAAAGTTCCTTTGATGCTTCTCATGTCAAAAGTTGTAGTCCTAGGATATATCTTTCTAATGAGGTATTGAGTGCGTCAAACGAAGATCATATGCCAAAGTTACGTCACTGGGAAGTTGATGTACCAATTTACCCAAATGAGGCCCATAGTTTTGGCACTTCGTCTCCTAGGGTTAGGTTTTTGGATGTTTAGGGTTTTCTATTGTTTCTCAACAATAAATAGGCCTTTGAACCTCATTGTAACACAGTTCAGAGGCTTGTAGCCGCCACATCTCTTCTCATAGATAAGCTACCAGTGCCCTAGCTAGTTTATTTTCATTATGTCTAGAAGCATATTTTTGTTATTTGATATTAATGAAATGAAGTATTATTTCTGTTGCATCTATGTGTTTATGTCTATTTATGTATTTGATTGTGTTCCTACATAAATCTAGATCATTGGTATCGAATCAATCTACTCTTTCTTTGTTTTTATTTGCATGTCCCCAACGAGGTCAGGGTATAAGGAGTTAGGGCTCGATCTGGTTGAACCCTTGCAAGACCAGCCTCGCAAACGTCGATGACCTCCCATGGCAGAAGAAAATAAATACAAGGGAGTAGGACATCCTATCAAATTATTGCTCGAGAAGGCCCTTGAGAAACAAAGGAACACGATGATGGATAACTTTTCCCAGATCATTCAACGATTGCCCACCGGCAGCACATCTACATCCAACAGCCACTCTAGAGGCGACTCTCCTTTCAAGGTACATGTCAACTTCGACATTCCTATATTTGAAGGCCATATAGATGTAGACTTCATAGATATATGGTTGAATTTGCTGGAAGGCTATTTCTCGGTCCATGATTTATCCGATCAAAAAAATATTACTTTTTCACTCCTCAAAGCTTCCCCCCATGTCAAAGACTGGTGGGAAACCTATTGTGAGCAAAAGGACGAGAGGGAACCCTCTATGTTCTCTGTCGCACCCACTTGGAATTTGTTCCGAAATAGAATCAAGGAATAATATTACCCTTGGGGATCTATGAGGACAAGTACATCCAATGGACCATGATGCAGCAACAAAGGGATCAAGATGTGCACAAACTGACGAAGTTGGGTATTAAAGATTCATAGAGACATTTGGTGCTCAAGTACCGCAGTTGTTTGCACAAATACATTCAGGAGGAAATGGATTTCTTTGACATTACCTCACTTGGCACGACATATCATTATGCCGCCAAGATCGAGCAGAAATTTAAGCAGAAGAAGCGAGACTTTGAATCCGTGAATCCGAAGCCAGGGAAAGGCGCCCTTGAACCGCAGAACAAAGGGAAAATCCAAAGCGGGGTGACTCATAACAACACCACAAATCCAAATAATGACATGGGGAAGTGGTGTGAATTTCATAACAGCCCCACTCACAACACAAACGAGTGTAGAGCCAAACAATCACTGGTGGATGAGCTAAAGGCACCCGAATCAAATGCATGTTTTGATCTTGAGTCAGAACAAGACAAGGGCGATGACAAAGGGAAGAAGATAATTGATGCATATCCTAGTGTCATTGTTGCCACCACCAAGCTCCAGAGGGAGGATCTCGAGGATCCAGAGGAGGGGGTGCGCCTCTTCCATTCGCAGATGTGGGAGAAAGGTTCTCCATTGCAATTCCTTATCGATAGCGGAAGCCAAAAGAACCTCATTTCAGAAGAGGTCGTGAAGCAGCTCGGCCTACTGACCATAGCACACTCGTATCTATATACCATTGGGTGGCTTCACCAAGGAAGGATCTTCGTGTTCGCCAGCAGTGTCACCTTTCGTACAATATCAAGTCATTCACGGACATGAGGTACTGTGTGATGTTGCTCCTCTTCATGTGTTTAATGTAATATTGGGCCAACCATACTTGTGGAAGGGACATGCTATGTGTTAGGTCCCGATACTACTAGTATAGTCCCTTATTGTTGTTAGTGTAACCCCCTTATTGTTATTATTGTACCCTTAAATTATTATTGTTAGGTCGGCTAGGATTACATTGTGGCCCCACTAGGATTACAATGTGGCCCCATGGACTCCTATATATAGAAAGGAGGTTTTGTAATTTGTATCATCCAAGAATTTTTCATTAATTTAATGTATTGGAGGTTTCCCCCTTGAAGTGGCTTATTTCTAAGGCGTTGATAAATATTTTCTTCTATTTTTGGAGCTGGTTTCACAACATTTGGTATCAGAGGTTTGGATTCTAGGGTTTCGCTGCTCTAAACAGGTCATCGTGGAATTTTTGCTATAACTTTTTTTCTATGAAGGTTTAGAAGCTGAAATTTTTAGTGTGCGAAGCCAAATCCTAAGGAACATCGTCGCAAAATTTCAGAGCTAGGTTCGCAATATTTTCGAAGATATAATCTGTGGAATTTAGGTCATTTTGCAGGCTCCTAAATTTAACCTAAACAGGTCATCGTGGCATTTTCGCTATAACATTTTTCCTACGAAGGCTCAGAAGATGAAATTTTTAGAGTGCGAAGTGAAATCCTGAGGAACATCGTCGCAAAATTTTAGATCTTAGTTCATAATATTTTTGGAGATATGATCTGTGGAAGTTAGGTCGTTTTCAGGCTTCTGAATTTCATCTCAAAGAGGTGACCATGGAAAAATATTCATATCTCTCTCTCGGAGCATCGAATTGGCATGCTGTAAAAAGTGGCCATAAGTACACGAACTATAGTTTGTTTCTATCAATTTCAAAGCCAAAGGAGGAAACAGTGACATGTGGCAAGTCGTACAAGTTCGCTCTACTGAACCAGTCCATAATTGTGTCATTGTGGGAGATTAGACATAGCTTTTACTTGAAGAATCCAAATCAGATCAGACCTGTGGCATTTGAAAGAAGCTTCAGAGGGCTACTACAGGGCTGAATTTCAAATATTGAGGATTCGCAATTATAGATATAATTCAATTTCAATATCAAGCTCCTCAAAGGCAAGTAAAAGGTGTGTATTTTTTTTTTTTTTTTCCCGAATTGCATAAGTCTTGTTTGAAGAATCAATTTGAATTGATTCCAAGGGCATATTGTAGAATAGATATCAGTATTGGATTTTAAAATGGCCCCAAAAAAGAATTCAACACCAATTAAGCCTTTAGAAGGCTCTACTATGACTCATGAAGACGAAGGATGGAAACATGACATATCAAAATTACAAGAGCAAGTGCAACAAATTTCGCTCTCGTAAAGAGCAATAAAAAACGAAATGGAAATTTTGAAGAAAGGCATGGAAACTAAGATTGATGGTTTGAAGAAAGGCGTGGAAGCTAAGATGAATGGTTTGGAAGCTAATATGAATGGCATAGAAGTGGGCATGGAAGCTAAGATGGATGACATGGAAGCTAAGATCGGTGAAAAAATGAAATACAACATGGAAAACATGAAGAATGATCTAAAAGTAGACATAGAAGGTTTGACAAAGTTGATACAATAAATTTTTCCTAATGGTGAAAAGATAGCAGAGGAAACTCATGATGAGAACAAAATAAATGTTAATCGTGATTTCATAAAATCTAATGTTGGAGGGAAGAACCACCATATTCCAAAAATGGATATGAGGAAGTTTGATGGAAATGATTCTGTAACATGGATACTACAGATGGAGCAATATTTTGATCTCAATAATGTGCAAAACACACAAAAGGTACGCATTGCAACTTTACATGTAGAACAAAATACATTTGTATGGTATCGATGGCTTTGCTCCCATAAAAAAATTGTCACTTGGTCAATTTTTACGGAGGAAATGATAACACATTATGAGGATACAAAGAGAAACACCTTCTTTAGCCAATTGATAAATCTCAAACAAAAGGGTTCAGTAGGGGAGCACATTGAGGGCTTCCAAAAATTGAATATAAGGGTAACTAATATTTCAGAGGAACACAAGATTGATCTCTTCATAGGTACTTTAAAGGATAACATCCAACATGAAGTTCGCGTTTTGGAACCTGATTCATTGGAGAAGGCATTCGGGTTGGCAAGAAAAATTGAATGTAAAATTATGGCGACAAGGAAGCCTACCACTCACATCTATAAATATGGAAATGTTGCTACTCCTAGACTTCCACAACCTACAAGGTTGACACCACAACAATTGGAAGAAAAAAAGAAAAAGGGCTTTGCTACAGTTGTGATTGTAAATACACTAAAGGTCAAAAGTGTCTTTGAGAATAATTATTTTGCACGTTGAAGAGGAAGAAAATGAACAAGAATCTTTTAAAATAGAGGTATACACCACGAGACAACCCTAGAAGAGGAGAAGAAATGATTGACCATATGTACAATGCATTGAGTAAATTACCACTCCTCAAATACTCAAGATAGAAAGAGGACACATAAGAAAGAAAAAGGTAATAGTGTTGATTGATTAAGTAGTACATAATTTTATTCATTGTAAGGTAGCCAAGGAATTGAATTGTTTCCTATACCCAGCACCAGCATGTCAAGTGATGGTTGCAAATGGAGGAACTATAAATTGCTCTGGAAAATTCCATAATATCAAGCTAACCATGGGGGAATATGTATTGAATAGTCCAATTCTTTCCATTCCTATGGGAAGTGCTCATGTTGTACTAGGAGTACAATGGTTACAATCTTTCGAGACGGTAGCTTTTAATTTTCAAGAAATTTTCTTGAAATTTTTTTTTGTAAGGAAAGGAAGGCGAATTATGGGGCATCGCAGGGAAGCCAGAAAATATAATAAGCTCTAATGTCATGAAAAAGCTTCTGAAGAAAGAAAAACGAGGCGTAATTTCACAATTATGCTCACTAGAAGTTCCAACATCAAAATCATCTATTTCTCCAGATCTCCAAAAAGTCTTGGAAAATCATTCCAAGGTGTTTGAAACTCCCAAAGGACTCTTACCTATTTGTGATCATGATCATGCTATTCGTTTTATTCCAGGAAGTGTTCCTCCAAACATCGAGCCTTATAGATATCCTTATGTCCAAAAGAGAGAAATTCAACGTATGATTGCAGAAATGTTAGAGATTGGTATAATTCAACCTAGTGAAAGTTAATTCTCTGCTCCTGTAGTATTGGTACACAAGAAGGATCGATCATGGCGCATGTGTCCGGATTATAGGGAGCTCAATAAGCTCACCATTAAAGATAAATTTCCCATTCCTGTGATTGATGAATTATTGGATGAATTACATGGAGCAATTTATTTTACCAAGTTGGATCTTCATTCAAGATATCATCAAATTGGAATGAATACTGAAGATATTCCGAAAATAACATTTCGAACTCATGAGGGTCATTATGAATTTTTGGTCATGCCTTTTGGCCTTACCAATGTACCTTCTACATTTCAAGGGTTGATGAATTCCATTTTCAAACCCTTCCTTAGAAAAATTGTGCTAGTATTTTTGATGATATACTAATCTACAATAGGTCTTGGAAGGATCATGTTCAACATGTTGACAGGGTGCTCAAACTATTGGAGGAGAAACAATTATATGCAAAAACATCCAAATGTTTTTTTGGAGTACAAGAAGTGGAATATCTGGTTCATATTGTATCTCACGAGGGTGTTAAGGTGACCTATGGAACAAGCCATTAGAATGGAAAGGTCCCCATGACCATAAAGCGGTTGCGCGGTTAGGGATTTCTTGGGTGAGCGGGGTATTATCGCAAGTTTGTTAATAATTATGGGAGAATAGCAGCACCTCTAACAACATTATTGAAGAAAGATGCATTTTCATGGACTCCTGAAGCAGTTAAGGCCTTTGAACATCTTAAAGAAGCAATGTGCATAGCACTAGTCTTAGCTATGCCAGATTTCACAAAAACCTTTATTGTGGAATGTGATGCCTTAGGAAATGGAATTGGTGTTGTTTTAATGCAAGAAGGAAGACCCATTTCTTTTGAAATTCATCAAATCAAAGGAAAGTATTTATAAGAAGCTATTTATGAGAAGGAAATGTTAGCAATACTGCATGCACGAAAGAAATGGCGAACTTACCTAATGAGAAGACACTTCAAGGTAAAAATTGATCATGATAGTCTTAAACACTTTTTGCAACAAAGACTATCTTCAGAAGAGCAGCAAAAATGGGTCACAAAGATGTTGGGTCATGACTTTGAAATAATCTACAAAAAAGCGAAGCTAAATGTTGTTGCAGATGCACTCTCAAAAAATAATGAAGAGGTGGAAGCATTGCTTTGTGCCATATCTATTATCCAACCAGATTGGATAACCGAAGCAAGGGATGAATGGAAGAAGGACGAAGAAGTGTGGACACTCATTCAAAAGTTGTAGCAAGATCCTAGTACATCTGATACATTTAGTTGGAAAAATGATTCCTTATGGTACAAAGATTGCTTATATCTTTGTAAGAATTCCCAACTAAAACAAATATTCTTTTGGAATTGCACACTTCTCCTTTAGGAGGACACTCGGGATTTTAAAAAACTTACCATAGGGTGAAGAAAGAATTTTTTTGGGATGGCCTTAACTCTGATATTCAAAATTTTGTGGCAGAATGTTTGGTTTTCTAGCAAAATAAAGTTGAGACAATTAAGACCCCGAGTCTTCTACAACTTTTATCCATTCCAAGCCAATGTTGGGAGGAGATTTCAATGGATTTTATCACAGGTTTACCTAAGTCCAAAGGAAAGAGTGTCATCATGGTGGTAGTTGATAGACTTACCAAGTATGCACACTTTTGTGCATTATCTCATCTATTTAAAGCATGTACAGTTGCTACTACATTTATGGACACAATTCAAAAGCTACATGGAAACCCAAGGGTTATTGTGAGCGAAAGAGATCGCATTTTTACTTGAAATTTTTGGATGGAATTATTTTCTTGTTTGGGTACTTAATTAGCTCATAGCTCATCTTATCATCCTCAATCCGATGGTCAAACTAAGATAGTAAATAAATGTTTGGAAGGATATCTTCTTTGTTTTGTATCTGATAAACAAACACAATGGGTCAAGTGGTTACCTCTCGCTGATGGTGGTATAACAATTCCTTCCATACTGTAGCAAAAATGACCCCATTTATGGCACTTTATGGATATCATCCACCGTCCATCACATCATCTTTATGAGAAAATTTGAAGGTTCAAGTAGTGGAAGATTTCATCGAGCATCAATAATAAGTTCTCCAACTCTTAAAGGATAACATGAATTTGGCACAAAATTGAATGAAACAACAAGCAGATCAACATCGCAGCGAGAGAAGTTTTGATATAGGAGACTGGGTATTTTTACGGCTACAACCATACAAACAAATGTCCCTCAAGCAAGCTAAGAAGGATAATAAATTATCGCCAAAGTACTATGGTCCTTACAAGGTGTTGCAAAAGATTGGTACTATGGCATAGAAATTGGAGCTTCTTGCTTCTTCGCGAGTACATCCAGTTTTCCATGTTTCATGCTTAAAGAAGGTTATAGGTGAAAATCTTCCAGTTCAAACAATATTGCCAGAACTTGATGAGGAAGGAAAAATCATATTGGAACCTGAAGCGATCACGGAAACAAGAACTCGACAGCTACGGAATCGATCAATTTCAGAGTATCTCATCAAGTGGAAGAACTTACCCACTAAAGATTCTACATGGGAGGATGAGAATTTTATATAGAAGCACCCAGAGCTACTCAAGCGTTGAGGACAACACTTTCTTGAAGGAGAGGGGCATGTTAGTTCCCTATATTACTAGTATAGTCCCTTATTGTTGTTAATGTAACCCCCATATTGTTATTATTGTGCCCTTAAAAATTTAATTTTAGGTCGGCTAGGATTACATTGTGGCCCCATGGACTCCTATATATAGAAAGGAGGTTTTGTAATTTGTATCATCCAAATTTTTTTCATTCATGTAATGTATTAGAGGTTGCCCCCTCGAAGTGGCTTATTTCGAAGGCGTTGATATCTCTTTTCTTCTATTTTTGGAGCTGGTTTCACAACACTATATATGAGTCTAGGCCTCCTTTTGTTGTTACTAATTTGGGAAATAAATTGTATAGGATACCGGAGGTAGTACCACCTCCTACCATCTCTTTGACTACTGCAAAACAACGTAGTAATATTGTTTCCCAAACCAGGAAATTTATTTTCATTACAATTCGCCCACAGGGCAAGAATAATATTGTGGCCACAGCCTCGAAACAAGGCTCCCCTACACGGAAACAATAGATGGACAAAGTCATGGAGGAATACGAGGACATTTTCTCCTCACCCACAAAGGTTCCTCTACATTATTTGGTTAAGCGCTTCATTGATCTTACCCCAGGCACGCCACCGCTTGATGTTTCCATACCTCATGCGACCACACAAACATAATCCACACATGTAATGTCTAAGGTTGATAAAGCAAGCAAATTTATTGAACGCATACAGCATGACCGCCAACAGGTCCATGACATCTTCGACAAATCCAATACCAAATTCAGCAGAATTTGCCTCATCTCATGGAGGAACTCAACGCAATGGGGACCACTGCTTCCTAAGGGGGGGTGAACGATCTTGGTGGATATTGGTGGCCACCCACCTCTTCCAATTTGACCCCCACCATTAGTTCTTTCAATTTTTCATTTTCAGCACAACTTACTATTTTTAGCAGTTTTTTGGGTCATGAACTTCTAGAGCCGTTTTGAGGCCCTAAAATACGTTTTTTTAGGAAAATTGGGAGCAACATGGAAGTTACTTTAATTTTTCTCATGTCAAAAGTTGTAGTCCTTGAATATATCTTTCTAACGAAGTATTGGGCACATTAAATAGAGATCATATGCCAAAGTTATGTCCCTAGGAAGTTGATGTACCTATTTACCCAAACGGGGCCCATAGTTTTGGCGCTTCATCTCCTGGGGTTAGGTTTTTGGATGTTTAGAGTTTTCCATTATTTCTCAATAATAAATAGGCCTTCAAGCCTCATTGTA
Source organism: Pinus albicaulis (assembly GCA_034641835.2). Classification (NCBI taxonomy): domain Eukaryota; kingdom Viridiplantae; phylum Streptophyta; class Pinopsida; order Pinales; family Pinaceae; genus Pinus; species Pinus albicaulis. Next base: position 1,370,493,681 of record CM076581.1, read on the forward strand.
ACATTGTTCAGAGGCCTGTAGCCACCACATCTCTTCTCAAAGATAAGCTACAAGCGTCGTAGCTAGTTTATTTTCATTTTGTCTGTAAGCATATTTTTGTTATTTGATATTAATGAAATGAAGTATTATTTCTGCTGCATCTCTGTGTTTATGTCTATTTCTGTATTTTATTGCGTTCTTGCATAAATTTGGATCATGGATTCCAATACTTAGATCAACTTGGAAAATGGTCATAACAAAATAAAGTGCTTCACAATTTTACCTTTTTTATAGAAAGGACACTTGGGATGGACACCCCAAAGTATTTTGGATGCTAATTAAGAGGCATTTCACCCAACAATAAACACCAAGAAAATACAACTTCCTAGGTGCAATGAATTTTTGCATGACATAGTTCAAAGCACCCAATTACATTGCTTAGACAACACCCTCCATAAATTGTTCATTTTATCCCCAGTTTTTCAGCTTAGGGCTAGCCATCTGTAAGCTTATACTTCTTAAATCCCTTAGAGCAATCTCCATATCAATATCTCTACCACAACATAAAGAGCAATTGAATAAATTAATGTTAAAGCAAATGACCCTTTTGATAGAATAATAATTCATTACATATTAGCATTTTGTCTCCACTACTAACCGAAATATCCTTAAATGCAATCCTATAGTTTTTATTGTAACTAATTTCTTGTCATGGTTTGAGTGAAAGCATCTTGTCTTTCTATAGATCCATGTGACACACTAAACATTGAGAATGTAAATGTTACCACAACTAATACTTGCCTACAGTATGTTTCCCACTCTAAAGCTCAACAACATTGTACTTCAAGAGTTTGAACAAGTCAAGGTTTCGATAAATAAACTAGTAGACAAACATGAGCACTCTTCAATGTAGATAAATGGGGATAAAAAACACTTCTAAATATTAATTCAATGGAATTGACAATTCCTTAGCCCTACAACTCACAAAAGAGCAACCCAATGAACTTGCTTGGTGCTTGTACCGAAGATTGTCATCATAGAGGAATCAAATTAAGAGTGTGAGTGCATCATTTACGTTAAAACCGTGTAAAAATATCGCAGCAACATAAACACAAATATTCACAAGAAGAGTTAAACATTAAAGAAATAAAATGATATAAAATTAAAAAGAAAAGCCTAATAGTATTTAGATGCTAAAGCCAGTGTTCATAATTTCTTATGAGCACCAACCAAACACTAAATAACATGACCTTACTCACATTCAAATCCCTCTCATAAATATCTTTATTTTCATTTCTCCTACTTCATCACACCCCAACAACATCACACCCCCAACAACATGGATTCCATCATCATTTAAACATACACAATGTAATGATTAAAGATTCTTCCAAATCACCAACCACAAAGTCTCCCTCTATCAGCTCCACACACTCTACTTCAAAACAACCAAATTCTTCTCTCACCTCATGCAAGAAAAAGACAAAAACCAATATATCAATAATCCATTCAACTACCACAACATAGAGCTCAAAAGGAATATTAAAAACTAAAATGAAGTAAAGACTAAACATTATGTAATATACCAATCATTAAATGAATATCTTAGTTTGTATTCGAAATATTAACTCAATATATATTCCAATTATTGGAAAACTATATATATATATATAAAACTAACATATTCCAATAATTAAAATAAAAAGATATATCCCAATTTATATTTCAATTATTAATATATATTCCACTTTCTATCCCAATAATTAAACATACAACCGTCTACTAAGGAAGGACCTCGATAAGTTTTCATAAGACTCCAACATACGAGTTAGACTCCAAATACATCTGCCAACCACCACTCATTTTATTCACATCCCCACCATATCCATTCAATATTAGTTTTACGTTGTTTTTTATTTAAATTATTTTTCATTCTCTAACAATTCATCCAGAAAACCACGCAAATGTGTTTCGATCAGGGAAAAAATTCGGACAACCTAAAAATGGGAATCAATATTAGAAAATTATGAAATTATTATTATTTAAATGTTAAAGAAATTTTAAATTAAAAAAATGGTCCGTTTATATGGTGGAGTATTTATAGATATATTTTTAACTTTTATAAACATATGTTTACAATAATTGTGTGTTTTCCCGATGTATATTCTTTTAAATTTAATAAATATAATTTAAAATTATAGATATTAATAATTAATATTATATAAAAATATAAACAAAATAATCAAAAATTTTATGTTATCATAATATTAATAATTTAATTTTTTATACAATAAAAATAAAATTCAAGAAATTTTATCTTGGCATTTTTTGAATTGAGGCTTCTATGATCCATAGTAATTTGTCAGAAATTTTCGGTAAAATTAATATGAGATAGAACATTATTTTGGGCATGTTATATAATATATATGGTACAATCTAGATCAAATGTCTTTTCACACAATAAAGCTATTGCTTTCTAAAGTTGTGTGTGTTTTTCTTTTGCATGTTAATACAATACAACCAATATCAAATGTTTTTTTGTCATAATAAAGTTATTACTTGAACTCCTCTTTTCGCTCAGACATGACAAAGTTGTTGTAAGATGGGGTCGCCTCTTCAAGTTTACCTATGCAGGAAGCCCTATCCTTGGATGTTTTTTTTCTGCCTAGGTAGCTCCTTTTCATGACTCCTTGATTTCATCACTTTCTCTTAAAGATATTGTTATGTTGGATGAATTAAACCATGGTTATGTGTTGAATGGCTATAATCCTTGTTGGAAGATTAATTTCGTTAAAAACTCATTAGCAATCGTGGGTCTTAATCTTGTTAACGGTATTCTTCCTGCTTTCGTCTCTTCTTCTCTGGCAAATTGCCCTAGCCCAATACTTATGCTCAGATTCTCTCCCTTTTCTCAATGGCTTATGGAACCTAACAAATCATCTCATGTTGGTGTTTCAAACTTGCATCCCTCATGACAAGCAAGTAAAGCCCTTAGTATTTCCCCTATAGGAGGGTTGTTGATTGTGTAAGGATCCCTGGATTTGGGTCCCTTTCCCCCTCAGATCCCTTCCCAAACAATGCTCCCCTCCTTTAATTATGGTCTCCCGATGGTAGGGTCTTCTTGCCTTTATGACTCTTCTTCAACTATCCTGTGTTCACTCTATGTAGTCTCCCATTCTAATCTCCCTCCTCCCTCCCTTCCAGACTCTTGTGATATTCTCAACCCTACTCGCATTCTGATACTCAATCCATTGTCTCCTCCTCCTCCTTTGTCGGATTTCACTCCTCTTTCTAATTCCTTTATCATTGTTCGTAAGAAGAAAAAAGAGAACAAAATCATTGGCTGGAGAAGTCCCCTCTTGTGGCATCCATAATTCCTCTTCCTCTCGGGCCCTTGGAGCACAATTGATCGTCATAGAGAATCGAGAATGAAAGTTTTATCCCTAAACATTGTGGGATTAGGGGGGAGCCCTAAATCCCTCTATCTAATGAGATTAATTGAGTCTCACCACCCTTCTATCATGCTTTTTTCAAGAAACTATGGGTTCAAGATATAAAGCCCAATACTTCTTCACCAATTTTTTCCCATGATGGCACGTATGTGCAATATATGCAAAGGGGAAATTTGGTGGTCTTTCCACAGTTTGGGATGCCTCTTTTGCCTCATTCTTGGCTTTTCACTCCAAAATTGGAATTATTCTTGATGCCAAACTCAAGGGTCTCTTTAAACTAGTGACATTGGTTAATTGTTTTGGGCCATATTCTGATAGGGAAATCTTTTGGGATATCTTCTAGAATAGTAGCCTCTTGGGCAATGATAAATTGATTCTTGCAAGAAACCTAAATTTAACCCTCTCAGTAAATGAAACCTGGAGCAATAAAGCTAAACAAGATCCCCTTGTTATGCATTCCAATTCTCTTTTTCAAGATTTGAGGCTTATTGATGTTTATTCGACCTCGATGGCCCCTACTTGGAGAAATGGCAGAGTGAGCAATGATGAGATAGCTAAAAGACTATCATTTTCTCTTGTGTGAAAGCCTCGTCCCTTGTTTTAGTAGATATAGATCTTGGGTTGGTTTTGAAAACATTTCAAATCATTTTCCTCTACTTTTGGAGATAGAGTTTCAAAGATATTTTACTCCTTCCCCTTTTAAGGTAAAGCAAATCTGACTTGAAGATCAATCTCTTAACAAGTTGGTAAGGGAATTCTGACCTTAAATGGAGGTGTCGTTGTTTGATTCAAGCATGGACTCGTTTCCCTATAAGTTAAATATGCTGAAAATTTTGGTATTCAAATGGGAAAGGAACAAAAAGAAGGAATTAAACTAGGAGTTGGTTTCATTTGAGTAGGAGATAGATCTACTGAACAACTCTTTCTTCAAAGAAATGTTCTCTCTGGAAATTAAAGAGCACCTGTGCAATTTGCATTCGAGAAAGTTACACGTTCTAAAGTAAAAGGAGCAAGAATGGAGAATTAAGAGCAGGGTTAACTCTAAGTTTTTCCACAAATATGCCTCTCACATGAAAGTCACTAACTCAATATGGGAGCTGAATGGTTCTAATGGTTCGATTATTGTTGATTCATTCAGTCTTAAGCAAGTTATTGTCTCTCGTTTTTTTCAACTCTTAAAGTAGCCCAGGTTAATAATTTGTTGGAACAACTTCAGGTAATCAACCTATTTCCTAGGTTTTTCTCATATGAGGAGGCAAAATCTGTTGGTCAGTATGTTTCTCTACAGGAGTTGGAAGGTCTTATGAAGTCATGTGCTAAAGATAGGGTTCTTGTGCCTGACGGTTGGTATGTTGAATTCTTTAGCCATTTCTTTGATATGCTGAGAATTGGCCCTTTGAAAGTTGTGGAGGAATCTAGACTTAAATCCAAAGGTAGTTATCCATTAATGCTTCATTTAAGGTTTTAATTCCCAAATCTTCAAATCCCCTCTCCTTTGACCATTTTCGTTCTATATCTCTATGTAACCTGGTCTACAAAGTCATTTAAAAAAATATTTCCAACCATCTGAAGACGAGGTTATCTTTTGAAATTAAGGAGAAATTTAGTTTTTTGCTCGGCTGCTAGATTTATGAAGCTATTGGGTTAGCCCATAAATGCTTTCATTTGATCAAGAACAAACAAAGCCCTAATGTTCAAAATGGATCTTAAAAAATCTGATGATACGGTCAACTGGGATTTCCTTAGGATGTTTCTAATTCAAATTGGCTTGGGTTCTTCTGTAACCAATTGGATAATGGCTTGTGTCTCCTCTGATTCCTTTGCGGTTGACTCTCCTACCTCTCTTTTTTCCCTGTTCTAGAGAGCTCTGTTAGGGATGCCCTTTGTCCGCCCTTCCCTTTCTCCTGGTCATAAAAGGGCTCAACATACTTATTTTGAAGGAGAGAAGTGAGGGTTATTTGAAAGGCATCAAATTTTTAGTTGATATAATCATCTCACATTTGATCTTTGTTGATGATGTGTTGATTTTCATAGATGACTCTATAAACGAATGGTTTGTCTATAAGAGGATCATCTTTGTATTTTGTCTGGCTTTAGGAAAGGAGGTTAGTCTGGAAAAATATTGCTTCCTTTCTTATGGGATTGAGGATTCGATTATGACAAGTGTTTTGCACATCTGGCCCACCAAAAAGGAAAATATAAACTAGGGATTCAAGTACCTTGGTTAATGGCTCAAACCTAATAACTACAGGATAGAAGATTGGCTTTGGATTGTTAAAAAAGTAGAGAAAAAAATTATTTTTTGGTGCTATAGATGGCTATTGCTCCGAGGGCAACTAACGTTATTCAAATCGGTGCTTTAGAGCATCCCTGTCTTTTGGATGAGTATGATAAACATTCCTTCCTTTGTGATCAATATAATTAGGCCAAAAATGTTTCAGTTTTTGTGGTCAAGCGAGGTTGAGAAAGGAAGAATACACCTAGCTTCATGGGAATCTCCCTTGAAACCAAAAGATTCGAGGGGTTAGGGACTTAAAAATCTATATTGGTTTGGGAAAGTAATAGTAGCTAAGAGTCTACGGGGATTCATTGAAGGTAATGGTCTCTGGAGTGTTGTTATTAAAGGAAAATATCTAAAAAATCAAGCCTTGCACGATTGGGTCTGCAAATCAACAACAACGACCTCATCATCTTCTATTTCTGGGTCTATAGTGTGGAAAATCCTTATTAATCCCTTCCATTGGATTTATAAATGGCTCTCGTGGAAGATTGGTAATGGTTGTCAGGTTCATCTCGACAAAGATCCTTTTATAGTATGAAGTCATTTATGTTTCCTTTCTGATGCATTGATCTCTTTCCTTAACTCTAAATGCATCTTTATGCTTGTGCAAGCTTTCAACTCCTTTCCTTTACAAAACTAAGTCTACAAGGAGAGGTAGCTTATGGATGGGACTGATTCGTTCTCAATATGCATCTTAATGGTATACATCTGTCTAGAGAGAAAGATAATCTCGTGTGGGCTTGGGGGAATTCTTCAGAAGCTTTTTTAGCCAAGTCAATCCATGCCACCATTGCCTCATCCTACTACCAGGATGGCACTCTCTGGTGTTTCTCTTTAATTTGGAAATGGAATATTCCCACAAAAGTAAAAGTTTTTTTGTGGCTCGTATTGAAGAACAAGATTTTAATGTGGGAAAATTTACACAAAAGGGGTTTCCAAGGTCCAAATATTTGTGTCCTTTGCAGATGTGATGAGGAAAGTATTGATGGTGTTTTTTTCTTAGATGTATAGTAGCAAAATCCATGTGGTCCTATGTGCTTAATATTCTTAAAATCAAGCCGACTAATTAGTTTAATTCATTTTCACATTGTCTTCGCTTCTAGCATTTCAACAATAGTAGAGACCATATTATTCCTATCTTTATAGCTTGGGAAATTTGTGGAATTAGAAACAAGATGATAATTGAGAATATTGGACCCAAGATGTTGTTGGCCTTGTCAAAAGTCATTTCCTTTTGGAGGGAGTATCCTCTCAAGATTAAAAACTACCCTAGAAGGAAAGTCATTAGACTAACTATTAATCTTCAGTACCCTGTGGCATTTTGATGGTGCAACTCAACAGGGAAAGTGTGCAGGCAATTTTATCATCCTACTTGGTAGAAATCATGTTATTAAAGCCAAAATGGGGTTTGGTTTGGGTATAAATATGAAAACTGAGCTATTGGTTGCTTGGGAAACAATGATGATAACAAAGTCTTTATTTATTTCCAACGTAATGATTGGTGGTGACTCCAAAATGATCATCAATTGGTTGTCGAAGAAGTCTTACTTACAAGTCTTGAATCTTTTTTATTGGAAGCCAAAAGTGGAGGAGTTGTGCAATGGTTTTCAATCCATTTCATTTTTTCATGTCTATAGAGGATTCAACTTATAGGTTGATTAAATGGTATTTTGATGTAGTTTGGTACTATTTATCTAAAAGAAAAAATTGTTGGAGAAATTATTCATGCTAGGCTCTATCAATTGTTTTGATAGTGCTCATAGTTTGCTTGTGATATCTGTTGAGTCCTTATGAATATGGTTTTGTGGAGGATAATGGTCCTTAGCTTATGCTTTTTAACTGTTATTTTGGTGAGACTTAATTATTTGATGTCATGCTTAGACTTTATCAGGATCCATGCATACTTTTGGAATTATAGTTGTATAGGACCAGTCTGGTGCATCGAGCTTCTTGTTCGTCTCAACAACTTTTAAGTTGTTGCTCTTATAATCGAACTGATTTTTGTAAATATTTTTTATTCACTTCAATGAATAGTAGGATATTGTGTTTCTTACAAAATAAACTAAAATTATTACTTTCTAAAGCTTTACTTTGGAGGTGATCAACCTTATTCATTAATGTAATTTTTATTTCATGATTTTTAGTTTAAATTAAATAATAATCTATCAATCATAATGATATTAATTTGTAGTAGGCATTTTGTGGTGATAAATGTTACCAATTCAAAATCCCGTGGATAAAATCCAGCTATGCTAAGGGCTGGTGTGTCCTAGGATGAGTGTGATTCTCGGGTGATTTTGATGACATAGATGTCCCTGGATTGCAAATACTCAAGCCATAGGTTACACGTGCTAGTCATCTCAGGACTCATATTACCTGACAAAAAGAAAATTGTAGTTTTTTTAAAGTGAAAAAATGTCTATTATACTTAAGATTATTGATTTAACATTTGTTGATACAATCGTAAGACTTTGACATATAATTTGCACTAGTGTGTATAAACAAAATCTACTTATTCAAAATTATTTATTAGTAATTTGTAAGAGGAAAGGTTTCGACTTTCCTTAGATACCTTTATGTCTTAGGTTATTAACTGTTTTATTACATTTAAGGAGGATGAGTTCTTAATTAATGAGAGACACTTGTAGGTCATACTTAACTAATCAAAGACACTTGTAGGTCATATTTTAAGATTAAAAAATTGTTTCAACCTATACAGTACCCACAAGAAGGCTAGTGTCTAGTATTGTGAATAATTTTTTTTTGTCCCATTAAACGGCGAGAAAACATATCATAACTTAGTATTCAACCATCAATTAGGACAACCATCACTCACTACTATTTACAATTGTAAGTTAATTCATCACCGTTATTTAAGAAAACCACACCACTTGAAAAAACACATTAGTGACGTATATAAGGGGGTAACTTGCATTCCTTTTATCAGTGTCAATCTAGTCATACTGCCATCAGTGATCAAAATTTCTCTTTTGCATTTGCATATTAGGAGTCCCATACCATAAATTTTCACCATTCCTCTAGGTCGTGGATTCATTGATGGTAGTGATTTTTCATCAGTTTTCCCTCATGTGAAACTTGTTGATTCTCCTCTCTATGGTCCTTAGTCATGAGTTACTTTCACTTTGTGAGTCATGTTTGTAGGTTATACGGTTGGTCTCATTAGGTTCTAGGATCTCATCATGGTCAAATTAATAAGTCAAGTGTCAATAAATATCAACAAGGTCATGAGGAGATCTAGTAAACTCAAAGTCACGACATCTGGGAAGATCAAAGAAATGTTTTATTCAGCTTGATGTAATTTTTGCCTCAAAACCATGTTTTGAGGTGAAAACACGCTACTTTGCCTTTATTATCATCTTTTATGTAATTTTATGTCAATCATATGTAATAAGTCACATTTCAGAAGCTGCTATTTCTACAAAGTCACCACCCTGCCTTTCAGAGAATTTTTCCATAGCATTTTCAGTGCAGAATCATGTTCTAAGTATATCCATCAGAAAGAGCCCAGAAAGATCTTTCCAACGGTATATTACACTCTCAAAACTAACTCCTGGATTGAAATTTATGCCTAAGTGAAAGAAGGTCCTCCATAGCCTAACCCTTCCCCTTTTCCCATTTCCCTCTTACACTTTATTTCATTAAAGTTTAATGGTTTTTATTATATAAACCCCCCCTTTTTTTTCCCTTATCCGATGGTATAAATCGCATTGCAAAATCTTTTAAAACATAAATCCGATGCGATTTAGTTAAACCACTTCCCCTCATGCCTCTTAAACTTTATAATAAAGTTTAAAGTATTTATTATAATTCCTGTTGTTCCAATCCCTTCCCTTTCCCTATCACAATCACAACATTTAGAATGTCCATTCCGATTGGCCCTTGCAAAAAAATTCGATGCGATTGAGTGCTCCCGATTGAGCCCCGCTCGATGTCATCCTGACCGTTGATCCGATCAACGATCGGACGGCCCACAACCTGTCGCTCCATTGCAATCGGCGTTTTCAAATTATGCTTTGCCTCCGCTCTCCTCCGATCTCTCGATTCCGATTAACCTTCGGGTCCCACCATATAATCTTCCGCCCATTCGCAATAAAAGGGACTTTTCCCTTTGTAAACCTCACATTTCATTTTATTTTGTTTTATAAGGACTACCCTCCATCGCCCCATCCTCAATCGCATCGGCAAAATCTTAATGTGCCTTAACTCCTCCCTTCCCTTCCGATTGCGATTGCGATTGGCCCTCCAGTCCCACCAGAACCTTTGTTCTTTTCAATGAAAAATCGCTTTTCCCTTTAGAAAAACATAAAACTTGTTTTAGTTTTATTTAAAGGGAAATCTTCCCATTATCCCTTCGGCTTATCTATGCGCTCCATTGCACCCATTCCAATCGCATCGGAGTTTTGTGCCTTGTTCCAAATATATCCAACCCTCCGATCCCCGATTGCGATTACACCATCGCAACGTGTATTCTTAAACACTCCACTATATGTTGCATCCCCTTCCTCCCCTCTGATTCCGATTGCGATTGCGATTTGGACCCCACCTCCTTTCCCTTCACTCCTTCCACTCAAAATGGGTTTTTCCCTTCACTAAAGGGCATAATCTCATTTTAATTTATTTCAAAGGAATTTTTTTCAAAAATGGATTTTTCTTCAAGAGAGTAATAATAGAAAGAAACAGTCAAAGGGCCGAGAGCTAATATGAGACAGAGACTTCTACAGCAGCAGTAAAATAGGGATCTGTTTTTTAGATTGCCTATTTTTCTTTCATGCAGTATAACAGCGAAATCTTCAGATGGCCCGAAATGTATTGTTGTTCCTTATTTTTAGGGGCAGATTGTTGGTTCTCTTTTCTATGATCGGACTTCAGTTCTTGAGCTGGCAAACAACTCCTCTTTTTATGGATCTACTTCCCTCACATTTTGGTCTATTTAATGTAAAATTGAATCATTTGTAAAGCAGTCTGTAAGTCAGCAAATAAGGGAATAGTGTGGAAATCAAGGAGGACACTCTGCGCTCCATTGTAACAGTTTGACAGAGAATTAATAAGATATGCAGCTTTGATTTGTGGGATCCATATGGTATGAATTTTAGCATTCGTTCTTTCCTTTGTGTTCATATGTAAATTTTTATGTGTACCATTCATTCATAAACATTTCTGGTTGAATGCTTTCAATATAGATAGGTAGAATCCATTTTTATGCTCTGCATTGAGAAATCATTCAATATTCTGTGTTTTCATCTATTTGAAAAGGATCCATCTCTTATGCCCTTTTCAGCTCTTCACCAGTCTTACCATCCCATCATTATTTAAACTTAATTGCTAAAATTTCCTGCCTACCTTGCCCCATGAAATAACCTGTATCCATCATTTAATTCCCCGATTCAAACTGTCCCATTTGTTCCATACATCCTTGAAAAATTCATTCATTTAAACATTTCCCATTATTATACCTAGCCTAATATCAGTTCATAATTGTACTTTGTTGAATATCCTTTCACGGAGAGAGCCCTCTCTTGACCTTGTAGGGCTAGCCACAAGGCTGAGCGTGGTTTAAAGGTTACCCTGATTTGCCTTTTTCAGCCTGAGGTTCAAATCAGGTGATAACATTTATGGCGACCATGCTGGGGAGCGATTTGACTGTCTTCGAGCTCATATTCTCGGCACTCAAATTGAATGTGTTTATTCTGTTTTGAATAAGGTCGAACAGAGGCTCTGTAGAGGAGCAAATCATAGTCAGGCCCTGTGTGAATGAAGAATATTGAAACCTCTGTCTAAGGTTAAACCCTGGTTATATAGAACGCGACGATCCCTTAGAAATCTCTGTTGTTGAAGTAAAAAGCTTTGTTCTGTTGCCGATGGAGTAATATTAGTGGGACCCATCCATTGAGTTAACGCGAGGAGTTAAGTGCCAAACTATAGTAAAAACCCGAGTTAAGCGCAGTTCATTTACTAGAAGTGGGTTTCAGAAAGCAATACCGCCTTTGTCGCGCTGCTTTTGGCCCAGAGCGAAACCATGCCAAAAAAAAATGTGATCCAACAATATTTGGGCACGTCGTCTCCCAAATACCACCCATATCGCACAACTTTCATGTGTTAACCCTCGGCATTTGAAAAAACGCGATATTGACGAGGATCATTCGATCTGGAGAATGTTATATCTGACGGCAATCGTGCAATGAAGTGCACAAGCGATAAATCGAGGTATGGTCCGGCGGTTTTACATTATTAAATGTTTATTTAATTCATAAAAAGGCGAATAATGGATGCGTGGGGCCCCGTTGAATGAAATGTATGTCGCGTTGGTAGAATAAATGGGTTTAGTGATATAAGTTCAAAGGTTGGTGGTTTTGCAAGGAATAGGGCCATTGTTATAACATTTGATATTATGACCGGAGTGATAAGGTTTGCTTAAGTATTTTTAAATGTGTTCCCCTATATCACATTAAACTTTAAAGATTTATTTGAGAGGTTTGAACATTATTGCAAGGATAACATTGTTAAAGCGCTTTGGAGGGGAATACAATTACAAGCACTTATTCCAAAGATCCACACTCATAATATATTTGTGGTATCAGAGCATAAAGATGGATCACGCCAGTAATATTTTCCTTGTAAATTCCTGGACTTTGGATGATGATGTTCAGAGTTTGCTAGGCTGAAATAGAATTTTGTAAAGTAGAAATTTCACCACACTGGCTTCAAAAAGATACACAAGGGCCAATCCAGATCCAAATCCTCCCCCTGTGTTTGAAAATCCTAATCTTAATCCAAGAATAGTCAGAAGACAAGAGGAATCACTAAGCCCTAGACCTATTTTCAGATCCCATACCTGGCCCAGTGAGTGGTTGTTTGTAGAAGATATTTCTTTTGATGAGAGTTTTGAGCTTTCTTTGTTTAGAAGTGAGTCTGAAACTACACTTGATGACACAGTTTTAGATCCAGAATTTCTTGTAGATATCGAAGTTCAAAGGGCAAATACATCAATTGATGATTATATTTTGAATTCCCCTCAGTCATCTATCACTATAACTAATATCCCTGAGCCTTCAGAGTCATCAGGAACAACATTTCCTCCTCCTAATTCATCAACTTTCCCATTAATCAATTCTTAACTTTCATCTCCTCCATCAACACCTCCCTTCAATCCTAGTAGCTCCAACACCATTGTAAATCCACCTAGAGTCATGGTTGCCCGCTACGCACCCCTGGTTTTATCTCAGGTTTTGAATGATATGCCTGTTGATTATCAAGGTAAAATTTCTATCTTTGATGCCACTCAAAGCATCACAGCCCAACAGCATGTTGATAAGATGAATGACTTTTTTTATCTTCATGAGGTAGAGAATGTAACCACAAGGTTGTTTGTCCAAAGCTTTGGAGGTGAAGTTAGAAAGTGGTTCAGAGCCTTACCAATAGGCTCTATTCGCACTTTGCAGGAGTTACATACACAATTCTTAGACCGGTGGGAGGTAAAGAAAAACCCACTCCAAATTTTATCTGAATAGGAGAATATTAAAAGAAATGTGGGTGAAACTGTACAGGATTATTGTCTAAGATTCAATGCTATATACAATGCTATTCTGGCTAACCTCAAACCTCCCGTGGGATTAGCCTTGCTTAAGTTTCCGGATGGTTTCGACGCTGATATGGCATATCAGCTACGAGAAAGAGATCCTACCACACTTGATGACATGCAGAAGATAGTTGTGAGTGTAGAAGCAAATTTGCTCGCCAAAAGAGCACGGACTAGAGCTGAAAATAGAGTCACTGTGAAAGAAGAAACGTCTCCTTCAGACGGTAAGATGGATACTTTGATCCGGACAATCGAAAATATGGTTGATCAGTTGACGATTTCAGATAGGCCTGAACCACAAATCAGGAATCCGAATTTCAGAGGGCAGTGGCCACAATTCAGAATTAAGCAGAGAGAACAGAGAGCGCAGGACCAAGCAGCACCACAACAACAGATCATAACTCCTTTGCAGCAAAATTATGTTTAAGGAACAGATACAAATGATGATGATCCTGTGATTGAAGCCAATAATTTCTTCACTGCAGATGGTGCGCCCATATTTCTTACTGAAGATGAGGAATATACAACGATTGCAGACATTAAAAAAGATGAAGATTTCATTTTGGCCAATGATGCAGTGTTAGAAGCTGAGTTCGATGATTACCAAAGAGGATACATGAACGCTTTATCAGCCCAACAAAAGCAGCACTCTTTGAGGAACAGAGATGTCCCGATCAGTCCCATTCAGAAGAGAAAAGAGCTCCAATTGAAAAACGATTCTTCAAATACTCAGAAGAAAGGGAAAGAGTCGGCCGATCCTTCCTCCAGCAAAACATCTTCAGCGATTAACACTGCAATTGAAAAGAACCAGCAGAGCGCAACAAAGGAGCAAGTAGAGAAGAAAGATCCTCCCATTAAAGAGGTAGAAAAATTCCCTTCTTTTAATTTGGAGAATGAAATTTCTAAGCTGAAAGTGTCTATGCCTTTAACTGAGTTGGTGAAAAATAGTGCTTATAAAAATCAGGTGTCTAGAATTTTGCAAATAGACTCTGTATCAGATATGGTAAATGTAGAAGATGATTATCCTGAACTCATCTTTGGTCCAACCACAGAAGATCAATCTGAAAAAAGTGAAGTCCCTCCTTTCTACCCGAGTCTTAGATTACATGAGTTCATCTTACATAATGCTATGTTGGACTCCGGAGCCTCATATAATTTGATGCCCAAAGCCATTATGGAGAAGTTAGGACTTGATATTACTCGCAAATACCATGATTTGTATTCTTTTGACTCTGGTAAGGTCCATTGTATTGGTCTTATCAAAGACTTGGTAGTGTCTTTAGATCAAATCCAAGCCAAGAATGTTTTGATGGATGTAGTTGTTGCCGATGTTCCACCACGATTTGGAATGCTTCTATCCAGGTCTTGGGGTGCAAAACTTAAAGGAACCATGCAGCTTGACTTCTCTTATGCCACCATTCCCGTGTTTGGCCAGTTGAGGAAACTATATAGGGAGAAGAAAATGAAATATATGATCACTAGCAAGGAGAAGCCAGTTAATCATCCCATTAATGCAGTCCACACAGATTTAGAGTCATTTGTATTATATTCAGATGGTGTTTTGAATGATGAAAATGTTCATTTGGTACAAGTAGATGAGATACCTGAAATTTTAGAGAATTTTAGGGAAGTCCTCAAATAGGAAAAAGATAAAGCAGTAAGCACTTATGAGCCTCCTGCCTGTTAGTAGCAAAAAGACACTGAACAACAGAAAGATGCAGAAATCAGTCAAGATAAATTAGAGAAAGAAGCAAAATTTTAGCATCTACAAGAAGAAGAAGAAGGCCTATGGAGCATGGACTTTGATGGAGCTGTTGGTAAGGACGGAGCTGGTATTGGAATATGGATTCAGAGCCCTGTTTTCCAGCCTCAAAAGGTTCCTAGTAATGTTAGAGTATGTGCTTACAAGTTGGCTTTTGATTGCTCTAACAATGAAGCGGAGTATGAAGCTTTGATTGCAGGTCTGAAAATTTTGAAGAAGGTAAATGCAAAAAGGATTTCTGTATATGGAGACTCCGAGCTGATAATCAAACAGGTCAAAGGAGAGTACCAAGCAAAGCATCCTCGATTGAGGGCCTATCGAAATGCAGTCCTTGATATCTTGAAGACATTTCCTGAGTACAATTTGACAGCAGTACCCAGGATGCAGAATATTATTGTTGATTCTCTTGCCACTACTACAAGTAACTTGAAGATTCCCATGAACTCCAGCAATAAGTTTGAAATTTATCTCAAACATAGGCCTGTTGTTCCGGACAATTTGAGGAATTGGCAAGTGTTTTGGGATGGCTATGAGATCAATGCTTTTTTGCAGAGTGAAGGAAAATTCAAAGATACTCCTATAGAAGGTGACTATGAGGTTTATGATCAAGAAATTGAAGCAAATCAGATGGACATATTGCAACTAAAGGATAATGTAATTCCTAGAGGTCTCATACCTTTAGAGGAGCTTTTTGATCAGGATGATGTTGCTAAGAAACCAAGCTTGGTGCCTACTGAGAAAGAAGTTGAAGATGTGAATCTTAGGACAACAGACAAGCCCAAGCTTGTGAAGTTATCAAAAGCATTATCCCCTGAGGTAAAGGAACAATATGTTAAATTGCTTTCTGAATTTTCTGATGTGTTTGCATGGGATTATTTAGACTTGAAGGTGTATGAAAAAAACATAATTCAACAT
The DNA here is from genome assembly GCA_034641835.2 of Pinus albicaulis. Lineage (NCBI taxonomy): Eukaryota > Viridiplantae > Streptophyta > Pinopsida > Pinales > Pinaceae > Pinus > Pinus albicaulis. The sequence goes on from CM076581.1 coordinate 1,370,509,667, forward strand.
ACTATTCCCATCAAGCCGGATCAGAAGCCATTTAGACAGAAGCTGAGAAGAATCAACCCAAAGCTGCTGCCATCCATTGAAAAAGAGGTAAACAGATTGTACAAAGTTGGTATCATAGTTCCAATTAGATTTTCTGACTGGATTTCAAATTTGGTCTTGGTACGTAAGAAGACAGGAGAGATAAGGTTGTGCATAGATTTTCGGAATCTGAATAAAGCATCCTTAAAGGATAATTATCCACTTCCGAAGATGGACCATATTCTGCAGAGAGTAATTGGAGCATCAAGGGTGTCACTACTCGATGGCTACTCAGGCTATAATCAGATCTTGGTGCATGAGAAAGACCAAGCCAAAACTGCCTTCACAACACCTTGGGGAACTTTCCAATATGCCAAAATGTCATTTGGACTGAAGAACGCTGGAGCCACTTTCCAGCGAGCAATGGACATTGCTTTTGCCAATGAAAAAGATGTTTTTCTTGTTGCTTATTTGGATGATATGACAGTGTTTTATGGTTCTGATAATGAACATTTGCACCATTTGAGGGTTGTGTTTCAGCGATGTAAGAAGTTTGGGATTTCTCTCAATCCAAAGAAAAGCCTGTTTGCTATGGAAGAAGGTAAGTTGCTGGGTCAGATCATCTCTAAAGATGGTATCCGTATTGATCCCTCTAGAGTAGAGGCAATTCAACACATAAATATTCCACGGAACAAAAAGGAGATTCAAGCATTTAATGGTAAGATGAATTTCTTGCGCAGATTTATACCCAATTTGGTTGAACATCTGAGAGAGATGACTAACATGTTGAAGAAGGATAACATAGTCAACTGGAGTGAGGAAGCTATCAAGTCATTTAATCTAGTAAAGTTTTCTTTGTCCAATGCCCCAGTCTTGATTAATCCTGATTACACTCAAGATTTTATTATTTTTTCATTTGCATCAGAGCATACTATGGCTGCGGTTTTGATGCAGAAGAGAGATCAGATTGAAAAGCCAATTGCCTTTTTCAGTAGGACTATTAAAGATGCTGCCTTGCGGTATAATATTATTGAGAAACAAGCATTGGCCCTTATAAAGGCACTGAAGGATTTTAGAGTATATATTATGCATTCACATACTATAGCATATGTTCCTAATGCAACAATGAAGGATGTGTTGATGCAAACTGATCCTGAAGGTCGAAGAGGTAAATGGATAGCTGCTATGTTGGAGTATGATTTGGAGATCAAGCCCACAAAGTTGATCAAAGGACAAGGCTTGGCAAAACTAATGGCCTAATCAAATCTGCGTGCCCTGGATATAAACCTCACAACAACAATGTCAGAGGATGAAGATGAACGTTTGCTTGTTCCAATTTCAGATATTTTTATACAACCCCCATGGTATTCAGATATTGTTTATGTTCTTCAGCATCTTTCACTACCTCCAAGGATGTCTAAAAGTAAAGGTAGATCACTGAAACTTAAGTCTGCTAAATATTGTATTTTAAACAGTGCTCTTTATTAGAAAGATCCTAGAGGTATTATGCTTAATTGTTTGGTTGAAGATGAGGCTCAGAAGGTAATGCATGACTTTCACAAAGGTGATTGTGGTGGTCATTTGTTTTGGAAAACTACAGCTAACAAAGTGTTGAGAGCAGGATATTATTGGCCTACTTTATTTTCAGATTTATATAAAACAGTGATGAGTTGTCATGAATGTCAAATTTTCCAAGGGAAGAAGAAATTGCTTTCTCTTCCTTTGAAACCAGTTTCATTAAACGCTCCCTTTCAGCAGTGGGGACTCGATTTCATAGGAGAAATCCATCTCGCATCATCAACACAACATTGATGGATCTTAATAGGTACATATTACTTTACTAAATGGATCGAGGTTGTTCCAGCAAGGCAGGCTACAAATATGGTAATTATTCAATTCCTAGAATCAAATATTTTATCTTGTTTTGGCTGCCCTCACAAAATTATAACAGATAACGCAACAGCGTTCAAATCTAAGAAGATGGTAGAGTTCTGCAACAAATACAATATTGTGTTGGGCCATTCAACAACGTACTACCCACAAGGCAACGACCTGGCAGAATCATCGAATAAGTCTTTGATAAATATAATCAAGAAAATGTTGGAGGTAAACAAAAGAAACTGGCATCAAAAGCTCATCAACGCATTGTGGGAAGATAGAATTAGTAGCAAGAAATCTATAGGTATGTCACCTTTTGAACTAGTTTATGGTACTGATGTTGTCTTTCCTATATCACTTACAGTTCCAGTCATGAGATTATTGCAAGAAGTTGGCAGTGAAGACGATGATAATCAGCGAAGAATCAATCAGATGATCCACCTTCAACAAACAAGAGAGGAAGTGTCACAGAACGCTATTCAGTTGCAGGAGAAGATAAAGAAGATCTATGACCGTAAGACCAAAGCAGAAAAGTTTCAGTTGGATGATGTGGTGTTGAGATGGGATGCAAGAAATAAGGACAAAGGGAAGCATGGTAAGTTCGACAACCTGTGGAAAGGACCATACATGATTTCAACATACATGGGACATAATGCTTTCTTGCTTTCATAAATGGATGGCCAAGATTTCCCTGGAGGAGCAGTGAATGGTAGGCTTTTGAAGCACTATCATTGTTGAAGATAATGGATCAGAAACTATGTCACCATCATTGTATATACCATGTTATTTTCGGTTAGATTTCAAGTACATAGTCATCGAAGTTTAGGGCCCGAGGTGAAGGCTATAAAACTTGAATGATATGTGTATGGTTTGGTTTTATTTTAGTTTTAAGTCTCAGTCTTGAGTCAGAGTCAGTCTGCATTGTGTCAGTTTTTAGTGAGTTTGACTCCATGCCCAATGGATAAGGTTACTTGGTCTACGGTGTTCTTAGCACCTCCAAGGAGCTACCATCCCCCATTGGAGCCAATGTTAGTGTCAGTCTAGTCATACTGCCATCAGTGATCAAAATTGCTCTTTTGCATTTGCATATTAGGAGTCTCATACCATAAATTTTCACCATTCTGCTAGGTCATGGATTCATTGATGGTAGTGATTTTTCATCAGTTTTCCCTCGTGTGAAACTTGTTGATTCTCCTCTCTATGGTCTTTAGTCATGAGTTACTTTCGCTTTGTGAGTCATGTTAGTAGGTCATAGAGTTGGTCTCACTAGGTTCTAGGATCTCATCATGGTCAAATTAATGAGTCAAGTGTCAATAAATATCAGCAAGGTCATGAGGAGATCTAATAAACTCAAAGTCACAACATCTGGGAAGATCAAAGAAATGTTTTATTCAGCTTGATGTAATTTTCGCCTCAAAACCATGTTTTGAGGTGAAAACATGCTACTTTGCCTTTATTATCATATTTTATGTAATTTTATGTCAATCATATGTAATAAGTCACACTTCAGAAGCTGTTATTTCCACAAAGTCACCACCCTGCCTTTCAGATAAGTTTTCCATAGCATTTTCAGTCTAGAATCACGTTCTAAGTATATCCATCAGAAAGAGCCCGAAAAGAGCTTTCCAACGATATATTACACTCTCAAAACTGACTCATGGATTGAAATTTATGCCTAAGTGAAAGAAGGTCCTCCATAGCCTAATCCTTCCCCTTTTCCCATTTCCCTCTTACACTTTATTTCATTAAAGTTTAATGGTTTTTATTATATAAACCCCCCTTTTTTTTGCCCTTATCCGATGGTATAAATCACATTGCAAAATCTTTTAAAACATAAATTTGATGTGATTTAGTTAAACCACTTCCCCTCATGCCCCTTAAACTTTATAATAAAGTCTAAAGTTTTTATTATAATCCCCGTCGTTCCAATCCCTTCCCTTTACCTGTCGCAATCGCAACATTTAGAATGTCCATTCCGATTGGCCCTTGCGAAAAACTCCGATGCGATTGAGTGCTCCCATTTGAGCCCCGCTTGATGTCATCCTGACTGTTGATCCGATCAATGATCAGACAGCCCATAGCCCGTCGCTCCATCGCAATCGGCGTTTTCACATTATGCTTTGCCTCCGCTCTCCTCCGATCTCCCGATTCCGATTAACCTTCGGGTCCCACCATATAATCTTCCCCTCATTCGTAATAAAAGGGCCTTTTCCCTTTGTGAACCTCACATTTCATTTTATTTTGTTTTATAAGGACTTCCCTCCATCGCTCCATCCTCAATCGCATTGGCGAAATCTTAATGTGCCTTAACTCCTCCCTTCCCTTCCAATTCCGATTGCGATTGGCCCTCCGATCCCACCAGAACATTCGCTTTTTTCAATGAAAAATCGCTTTTCCCTTTAGAAAAACATAAAACTTGTTTTAGTTTTGTTTAAAGGGAAATCTTCCCATTATCCCTTCGGCTTATGCGTGTGCTCCATTGCACCTATTCCAATCGCATCGGAGTTTTGTGCCTTGTTCCAAATATATCCAACCCTCCGATCCCCGATTGCGATTACACCATCGCAACGTGTATTCTCAAACACTCCACTATATGTTGCATCCCCTTCCTCCCCTCCAATTCTGATTGCGATTGCGATTTGGACCCCACCTCCTTTCCCTTCGCTCCTTCCATTCAAAATGGGTTTTCCCTTCACTAAAGGGCATAATTTCATTTTAATTTATTTCAAAGGAATTTTCTTCAAAAATGGAATTTTCTTCAAGAGAGTAATAATAGAAAGAAACAGTCAAAGGGCCGAGAGCTAATATGAGATAGAGACTTCTACAGCAGCAATAAAATAGGGATTTGTTTTCCAGATTGCCTATTTTTCTTTCATGCAGTATAACGGTGAAATCTTCAGATGGCCCGAAATGTATTGTTGTTCCTTATTTTCAGGGGTAGATTGTTGGTTCTCTTTTCTATGATCGGACTTCAGTTCTTGAGCTGGCAAACAACTCCTCTTTTTGTGGATCTACTTCCCTCACATTCTGGTCTATTTAATGTAATTTTGAATCATTTGTAAGTCAGCAAATAAGGGAAAGTGTGGAAATCAAGGAGGACACTCTGCGCTCCATTGTAACAATTTGACAGGGAATTAATAAGATATGCAGCTCTGATTTGTGGGATCCATGTGGTATGAATTTTAGCATTCGTTCTTTCCTTTGTGTTCAAATGTAAATTGTTAGGTGTACCATTCATTCATAAACATTTATGGTTGAATGCTTTCAAGATAGATAGGTAGAATCCATTTTTATGCTCTACCTTGGGAAATCATTCAATATTATGTGTTTTTATCTATTTGAAAAGGATCTATCTCTTATGCCCTTTTCAGCTCCTCACTAGTCTTACCATCCCATCATTATTTAAACTTAATTACTAAAATTTCCTGCCTACCTTGCCCCATGAAATAACCTATATCCCTCATTTAATTCCCCGATTCAAACTGTCCCATTTGTTCCATACATCCCTGAAAAATTCATTCATTTAAACATTTCCCATTATTATACCTAGCCTAATATCAGTTCATAATTGTACTTTGTTGAATATCCTTTCACGGAGAGAGCCCTCTCCTGACCTTGTCGGGCTAGCTACAAGGTTGAGCGTGGTTTAAAGGTTACCCTGATTTGCCTTTTTCAGCCTGAGGTTCAAATCAGGTGATAACACCTCTAAGATGCCAAGTTTCTGTCCTCTACCATTAACTTCTTTCCTTATATTTGAGGTATATGAGTTTTTAGCCAAAGACAAGCAGTATTAGATCTTATTCCAAGACCAAAAGTTGATTTTAGCCTATATAGTACCAACAAGAAAGCAAGTATCTCTTGTGGTCATTGCTCAAGCTACCTTTAGTGAGGTCATGTGCTTTCTAGTATAATTTAGCCTTAATCTCATACAGAAGGTCAAATATTACTCGTAATTGCAATGTGTCATCCTACCCATGAAGAAATATTAACACATCCTACCCACAAAGAAATATTAGTTTACTATTTTTTTTTTTTGAAGGTGGCAAAACTTAACATAACTCAATCATAAAGTGATAGTGTGGACAACCATCACTATAGGTATAATCATTATAGTTATTAAGAAAACCACATCACTTAAAATAATCGTTATAGATATTCAAGAAAACCATATCACTTAAAATATCCAACTAACGATCTATAAAGGACACACTTTCACTTCCAACTAATGATCTATAGAAGACGCACTTTCACTTTTACCAAATACCTTTGAATGTTGAATAATTAACATATTTGTATGTATTACGAAAACTAACTCTTACCCTTACCCATTCCAAATCAATTTTAATTTTCTTTAAAAAAATTAAAAGACCATTTCCAACTTTTGTAACATTCCTTATTATGTATAATTACTAAAACTATAAACCTATCATAATTAAATTGTTAGACTAGCAGTGGGGATAGTCATAAGTGGTTGCTATCTGCAAATTTTAATTTTCTTTAAAAAAATTAAAAGACCATTTATAACTTTTATAACATTCAGTGGTTGCTATCTGCAAATGCTACTGCAAATGCAAGCTGACTCATCACTTTCATGTAAGGAAAACCGTACCTCTTGGAATTACTCATTGGTGATTTGTAAGGGGGGTAGGGTTTCACTCATGCTAGATGCTTTTAGGTCCTAGAATGTTAACATATTCCCTTAAGTCCAAAAAAAATAAACTCTTAACCAAACAAAAACAATTTTAAGACATACTCCACACCCAAACTCAACTATTATCTATCATTATTAAAACTAAAAAAAAATTAATATAAAATATTATAAAAACAACCAACACTATACAAATCTATCCTTCGAAAAAAATAATTTAATATAAAATATTATAAACACAAGAAACAATATACAAATCTATCATTAGCTAAAAATAATTTAATATGAAATATTATAAAAACAAGCAACAATATACAAATCTATCATTACTAAAAACTAGAAAATAGTAATTTAATATGAAATATTATAAAAACAAACAACAATATACAAATCTATCATTACTAAAACTAGGAAAAAATAATTTAATATGAAATATTATAAAAACAAACAACAATATAATTTGTATATTATATCAAATATCACATAAGACAAGATACTTAATTTTACCGTTGACAGATGGGCAAATATTAACTTATGGTTACGACCCTCATAAAAAAATATGGGGCCCAACCTCATAAAAAAATTGTTAAACACAAAAATTATATAAAAATATGAATTAATGTAAATAATTACGATGAAGTTAATATTATTTATTGCTTATTAATAAAATAACTATTTATTGGTGTGCACGGAAATATTTTGATATTAATAAAATAATAACTATTTATTGTTGAGCAACATAAATATTTTGTGATTAATAAAATAAAATAAAATAATAATCTTCATTACCACCCCTCAACTGTCACACTCATAAGTTTGAGAATTATTATGATTGTTGAAACCCTAAATTTCTAAAATTCATGAGCATCCATACATGGCTATGGCCATGCATGATGACGAGTCCATCAACACATTATTCCATGACACAAACATGAAAGCCGACAGCGACCGACGATTCCCGCGGAAAAGGGCAATAGCCGGTTGTGGGTTCCCACGCTTGCGGGACCCACTCGAAACCCAGACAGCGGGATGATGTGGCCCAACCGATTGAGCGGACGCCAAAATTTATTTAATTGAGCTGCTTCACATTATCAAATATTTTTCCAAATTTCTCACGCCTTTCTTTCTTCACTTAAGGCCAATCGGAATAACCAAGTGCACCGATCTCTGAGGGTTTTCAATTTACCGATGTAGAACTCTTCCGTCTTTGCTTAAATTCCGAGACCTATTGCTTCTCAGAGGGTTTTGACATTGCTGAGACAGGCGATTCACTAGTGGTATTTACTTAGAAGCTGCAAAACTCGGCCTTAGTACGAGGGTTTCATATTATTTTTTTTGATTCTCTGTCTTTCAACCTCTCTATCGGCGTATTTTGTATAGTTGTTAGGTCACCGCAAGGGTTTGAAGGTACAGCTTGCGCAAATTCGCTGAAAGATAGCTTGCCTTGAAGGTCTTCGGCCGTGAAATGCTTTTCGTTTAAAGATCGGCTTCGGATCCCTTTTCTGTGGATGCGGCTTTTCATATTTTCCCGGGAAAGGTAAAATTTCGTTGAAATCTGGGTTCTCTGGTTTGTATCTTTAGAACTGGTGGAATCGGCTTTAATCTATGCTATGGAAATTGATTGTAATTGGAAATACTGGTGTTTGCAGCGTTAACTTCTGGGTGAATCCTTTTGTCCGAGTTTCGAGGTTTCGTGGAAAAGACCGGGATTAGCATCTTCGTTTGTTGTGTTTCGGGTACTCTTGAAAGCTTGCGAGGACTCTTGCTTTAGAAGTTATTTTGGTAAAAGATCGTGCTATATATTTCCTTGAACCCACTTCGACGGTTCAAAACTGAGGAAATTCACCAAGATGCACAATCGGAAAAACGAAATGGCTTGTTTAAAGAAAGAGGATGCAGAATCCAGGCAGTCGGAGGGTTCGTCCTCTGAGTCGCAAGGTTCAGAGGCGGCGAGTCGGGGAGGAAATAGCGTGGAAATTACAAACGAACAGACAATTTTCAAGATCGGCCAGATTTCAGAAAGTTCTTGCAGCGGTCTGCCGCAAATTCATCCCCACACTGTCAATGTTTCTGTTTCCCGCACCACAGGTGTTTTGGACGAACGGAATTGCTCTGTTGTGGATTGCATCCCTTCCAGGAGTGTTACACATTTGACGTCTCTCATTGATTTGTCTGGTTCGTCAGCTTGCAGTGCTAATTATGTGCGGGGAGGCCGGTTATTGGGTAAAGCTACGGCCGTTGCTCTGCAAGTCCCGGCTTCCCCGCTGCACGAACCATCGGCAGTTGCAGCCTCAGTGGTTCATGTCGCTACGACGTCTCGTTCCTTCTTTCCTCCTCTAGGAAATGCAGAATCAAGGTTACCAGATGGAGGATTCAGTCGTTGCACTGTTGCTAACTCTGTTATAGAATGCAGAATGCCCGCGGAGCCCAGATTAGAACTTGGCAGCGGGCATGATGGGGGGAATGACGGCGCCGAGGTGCAGCCTAGTAACGATACAAGGCATCATATCAGTATTGCACGAAGGCTCACTGAAGTGTTGCAGGGTACAGGAGATGGGGATTTGTTGCTTCAACAAACTGAAAGGGAAAACGGAATGTTGCAGTGGCTTCAAGCTTTAGATTTACAAGTAATGGGGGCATGCCGTGCAGATGAGAGGCTGAGGCCAATGTTACAACTTAATGTTTCCTGCTCTGGTGCTGACGATCGTCTTCTAGCTCAGCTTAGTCAGGCAAGAACTATTTCCCCCCTATTCAGTTACAATTAGGTTCAGAAGAACTCCTATTAGAATTTTATTAGTTCTCAAAAAATGCTCAAACTGTATGTAGTTTAATGTATTTTAACATGATGTTGCAGCATTTCAAGGCACGAGAGCTTGGGATGCTTGCTCGTTGTCTGTGCGTTCCACTTGTTTCAATCCGTGTGGGAAAAGTAATTAAACAAGGCAGCCTATTGTGCCCAACTTCCACGAGGTATGTTTCTTTTGTTCAGTTTCTTACTATTATTTGAAAGTAGTAAATATTCGAGGATTATAGAAATGTGTTGGTACCTTCCTTATTTTTTTTATTTTTTTTGACCTTTTACCCTTTTATTTTACATGAAAATCTTTGAGAAAAGTCTTAGGTTGATCAGATTCCTGTATTAAGTACATTTTAAAAAAGTGACAGAACACCTTGAAAGAGGCAGATATGGTTTTTAATGTGTTGATTATGCTACTAAAAGTACTCAAGTGCTCCACTGGAATTCTCTGGGTGGCAAATTGGTTTCCCAGCTGGTGTGATTGCAGATTGGCCGTTTCTGCCTCCTGTCTGGATTCAGCTGTTGTGTTTTTGACCCAGACTATTTGAAGAACATTGTGCGTAAGAAAATGCCTTCTATATTCACATGATTCTGCTGTCATTTCTATTTTCTGAAGTGGTGCAGTCTTCTTGTTCAGATCACCACTTTAGTAATATGTATAGATTTTCATTAAACTGTTGCTAACCAGGATCCTTTTTTCCATATCAAGGGATGTTTAGCCAAAAGTGAGCTATACCCACAAAAGTATCTACTCTGGTTGGCATTTCAAGAAATTTATATCTTAGCAATGCTTGTAGGTGGCAGCTAAAAGTTGGATGTAATTTTTGATTATTAGAACTTAAACTGCATAAATTAAATATCCAGGTTCCTCTCATCAGTTAATTAGTAATGGTGTAACTATCCTATAAGGTAGGAAAAATGTGGCATTATAAAGAGTTTGTTTGTGTAGAATTTCATCTATCTATGGGAGGCTGGTGTTTTTCCAGAGGAATAAAATCTTAGAATTTGAGGGAAAACTTGCAAAGTAGTCAGTCTTGGTTTTGGTGATGGGTTTGTCCTGGAAAATAGTATGTAAAATATATTCAAATTTCGATTTTATATATATATATATATATATATATATATATATATACACACACACACACACATACACACCCATTTCAATGTATATATGAGCTATTAGAGACCAAAGATGCAAGTATGTTGAGTCATATTGTATGCCTGTTTTTAAATAAGAAAAAATTAAATATGACATTGAGATGGATAAAATTATTGTTTCGAGAAAGTAATTGATAATCTGGATAATATTAAACATTGAGGCTGTGACATCCCCTTGTTGCAAATAAATTGCTATTAATTAAAGGGTGGAGAGAAAGGGACACAGATTCTAGTGTTTGAGGAGGGGGATTGCTTGGGGAAGGGGTTGTTTTAAATAATAGTCTTGGTTGGCTGAGTGGTTTAAATGGGTTGACTGTGCAATAAATTCAACTGAAAAGAAGAGGATAGGCCCAAGTGTCCTTTAAACTTCAACCATAAGCAACAAAAGGACAAAAGTATTGAAGACAACATGGGCTGCGCTGCCCAAGGCAATTGAAGTTGTGGGCCTAGGAAAAAGGCAAACAGTTGGTTTGTTGGGGAAGGCACGAAACAAGTCGAATAGGGCAGAGAAGACAAGAGGTCATATGCTAAGCAGGAAAAAAAGCACATTCAAACCCTCACACATGCACAGTGGAAAGAAACAATGGTGAGCATTGGAGAAATTCTTCCAAGGGTTGGAGGTGTAAAGAGAGGATTCACTCTCACACAAATGCAGAGTAAGAGAGTTAGTCGAGCAACAATTAATACATATAATGATCAAGCTTTGGAGAAAGTGAACCAATTGAGGAACCTTCATAGAGGCTTGCTTGGTGAAAAACATTGTGGAGAGTAGTGGCTTGCCCGAAGGGTGAAGCACCACTAGAAGCTTGTGGATTAATGAACCACTTAGGTGAGAAGCACCCAAGTTCTGGGGAGTTGATGAACCACCAGGTTTTGACAGCAATAGCGCATGATCTCACTGATGGATTGCGTGGTAAAAATGACATCTATGCTCCTACAATGACTTATCCATTGAAGAATCTTCCTTGATGTGGACTCTCTTCTCTTGAATGCTAGCTAAATATTCTCTGCATTGTGGTATATTCGCATGGTTGTTAATTGTGTTTGAAGGGACCGGGTGAGAAACTTGTGTAGCTAGTGGATGAAGGCAGTGTGGCCTTTTGGTATGCTATTTCAGTTGTTATGTTGGTTGAATTTCATCTTAAGGAGCACTCCACCTCAAACGCTAGAATTTGGCTTGAAGGTGACAACTACAAGTAATAGTGGTTGTAGCTCGTCTATGATTGGGTGGAGAGTTAGTCCCACACTTAGTTGCGAGATCTCCTATACATAATCATGTTCTGTGTCTATGCCTCTCATGTCTTTGCTTATGGTATTGAGCCAATGCAATGTTAATGATAGGGGCGTTGTTTCTCGTATGAGCAAGAATGCCACTAGTGTGGGTACAGGCTGTGTGGAATGCTTCATTTTCATGTGAAGAGGTTCATTCCTTGTGGATGTGTTGATCTTGAATAATCTAATTCTGCTTGAATAAGAAGAGATTGAACTCTTTGCAAATGGGTAAATTAATGCTAATAACTTGTTGGTATATCTGCTTTATAAACGTCTTTGCTACTGAACAGGTTTTTGTCCATAAGCTTAGGAGGGATAGTGTTGATTATATATATATATATATATATAACATTAATTTACCCATTTGCAAAGAGTTCAGTCGCTTCTATTATATATGTTATGCTAGTTGCAGGTTGTGGGTCATGTATGCCAGGCCATTATGGGATTAGAAGCACCGTAGCCCAAACCTGGATTAATTAATGGTTTGTCATATATATATATATATATATATATGACAAAAACCATCGAATTCAAGCCATTGTTTGCCACGTCACACATGGCTAAGAGGTAGAGCACTCGACAGAATGAGGCTTAACCTTTGTGTGGTGGGTCACATGGTGCACACGACTCGAGCCATAGTGTTTTGGAACACGTGTAGATCAACGATGGAGATTCTCCAGTGAGTGGATGATGGGGATCCAAAAGTGGACCCCCCTATATCAAATGAGGACAATTCCCCACAATATCATTGATCGAGCGGAGATGAGACAGGGTTGGATTCAAGCGCTAGAATCAAGAATAGAAACATGAATGCGGACCCCCTTGGTGATGTCATAGGGAGGACAAGGGGTCTATTGTTAAATCAGGATTGTTGAGAGTGGAGAGCTCACAACTGCACATGTGTCCTAGAACTTTAGTCCCCAAAAGATTCGAGGGGAGCAATAAGGGAAACTCTCGGGATGAAGTGGTAGTGAGGCCAACGCCTAGTGCATAAAGTGGAGAAAACCCTCCAAAACTCTCGCAATGGGAATGCCATGAATGGTTGGTGTTCAAAGGTTGTGTTGGACCCTGTCCATGTAAGTAGAGTGGTGATGGATGGTATCACCTCGGACCCAGGACCCTGGAAAAATTTGATTAAGGGCACGATAGATTCGTTGGGACCTATCACCTAGGATGACTTGGCACAGTGGGCCAGCATTTGTGATGTGGTCTTTGAGGGGCCCAAACCCATAATACTTTTTGTATTGTATGTATGTCTTGTGAGTTGGGTCACACTCATGATATAGTGGGTCTTACATGACCAGCATGAGCAGGTTGGCAGTTGTGTGGATTTATCATGTGGGTGGTAATATGGTGGACGACCGGGGTAGACACGTGGTAGATTAAATGACATGCCACTGTTTGATATGCCAGCTTTAAACGGCTGTATATTTTGATGGCAAACGCAACGACGTTATCCATTTTAAGTATTAAAGAAGTTGGAAAAGGTCGAAAAATTTGGACCCCATTTCCATAATTGGACCTTGGAGATTGGATCCACATCGTAATTGCTTCCTTGACCTTATAGTTAGGACTAGGGTTAGTAGGGGGTAAATACTTAGTCATGAGTTGTGGCTCATGATTCATTAGAATCATCATCAGAGTTTGAATCCCTAAGAAAGGCCTTTGAATCATCTTTGCTTCCACTAAACTCCCCTTTTGAGGTGAGAGGCTGCCCCTGAAGGTCCTACATTTGAACGGTCAGCCAATAGTGGTTTAAGCAGCTCTAAGTCTGTCCATCTGAAGTGGTTCTGACAAAAGTTTTGAGAAGTGAAATGAGGTAGGAAAGCTGAGGGAACTTTGCTTTATAAAGGTAGGTTTAGGGTTTAGGTAGGTTAAGTCTTTCCCTATCCTGCACTGGGTTTCAGCCTTCAGGAACTGTGGGGATGGAGCTTGGAGGAATGTGCTTGGAACAGCTAGCGCAAACTTCTAAATTTTTTAGGGATGATGGGGTTGGGGTTGGGGTTGGCTATATATATTATATAACAAAGATAAGAATTCATCAAAGACATGAATGATGAAATATTGAAATAGAACTGGTATACTGCATATATACTGAAATAACAATTACGTAGTCAAAATATGAATTTCAAATATCATAATATCAATATGGCATACCCAATGTAAATGTCATGCACAAGGTCCAAAACTTAAGTCTTACAACATGATAGTTTGATAGTTCATCTTACAAATCATACAACATAGTTCAAACTCTAAATTCAAAAATTCGTAGTGAGATTCTAAAGTTACGGGCTTCATATGAATGTGTGATTTCAGCTTTCTGTTCTCTTGAACAATTCCATGTCTTAATGCGGGATTCAGGGATGTTCAATAGATAATGATATGGTCTTTGACAGTGACCTGTAAAATGGTGGCCCTCAAAATTTGCATATCGATGCTTTAAGTCCTCTGGTCTATCACTGATTAGCATCATGAATATCAAGATTTATATTTCCTTTCAGCTCGACCTTGATTCCAAGTGATTTGGCTTTGGGAGATGTGGGCATTAGTGTTTGACATAGTCTGTAGACTCCTGAAACGCGACACACTGGGACATGTTTATATAAATAATACAGAAATAGACCTAAAGATGTGACTTTTTGGAACATTTAGAAATCATTGATACAATCACACAACTAGTAAATCACTGCATAAAAAACACAAGGAATTAGAACACTTGTAGAAGTTTAGAACTAGAAGTAGAACAAAAAACTTCCGTTTTCTCAACGGGTTATTTGTTGTTATGAAAAATAAAAATGTACTACACAGATTCATAGTACATAGATGACATGATAAGACCATAGATGACAAGGATACTGAATACAAGAAGACTGGTACACTCTTTCATGTCACCTTTTGATATAACAGGCACTAAGAGTTTATCTACCTTACTTTCCTAAACCAGCAACACGGTTTTAAGCTTCTCTAAGCTTGGAGGTACATACCTAGCTGGAGCCCATTGAAGTAGATCGTGACAACTCTCATAAAACAAAGGAGACTGTGCAACATTACATGAAAAGAATTTGAGATAGAAAAAAACTGATGGTAAGAACAACATCCTTCTGCAACTCTCGTCGACTGATTTTTTCTTTGGATTGACTGTAGGAGTATGCCTCTTCCTTTTCCCACTTCTGTCAGATGTCTTCCTCAAGACTGGAAGAGGATCATCTGAATATCTGCATACCCTAGCTGTTGCTCAACCTTCCTCAATTCTAAATTATCCTTGTTTTCGTTCATCTTCATTCACTTAGAGACACTTCACATGCTACAATACTTATACCAGTGATGCCCAATGAATGTCCCTTGTCTTGCCAAGAGTTGCTCTGGATATCAACTGTACAGAAATTACTTGTCCAAAAGAAGGTTTCTTCCCCAAACTTTCGCCTAGGCCCTGGTGCTCTAGTTACATGTTTTCCCAAGGGGCGTTTCTTTCTTGACTGATCTGTTTTGTGCAGAAATGGCACCTCTACTTTCAATATTGGGAACTCGAACAGTGGTGGACATGCTGGAGGAACAACACTAACACAGACATTTTTTGCCTTTTTTTGACCGTAAGTGCTAGTCCTTGATGATTGAGCCATGATTTCATTGGGATAAAGAAATTAAAGTTTTGCTGTTGGAGAATGTTCCTCTCCGGGAAAAAAAAATGTAAACCGTAGATGCAGCAATCTCACAGAAATCTCGTTAAATATGGTTTTCTTCTTACCTTCATATTCCTCGAGAGTTGAGCAAACAGCAATGAAACCATGGCAAAAGAGAGGTGGCAGTTTGAGGTTTAAGGTTTTTAATTTATGTGAATGGCTTTTTGGCTCTGCAGGTTTCAGACATGCTGGGGCATGCTGTACCCACATGTTAGACACACACTGTGTCATGTGCCCATCCGTTACAATGGACATGTGATGTGGTGTGTCTGACACATGGGTACAGTGTGTCCATTGTCCAATGTGTTCACAAATTGGACACCAAGATTCAAGCCCCTTCACATAAACACCATGAGTCCGACACCTTGGCCTTGAACATTTTGTGTGTTCATGTTAAATGTCAAATGTTCAAACTTCAAATTTGATAAATTAAGCACTATAAGGATCCAATGATGAGTTGACCAGGATCAAAGTGTTATGGACCATAATTAAGAAGACAAAGGAGGAGGTAGGAAAGAGAACATGACATCCTTTCTCTTTCGTTGCATTGCATGGATTGCTTTCTTTCTCACGTATCGAGAAGGTGATGTTTAAACTTTACAGAACCTGATAAGGCATAACAAAACCCTGTAAAGAAAAATGGTAGTAATTTGGAAATTAAAAAATATCGAAGATTTACAACACCGTATATGTGAATCATTTCAAACTTCAAATAATGAATATCTTCATAAACTCTATCCACGAATTGTTTTAAGATTTAAACTATGAATAAATTCATGAACTTTAAAGTCAAAGATCTTAGAATTCCACATAAACAGAAACTTGAAAGTTGAAACCAAAAACTTCATAAACCAATCACATGCAAATTTATAATCATTGATAGAGCAAGGGGTAAAGACTAAGGCATTTAATGAAAATGTGCAAGCTGATTATATACTCAAAACGAGGAGGCAGGAAAAGCACGAATGATAGTCTAAAATGAGAAAATGCAAAATATAATAATGCATAGTGCATGTATAGTTTAATGATAATGGTAAACTCCAGTGTAGCTGCCTGTAAATGTATGACAACAGAGGTTGTATAGCCATTTCTCCAAATCATTTCTGCATTTCTGATTCTTTTGGGTGATCTTTTTGACAAATTGTAACAAGGATTTCTTCTAGTGGATGGAATTTGGGAATTCAATTGTCTCTGTCAATGTTGTAGTTAGTCTTTAGGAGAGGGAAGGGAGATGCCCTCTGTTTGGATTTTTGTGGAGATTTTGGAAGAAATGCACAAAAAGAAAGAAACAGTAGCCATTGCTGCTTCTGTGCAAACATCAATGGATTTGAAAACCACTGATTTAACCAGCAAAAACTGTGGCAACCATAATAAACAATAAGAACCTGGAATTGTGGTAAATTCACTTCAGTCTTCAATACTTCAAGGTCCCCCATTCAATCTATCTTTTGCATTGGGAATCTCTCCGAAGTTTCTGGGCAATATTCACAGGCAGAGTCAGAGAGACTGCTGCAATTGAGGTTTGAACTGTTGAGGTAGCTTCATCTCGAGTCTCTGCAAAGGTAAGGTTGATTCCATGTAGGATAAGAGTGATTGAGGTAATGTGAGAAGTGGATCCAAACAGAAATTGTAGGCAGCATGAAAGGGAAATCCATTAGCTCTGTGAGAGTGAATGTGGAACAAGAAGTGGAATGAGAGAATTGAGTACTAGAGTAGTGTTCTTAGTGTTTATGGATTTACCAATCGTGTCCCACATGGCTCTTATTTTTATATTATCCTGTTTTTTGAATTACCATAAGCCACCACAGTGTGAGGTAACCCTGAATTTTTGAGGAACTTGAGGACTGCCCCTTAAATGTTCCTGATTTCTGGACCGGAATGGTTTGGGTGTGGGCTAAATGTTCTAGAGTCCCCAGTGACCTCCTCGAGCAAATTATAACATTTCCGAGGTGTCCCAAGGTTCCCTCAAAAGCGAGATTGGCAGGTCCCTCCATTTTTAAGGCAGTGATGTGCCACAGTGCAATATAGGCCATTTCTTTTTGATTGTTTTTCTGAGTTTCATTTTCTTATCCATCCTGCTGGCAGGCTTATGTGTTAACAGACTCAGCTGACTTAGACTGAGTCAGCTCCTGACTCTTAAGCCAACTGGATTTGGTATTGTTATAGTCAGCCAATCCCAAGTACACTGCCTGAGCCGTGTATCATTGGAAGCATTTTGAAAGATTGATTAGGAGTTGTCCCCAGTTTTGAATTATTTACCCAGCATATTTGATTAAGTGCAAGATTCAGATCCTGCATCACTCTCAGTAAAGTGAGAGGTATCTTAGTATAGAAGCTTCTGAAATTGTCAGACAGTTGTTTTGCAAAAAGAGTTCATCATGATTTTTTTACCATGTCTTATCTGTAGTTGAATTACAGTTGTCGCAAAAGTGAAGTTTTATAGGGAATTGTCCCTGCTGATTTGCTTCTTGATTCTTGTGGGAGTTGTTTTCATTTATGGGCAGTTTGATAATGCTTAACTGGAACAAATTCATGAAGCATTGTTTTTCACCTGTTATGCTTGCAATTTTATTGTTAAGGTGGTCTGATTTGTTTTAGTTGTTATCTAAACTTTGCATGTTGTGTTTATCTCACGTGTTGAGTCTGTTAAATTTTATGTAATATTGTATGATTAGCTGTTAAGTTAATCTGGTTAACTAGGTGAATATTAAATTAAATTTAAATTCTTTCTTATCTACTCTTGAGAAAACTTCTTTATTGCTCGCAATTTTGGTTATTATCAGGGTCTACAAATGTCAATGCTGTATTGTAGCTGTTCCAATTGGCATTATAATCAAGATTGTAATGACTTTCCATTTGCATTAGTGACTGGTTTAGAGAGACGGTTACAACTATATCACTTGAAGTCATGTAGATGTGTGTAAAATGATTGCCATGTTTATAAATTGCCAGTTAAAATAAAGAGAAACCTTCAAAGGTCTTATTTTAGGCACTCATTTTTATTTTTATTTTTTTATTTTCTAGCCTTCCCACAATGATAGTCCATCTGGTCTGTTGGCTGGTGCCAATCTGCTACAATGGCAAGGAAGGAATACAGTGAAACACATGTCTATATAGCTTCATCGCATTCATTCTATCCTTGATCCTCCCTCTCTGACAGCATCTGTGAGTATGAGTGGCTTGCTTCCGGGTCAGCTTTGAGAGAAGTGGGGAAGTATAGATCAGCTTTGAATGAATATCTATTAAGGGCTTACCATGATACTTTGATTAGAGCCTCGCTTTCCATGTTATGTATGTTATGAAGTTCTGGTTGATAATGTCAGCTTCAGCATTGAAGTTTGGCTGCCACAAAATTGTACAGAGGTGAATGATCTGGGAGATGCTATATAAGGTAAAGATATTGTTCTTGGCAGATTTTTCTTAATTGAAATTCTGTAGGGATAGGAGTAGATGTGCTTATTGCATCTACACACGCTGTCTATTAATTGGAATGAAATCGTCCATATATATAAGACAATTAAATCCATACAGAACTTGCCCTAGAAATATGAAGTTCTTGACTAAGTAGTAGTGGTAGATAGATTTTTTATGGTATTACATATTGGCAATCATGAAATGCTGCATCTTGTTAGAGTTCATTCCAAGGAAAATGGGATATATGATATGTTGGCATTATGTGATACTGTAAATCTGTAACTGGTATATTCTTTTTTGAAAAATCCCACAATTTCATTAATCACGGTCTTATGGCTATTTATAGGATATGATTCTACTTATGTTCTAGGACTTCTTTCATATTATAAAATCATTGCATTTAAAAAGAAAACAAATGTATGTTAACTAACTAAAATTAATTTGCAGAGCTAAAACTTCATTGCCCTTTCATATGTGCACTTGCTTGTACTTTTTTATCTGTTTTCCTTTGTGGCATCTAAGATCACCATAGAGGTTGGGAACATTTCATGCCAACTGAAGCTTTGGTTCAGAGATGCCAACTCCACATTTTCCATGCTGATTCTGCTGCATTGAGCTATTCACATCCTATTCATTCTGCTCACTGGTATATGTACTACCCGTCATGCAGCTGAAAAATATGTTAAGAAGAAACAACTTGGAACAATCACTCGTATATTCAGGAAATATAGCCTTATATGAAAATTCTGATGGTCAGAGAGTGGATGATATTTATTAGTCTGTCAGTTCAGGTCATATTTTGTAAGAGGGCTCAATGCGTATAACTTTTGTTTTTGATCATTTGGATTGTGATGTGTACAATAACTGATATCTTCAATAGCATGTACTGAGGATTTCCTTCCTGTTTTACTCTGCTGCAGAGGTCATTTGAGTGTGACTTTGCTACCGTCTTCTGATATACGCCTTTCATTTGTTGGAGATGACGGTGTTGTGGAGAGGTTGGCTGTTTTGAGTCCTGGTAATGAGAACTCAAGTGTCGTTATTGAAGGGATTTCGTCAGATACTTCTGGAAGATCTTTTTTGTTAAGGTTGCCTGGTGGCAAGCTCTCATATTTCTGGCAGTCAGAGAAGTCTAAGTTGGTTGGAGATGAGTTGCTCTCAAAGGTAGACTGCTAACTGTGGTACACTAATATAATGAAACAGTATTAGTAATTGAAATAAACTGCCATTTGTGAACATTGTCTATTAATGCTAATATCTGGCTCTTTTGGACAGATAAAAGATCTGCTTGGACGGAGGCCTTCTCTTTCACAGCTTACTGGAATCCGTGAGTCACGACTTGATTCATTTGCAAGTTATCTAAGAACCTCTTTTCTTGGATCAGTAAGTTCTTCCACACAACAGGATCCAGTTTCATCTTCACGCAATGTTAGCAGGGCGAACTCTACTGAAGCAGTCTCTGGTGCAACTAACTTGAGCAACGTTTCAGCTACATTTGTAAGACCTTCGCAACGCTTCAGACTTGGTTTAAGTCAACCAATGATGCATGGGCGTTCACATGTTGGCAATCAAGGCAGCCTTAGTCCTAGAACTGGTGCTTTTAAAGATGGAGTAATAAGAAACGTTTCTTGTATACGAACTGTGGCCTCATCAAGAGAGAAACTTAAGAGACGCATGGATGTCCACAACACTATTTCTGTCATTGGCTGTCCAAGCCTTTCGACAGTGCAAGCATTAAACAACTCTCTGGATTCCAATAATAATGCAGCTGATTCATGGAGCACACAGGTCTCAATATCTGTTACTGGTACAAATTCAAATGAGAAAATAAATGATATCTCTGGAAATGGGCATGGTAGGGAGCATGTCACTCCTCTGCCACAGCGGTATCTTCCTTTGCCTGTTAGCTCTGTAAATGGATTACCTTCTCAACAATCTCTTCCCATTGGAGAAGCTTCTTTCAATCCATTTGCATTTCACCTTCCAGCTTCATCTCATGTGCCAATTTCAGGCACTTCCATATTTTCACCATACTATTGCCCATGTCCTCTGCGGGCAACCTCTTTACAATATACAATAACTCCCCCATTTTTGCCATCATTGTCAACTGAAGCTGTTAGCTTACCCCCTCCAACTTCGTACTTATCTGTTGGATCCTCTTCTGCATTTATTCCTCCCCTGCCACTAGATCTGCATAATGTCAGTTTCTCTCCAATCCCACTGCCGGTGTCATCATTGGTCAATATTCCAACTTCACTGCAGACTTCAAATTTACCATCTTTCTTGAGTGACCCAGTTATCAGAGTCCCATTACCTGTTTCATCATTTGTAACTGTGCCCACTCCACAACAGATATCGAGTTTCACTCCCTTTTTCTCCGACCCCATTGTGCACATTCCAGTGATAGATTTTCACTCCTCTGGTCAGGGTTATCTTGTAAGTGCAGGGCCATCAATCTCATCTGCAATATCTCCAATTCTTCCTGGCTTGCTGAGCACATTGATTCCTGAATCAGGCCCTGAAGATGAGAAAGAAGATTCCCATGCTATGCAACTTTTAACCAGCTTAAGATTTTCATCACCTTGGAGAGGATCTGAAGGTGAAAGCTGCCAGACAACTTTCAAGTCAAGCTTTCCTGCTTTGGGCAAGCATCAGAATGAAACAGAGAGTCTGTATGCCCATTTGGAAGCTCTACGTAATCTGGGAGAACAAGAATCTCTTTATAACAATTGCTCTGGGGTAATATCTGGCACACTAGGTAATCCGAACAACATATGCTTCAGTGTACCATCTCAGCAGAGTGGGTCGTTATTGGGAATTGTACCCACTGTTTTGTCAAGTTCGAATTTGTCCTGTTTATATGTAAGTCATATTCTCTTCATTTGTTTTTTTATAAAATATATTTTGACCCATGTTCCTTGAAAACCATTTCTTAGTCATCATTTGCTAGGAATGTAAATGCTGAAGATTTTTAGCTTTTGTTGCTATTTCTCAGGATGTATGTCAGGATGGGAAATCTAAACTAACTACACTAGTCACTGGAAGTCGTGGGCTGTATGGTGGTTCGTGCGATCCAGTGGTCTCATCAAATCTGCTGGCAGGAATTAATCAGAGATCTCCAATCCATAGTGATGCAAATTTGAATTTCCATGTAAGAAATAACATTAATGGACCACAAAATACAGATGGTTTTTTACAACTAGAGGAGGCCTCTTTTGATGAAGAATTTTCGAAGGAGGAAGCACAGAAGGAAGACTCGAGCATGAATTAGATATTTACAACTGGAGGAAGCCTCTTCCAATGAAGAATTTTCAATGGAGGAAGTGCAGAAGGAAGACTCTGGCATAAAATGATCATGTAAAGGCACGAGCCAAGGCAAGGCATGGGTCACGTTTTTCCTTGCAACGACCAAAATTGTATTGTAACTGCTTTTGTAGATATCTGTACTAATGGAACCAGAGAGGCAGATGGAATATTGTAGTTCTGTAATAACCGCTTATCTTAGTGAAGATGACCTAGAAATTTTGAAAAGCAACAAGCTGTTCGTTACAGCAGCCTATATGTTGTGTTACTGTTGTCTGTTAAAGCATTTTGCGCTTTGGTAAAGCAAATATTATCTGGCACATTTTGTTTTTTCCTTGTAGCATTATACTGCTACATCTTTGAAGTCAATTTTGAGTACTGTAAAACCTGTCATGAAGCTGTCTTACATTGGAGCTCCTTTTTAAAAATAACATGATGCGTCTTTGCTCATGTTGTAATATCTACTTGTATAAACCTTTATTGGAATCTATTTATCATCTAGTTGTTTTATTCAGCTTTCTTGATGTTGTCCTTGAGTTGTCTTGTCAGTTCAGATATAGGAATTGACACAAAATTAAATCTTGTCAAAAAACTGAGGAACTATACTGCACATTGCCTTTGATTGGGTAAGCTGTGTCAAACTTATTATTTAGGGAATAATTTTTTTGTTATATAATTGGGGCCTGGCCTTTGAATGTGTGTAATTTTTGGTAAATAGGTATATTTATATTTCTGAATATTCAGAACGATGGTACAAAATACAGATTGGTGTTTAGCCCTTTAATGTTATATAACCACGAACCATCTACACATGCACATCTTATATATAGCAGCAAAATCCCAACAATAGGTCTGTTATCATGGCTGTATTCAAACTTTGTATTTATAACCTGAGAAGCACTGCTCTTTCCAGCCATCATAATGTCCATTAAATGCATGACAGGGTGATGAAGCATGGTCGGTGAGCGTTGATGGAATGTTCTTCAAGTCTGAAACCTGTTAATGCCCGATTGCTCATTCGTAAGTGCCGCACGGGTTGCCTCTTTATTTACATAGGGTTGCGTGCGATTCTGGGATTTTGAGCAGAAGTTGGCGAAGCTTATTTCCCAGGCTATCCAGCCATAAATGCATGTGGGAAGTGAATGATGCTCTCCGTTGGGAGGTGTACCTGCTTTAATCTTATGGGTGTACCTGCTTTAATCTTATGGTGAGCATTACTTCCCAGGCGCATTTTATGGGTGGATTTTATGGGTGGATAGCTGTAGAAATAAGCTTTGCCCAAGTTGTCTTGTAATCACAAGACGGTCTTGGAGAAACCTGTTAATGCCCAATTGTCTAGTCTGGTCTTCGTTTAAAAGGTGCCGCACGTGTTGTAGGGTTGCGTGCGTTTCTGGCATCTTTGAGCACAAGTTGTGTAATCATAAGAGGGATGTTCTGCCTAACTTGTAGAAAGGTCATGTGATGATGAGTGGACCTTGTTTAGTAGCCCACTACATCTGTGTGCAAGTTGTCGCCGATTTGCGATGCTTTTTGGCTATGTTCAGTTAATGGTTTTTTAGGGGGCTAAGGTACCATAGAAAGAGTATTCAGGGAAAGTGAAATTAGGGTGACCAGGGATAATTGGAAAATTGCAACTAAATGGGTAATTGTGCAAAGAAATCAGGGATAATTGGAAAATTGCAATTAAATAGGTAATTAAGCAATTAAAGAAATCAAGGTTAATTGGGGTTAGTCGATAATTGGAAAATTGCAACTAAATGGGTAATTGGGCAATTAAAGAAATCTAGGCTAATTGGGGTTAATAGAGACAATTAAGAAAATTAGGGAATTTCATTAATGGGATAGTATATATAATTAGGTTGGATAGTTTGGAGAGAAGGTATATATATTTAGATAGGATAGTTTGGGAAGTCAAGGAAATCCACTTAAATTGGGCAATCAAGAAAATTGATGGAATTGTGGAAATTTAAGGTTGAAGTGAGACAATTGGGTAAATCGGAGGCCAATTTGTCCAATTGGGATAGGAAAACTGCAGATAAATGTGTTAATTTGGAAATTTGGGTATGATTGGGCATTTGGCAAAATGAAAATTAATTTGAGTTATTTAGACAAATTAGGCTTATTGGAGCACTAATTGAGGTAATCATGGTGGCTGACCTGAACTAAATGGGTAAGATTCATTTGGATAATTGGGATAATGGAGGATGCTGTGGAAAGTTGAGTTAAGTGAGGCTAATTGGAAAATTGGTAATAATTAGGCTATTTGGGAAACTAAGGATAAGTGATACTTAAGTGAGGTTAATTGGGAAAATTGGTAATAATTAGGCTATTTGGGAAACCAAGGATAAGTGATACTAATTGGGCATTATGTAACATTGTGTTTAATTGGGGTTATTTTGACAAATTAGCTCAAGGGAAATAATTGGAGGGCTAATTATTAATAATGTTAGAACTTATAACAAGTATAAGTGCTGACAAATTCCTTGAACTTTTATAGAATGTTGTTGACCTTGGGTACCATCCTTGGAACGAGGGGCGGTGTATAGAATGTGGTTGACCTTGGGTACCATCCTTGCATTGTGTCTCGTGAAAAAAAAATGTAGCTGTAATTGGGGCACTTACAAGGTAATTTGAGCCATATGGACTAGACAAGGACATTGAATAGCTTTCTGGATTATCCGCATTTTTTAATATTTTTATTTTAATAATTTATTTTAATTTCATAAACATCAAGTAATTATTTTTATTTAATTTCACAAACATTAACTAATAATTTATATTTTTATATTATAGACTAATTTTAATTTAATTAAATATTATATTTAATATTATTAATTTAATTAATAATAATAATTTTTATTTGATAATATCTAATTATTACTACACTAGAACTAATAATAATTAATTTAGAATCTAATTAATCAATAATTAATATTTTAATATAAAATTGTTATAATTAATAAGATAAGAAAATACCTTAACTAATTAAACAATTGGGTAGTAGGATAAGAATTTCTTAAACAATGCTTGTGTTATAGCTTACAACATTGTGCATGGCCCACACATGTTAGAGGTAACTAGTATGACCTTAAAACTATGTCTTTTGACATTAAACTGTTGACCATGGCTAACTTGTTAACCCATATCTCTTTCAAGTCTATTAGATGGTATCTTTTTGACAATACTTGTCATGTGCCATTTGTTTTAATAACATTAGAGCTGTTGACCGTAATGATTTTATTTTTTTAATATTCTTTCCAAGGAAAGAAATCAGCCTGAAGTGAGAGGTAAATTTAATAAAGCATAATAAATTTGTTAATTTTAGATAACCATGGTATGTTCTATGCTTAATAATTTACTTCAATATTTCTCGTAGGCCCAATTCAAATTAGCGATCACTTAAATCATGAAAGTAAATGCAGATAGAACATAATAATAGATCAATAGAAGACCAGCCACTATAATAAATCAGAATTTGTAATTCTTCTTGTGCAACAAAGATAGAGAGAAATGTTTGTTACAACAATTAATAGGATGCCTTAGCCAGCAAAGACTTTTGCGGGTCAAACCAAATCTTCCAACTTCCCCGAGGTTTAGTCAAACACATACAAGTTCAACGTTCCTTCAATGTCACACATACTTCAAAATTCATCTCCCAAAACAGTGAACGCAAGTCAAACTTTAGTCAACGTTGTGGTCAACGCTACGATCAAAGTCAACGTTAAACCTTGATTTTGTGCCCTTTAATGTGGACTCCAAAAATTAGAAATTTTGCAATCAAATCAAAGTCAAAGCTTGAGGGTTGACCCAAAGTCAACGCTGTCCAGAAAGCCCTAAAAGTAGTCCGCAGATTTCCGACATCTAGATTCACATGTGGGAGGGAGAGAAGCCTCTTCTAGGCTGTATGAACCAATCAGATGATGATGAATGTGTGTGATGAGATGATGATGAAATGAGTAGTAGCTCTCTCCAATTTATATCCACCAATGAGAGTGTATGACATCTTTTGGGCTTGTGACCCTACATTGCAATTCTGGCTGACCTTGACAATTTTCACGTGTGGAAAATAAAATCAAAATATAAGTTTTGCTCATCCAAACAAGATGATCTTTAGATCAATCTTGCACCTCTTCGAAAGAGGAATCCAACAAAAATATTATCATCATATGAGCAATGCAACATGGAGTTTGGACCTAGTTGCCCAAAATTAACACTCCCTCTCAACTAAGGAGAATTTTCTGTGTCCACCTGTTCCATCTTGTCATACAGTACCATAGTGTACTATCATATATCATCCTTCTGTAACATGCTTTGGTGGCTTTTCTTTACATAACGAGAGTGAGTCACAAAGACATCACACTCTGCTGACCCAAAGTCAGCTTGGAGGTTAAAACCTCAATGGAACTCAAGAGAGTCACATACTGACTCGAAGTCAGTTTAGAGGTAAGAACCTCATCTAGACTTGATCCTAGATCAAGGTGTTGGACACATCCCATCCTAGACATACAAAGTACGACAATCTCCGATGTGTCCATCGGTCATGCTATTGGTCTCTATCCACATTTCCCACCTCATTGGCCAAATGAGAGGTACTTTCCATGAGTCCGAAACTCCATGGGTAGGATGCGTGTGGGCCATAGATCAAAGAAAGGGTGAACCATCTCAATATCATCAATATGCTAGGATCGGTCTTGGAACACAAGATTCTTAGAAAGACAAATCCCATTTTGGCTATCACGAAGGATAATGGTGGTATCCAGCACATGCCCAAACAACTCACTGAAGACCTTTCTCAACCAAAAAACTTCACAACAAGCCATACTCGCTGTAATGTATTCGGTCTCAGCGGTGCTCAAAGCAACCGATTTATGCTTCCTGCTCATCCAAGAGATCGAAGCAAAACCCAGGGTGAAGCAACATCCAGATGTGCTCTTGCGATCCACCACACTACTTGCCCAATCGGCATCGGTATATCCATGGAGCCTCATACTCCCGGAAGTGTATCTCAGCCCATGGTTGATTGTGCCCCGAAGATGTCTCAAGAGATTCTTGGCACCAATCCAGTGAATCTGATGAGGCTCAACCATATGTTGACTCAAAGTGTTCACTGCAAAACATATGTCTGGACATGAGTTCAGTAAGAAAATCAGGCCCCCCACGAGTTGCCGTTTCGCAACTCGGGCGCAACAACACTTCCACACAACTTATTAAAGTTGAGTTCCACTGGAGTCATGGAATTGCAGTGCACCATCCCAAATCTCTCAGCGACTTCACGACATATTTTCACCAAAATTTTCCCTTGGCTTTTGCCAGACCTCCAAGCGTAGGAAATAGTGCATCAGTCCTAGGTCTTTCATCTCGAACTTAGACGCTAGATCCCTTTTACATTGATAAATAAGAGGGTCGAGACCTGTCAGGTAGAGATCGTCCACATAGAGAACTAGAATGAGAGGCCTTTCTTTATCACTTCAACATCACCTCGAGTGAAGCCCAGCTTCATCAAGTAGCTATCAATCCTCTCATACCAAGCCCTAGGGGCTTGCTTCAACCCATAGAGGTCTTTCTTCAACCTGCATACATGTGTCTCTATCTTGGACTTTAAACCCATAGGTTGTTCCACATATTCCTCTTCCTTGATTGAACCACGTAAAAAAGCAGTGTTCACATCCATCTGATGGAGACTCCATCCTTGCGTTGCAGCGAGGGAAATGATTGAACGGATGGTGGTATAGCAGGAAATAGGTGAAAATATATCATCATAATCTATGCATTCATTTTGAGATAAGCCTTGGGCAACAAATATTTCTTTGTACTTTTCAGCACTTCCATTAGTGCCATGCTTGATCTTGTAGAGCCATTTCGAGGTGACAACAAATTTCTCCTTCGGTCTTGGGACTACATCCCAGACATCATTATTCATGATACTCATATTCCTCGTGCATAGCATCCTTCCAAACTCGATGCTTTACGACTTCTTCAAAATTTCTAGGCTCAGATTGTACAATAGTACTCATCGCTGCTAGGTACCCTTGGTACTTATTCGACATCTTGCTTTCACAAAATGTTCCTCTAGGAACAATATGTCTCTTGGAATCTTTGAGAGTGTCTCTTAGCCATGAAATTCTTCTTTTATTTGAATAGGGTGGATCTATAGGATCCATCAGACCTTCAACATCGACAATCGGTTCAACCTTCGGTTCTTCATGCCTTCCAACTTCTTCTTCTTCTTCTTCTTTGTATTCCTATGAGATAGGAAGATTGCTAACCTTCTTGAGGGAAGCATCTTCATCGAAGGTGACATCATGGCATATCTCCACTTCTTTTTGACCAGGGACATAAATTCTATATGCCTTCGACGTTTCACAGTAGCCAACAAACATTCATTTTTTCCCAGAAGCATCCAACTTTCTCTTTTCTTTCGACACACGAAAATAAAAGACTTCCAAAAACTCTGAAATGAGAGACATCGGGATTCTTACCAGAGAAGACTTTTTCAGGAGTTTTGGAGTCCAATGCGGAATGTGGGCATCTATTTTGAACATACACAACGATGTTGGCAGCTTCTCCCCATAGGAAAATCGGAAGACCTTGGTCATAAAACATGTCACGGGTAGCTTCCAAAATGGTTCTATTCTTCCTTTCAACAACACCATTTTGTTCGGGAGTGTACACAGTGGTGGTCTCCCTCCCTGCAATAGTCATTGAATCCATTTGACTCATACTCGGTCCCATTATCAGTCCTCAAAATTTTGATCTTCTTCCCTATTTGATTTTCAACCAAGGCCTTGAAGGTACAAAACCACTTGAATGCTTCATCCTCCTCCTTCAAAAAGTATATCCAAGTCTTGTGGGAGAAGTCATCTATAAAAGTGATATAAAATAAGCATCCTCCCAAGGATGTTACGAGAAACATACTAGATAGATCAGAATGTATCAATTGCAAAATATAAGATGTCTTCGTGACACTTGAGGGGAATGGTCCCTTTGTATGCTTCCCTTTGGCACAACCATGACGTACACCTTCATGATCATCTTTGAAATCGGGCATCCCTGTCACCACCTTCCTTGCTTCGGGAAGGGCTTTGAAATGAAGGTGTGCAAACTTCCGATGCCATAGTTCAGATTGAAGAGTTATGTCACATGTCATGGCCCCTAGTAGACTTCTTCCACCCTGATAGAGTGTATCAACTCTAAAACCAAGAGTGAATGCTTGTTTGAAGTTCCTCTTCCAAATGCGTACCTTTCCATCGATGAATGCCACCTTGAATCCTTTGTATCCCATTTCGGAGATAGACACTAGGTTCTTCTTCAAGTCAAGTACATACAACACATCTTACAAGCAGAGGACTTGACCTTGATTTAGATGAAGGGTCACAGTCCCTGTCCCTTTCACAGGATAAGTGGCATTGTCTCCAAGGATAATTTCCAAATTAGTATCATTTTCAATCAAATCAGAGAGGGCTTCCTTATATCCAGTGAAGTGTCTTAAGACACCACTATCAATCAACCAATTATCTAGCGTATCAGAAGGAGTTGCAGTAGAGAGGGAAGATATAAGAATATATTCATTTTTCCTATCAACAACATTAGATTTATCATACCTGGAATTCCTTGACCTCCTGAAAGGTTTTCCATTTCCAGTTTGATCAGAGGTTGCCTTCCTCTTTCCTTTGAACCCGTTGTTCCTTTGATTTCCATTCCCCTTGAAGTTGTTGTTGTCATCATCTCTAGGAGAGTCCCTTTTATGGGGGCACTCTCTTGCATAGTGACCGAACTTGTTACAAGTGTAACATCTTCCTTTTCTTCCTTTGGGACCCACGCTTCCATGGTTTTGATTTCTCGGACCTCCATTGTTCCTCTTCTTTGCATGAGCGGTGAATGCAGTAGGGTCACCTCCATTCCCATTAGAGGGATGGTCTCTCTCCATCATCCTTGTCTTCTTTTGATAACATCTTGTCAACAATTCATCAAAATTAGGAATCACATTATTATTAAGAATAGTAGTATAAAATACATATCAGTCTCGGGTGAGTCCTCTAAGAGAAATGAGAACGAGCTCTCGATCAACTACTTCTTCTCCAATAGCTAAGAGATCATTCCTGATTTCTGTGAGCCTCATAAAATAGGATTGAATGGATTCTTCTTTTCCCTTCTTGATATTCTTCAACTTGTTCTTGAAAAAGAGAACTTGATTAACATTGCTAGCCCTGAAGATGCTAACCAACTTATCATACATCTCTTTAGATGTGCCCAGCTCGGAGATATAAGCAACCAAGTGCTTATGTATAGAATCCCTAATAATCATCTTTTCCTTGATTAAACTATTCATCAGAAAGTAGGGTAAATTAAGTTCTTGTCCTAAAAAGGCCATCAAAATCTGGATGTGATACATGTAAACAATTCTATAACGACCCTTAGACGTTATATATCTACGAATCATATGTAACATGTCACACCACCTTGGTTTAAGAAACGATATAGGCATACCTTTCACAGAGTACTCACAAGCTTTGTTTGCTAACAATTTCTTCCACATAATACGCTTGAAAGCAACATTTTTGGACCAACACTCTCCGTCTAAGGGTAAATGGGTAGCTGATGACACAAACTACAAATTTAACTTTATTTCAAGGCCACCAATGTAAGCCATCCTTCCATTGAAAGAAGCAACGAATTCCTTTGGAAACTCCATCACTATGCCCTTGAAATAATTGTAAGAGCTTCCACCAACTTATTTGATGAAACAAAGCTAAACATTCATCATCTTCCTCAACAATGTTTACTCCAATGAGCTCTGCTCGAACTATTGGAGACATATCACTGAGGTAAAGTTTAGAAGTCAGGATAGAATAGGGTTTGAAGCAGGGAAAATATACATACAACCCTAAGACACAA
The DNA here is from genome assembly GCA_034641835.2 of Pinus albicaulis. Taxonomy (NCBI): domain Eukaryota; kingdom Viridiplantae; phylum Streptophyta; class Pinopsida; order Pinales; family Pinaceae; genus Pinus; species Pinus albicaulis. The sequence continues at coordinate 1,370,540,730 of CM076581.1, forward strand.
AACCCTCAGTGCCAAACAAGAAATACAAAAATGAATAGTTTGGTGAAACCCTCTCGAGAAACCTGGAATATCACATTATAATTGTTAAGTACATGTATATGAAAGAGCAAGGATGACCTTGAAGTGTGGGAAATCAAACCATAATCAAACCTTATACCAGTTGGTGCTAATACATATTGACACTTAAGCATTTAAACCGTCAGATAAGTAGGTAAAAAAGCATATTAACATGACAGGTCGGTCTAACATGGTACTTACCATAAGTGCGTATCTGTGAAATGTTTTGCGAGAATCATATATTCAAGTTGAATGAACAAACTATTAAATATGGAATATCAATAACATTTATGTTTTGATAAATTCATATAATCAATGAAGTCATAACACACAATGCAACCAATGTATGTTATAACTTTAGGTTAAGGCTATGAATATGAAAATTTTGAGACATTTTACATCACACGTTCATCGAAACAAAGGTTAAACATAGGAAATTACCATGTTAATGTATAAAAATTACCCAAGTGATATCTATTCTCTAATGGGCAACTACTAATTAAAACAAACCATAATAGACCCTTAATTTAACAATTTCTTTTATCTTAGGGGCAACAATTAACTAAAGAAACCATAGTAGTAAGGAAAACAAACCCTTGCATTTCAATGAACGATGAAATAGATACCAACTTAAACCAAAAAGGAAAGTAGTGATCCAATAAAAGATGTAGGAATTCAACCAATTCAAATTAAATTAAATGAAAACAAACAAGAAGGCAATATTTAAAAAGGGGTCCTTTATTTTTGAATAAAAATGGAAGGGAGGAGGTTGGCTTGCCAACAAGGTCCAAAATATGGACAATGAAAATATTTCTTTCCGGTGTAGAGCATGTTATCAAATGGGGCACATAATTATATACTTCCCTAAGTGTTTATAGAACAACAAAGGCTAGAAAAAACCCCGAAATCCAAAATGGTGGGAATGATCTCATGTTATTCACTATACGATATTTAAAGAGGATGTTCTTCAAGATACGAAAGAATCATAAGACAGGAAGGAGGCAGATTCAACCAAAGAAACTACTGTTGGGCCTCCAAAATGTCATCCTCTTTTACCCTCATTTCCAGCATTTTAAAATATTTCGTAACTCTTAACCATATTTTGTAGCTCTATAACCCTACATTAATAACCATTTTCATGATCATATGGATTTATCATTATTATTTTCCAAGTCATTTATTTTAAGTATTTTAAGAAAATTTATGATTAAATATTAGGATATTAACATGTTTTCAAATATATCTATAAGTGGTATGAGTTTTATAATAATGTAGGCCTATTTGAAAATTCTAGAAGGTTCCTATTTGGCCACTCTATCACAAATTCGAATTTCAATTCCAATTCATGAATATTTGTGGAATATTTGTAGAAGATTTGGATCATTAATTAAGCACAGTCAAAGGAGAAGAATCATGGATGTTTTGATATGTGTCTAGTAGATAATTTTGAGAGGATTTGTATCTCATATTTTTAGGTGATTGGCTGTAACCACAAGAGATAAATTTGGATCCAGGAGAGATTTTTGGATCTATATTTATTGATTAGTTATATTAAGTTGTTTTATAAACATGAGTGCATCCTTCAAAGTAGCCACATCTAAAATATGATCCAAGATGTAATTTGTAAAGTGAGGATAGAGAAGAAGAGAGTTGAATTATTGTAATGTCTTTCGATATTTTCTCCAACTTCATTTTATGGAATACATATTGATGCTTTGATCTCTAAGATTTGATAATCACTCAATGTGCTTGTTGAGGAGTGGAGCCCCCCCACTAACCGCAGCTTATGCACCTCTTTCTTTTGTTGTAAATATTAATGTTATTTCATTTATTTTCATTTTAAGCAAGTGTGATTTCAATTCATCAAGTGCGATTTTCAATTCAGCAAGCATGGTTTCATTTCAAGCAAGTGTGGTTTCATTTATGCAAGTTTAGTTTAGTTTCTTTTATATTATTTTGATTCATTTTGTTTTGTTAAGATTGATTTAATTTATTTATGTTTGGATTGGATTGGAAAATTAGTAATCTCGCACTAGTAATTTCAAACTAATAATTTCAAGGACTATAGATTTCATTTGTGAAGGTAGTATTCCTTGAGACAGAAAGTCACCGAAAAAAAAACATGCTTGGGAAAGCACATGTGCACTTGCTTTTCATTTGCTTTCAATATTTGCTTTGTAATTTGTTTCAAGTTTCTTGCATTAGATTATCTATTCTGAGAAATAATCACCTAATACATATAGTACATTATACCTACTCAATTCACGAACCCTGTGTTGACAATTAAATGACAGAGATTTAACTCACAATTAAATCACCCAGCACTTTGGCGCCGCTATTGGGGAGGTATACACAGGTGCTTAGTTTGAAAGTTTAGACAAGCATGATAGTTTCATTCATTCTTAGATGCATGGTTAAAATCATATTAAAATAATTCATGATGCATATTAAATTTGAATATTTTTTCAATATTTTGTACTAATTTGTGTGCAAGGTAGGAAGTATCAACCAATTGGAGTAATTCACAAACAATTAAGAGTTTGAAAAATGTCCTTCCAAGAACTTTCTCGAATCCTAGCAATAATTGGGATATCAGCCTCTTATGAAGAGTATATTTTAATTGCATTCATAAACTTGTCTATTTCTCCACCTCCATGAGAATATCTTCAAGTCTCTTTTGTTTCCTCTTACCAATCTGTTAAAGAGACTAAAGAATCATGCAATACTTTTGATGGGGAAAAACCAATAAAATATAATATTGAGGAATCCATAATCAAGGAGGATATTCAATGTGATATAAACCAAGAAAGGAATCAGTGGTGTCATAGCTTTATTGAAATATGGTTCCAATCAAGGATCAAGTCACATCACTCTTTCATTCTTCCTTACTTCTTGATTGCATTATCAAAACCACTGGTCTTTCATGCTTTGATGTACTTTAACGCATGATTTTCAAACCTAAACATGAATATATTTTTACTCCTTTTACGCACATGGTTACACTAGAAATATGCATACAATTGAACCAATTTTTCTATTTCCAGTAGATTAGGAAAAAATCAATAAATAAAACCAAGTTTGGTAATGTGTTTTTTTTTGGTCTAAGTTAGATTTCATGTTATTTTTGGTGGCACAGTAAGAACGACCTCGATCACTAATTATTTTGCAGGAAGATCTAGAAAGAGAGGAGAACAAATAGAGTTTTGAGAGTTAAAATTTGAGGCTTAAAATTGAATATTTTTACTTTGTTTTTCAAATTTTAGATTTCAAAAGAACAGAGAGTTGAAAAAATTCTTGAGTATGCTCTCTTCTTGTGCCTTGTGTGACCTGGAAGATCAAAAAGGAAAATTGAATATATTAGTCTTAAAATATTTTTTTTCAATAAAACTCATAGATCTAAAATTGGATATGAGATCTGAATTCATTATTCATTCTAAAAGTACTCAAAATTTAATCTCTAAATTTCAATTGGATCTGTCTCAAAATTTGCTAAAATAATTTCTTTTAAAAAAATAAATAAAAATATTGCAGAAATTAAACTTAGATATCTTAAAAACTAGGAGCAGGGTTCTTGTAATATTATTACAGGAAGTGCATAATACTCTGATGAACAATTTGTGAAAATTTCAGCTCAGTCCTCTTCATAGTTTTTGAGAAAATGAAGATAATAATCTACAACCATTTCAATTATATCTAGCGATTCGTGCATTGGATCAATCTGATTTTCAGTATGCAGAAACATTAGGACCATAGGAACCTTCATAAAAAATTTCAACCCAATCCGATCTGCAATTTTTGAGAAAATAATTTCTGAAGTTTATAACAATTTTGATTATATCTCAAAATTCATGCATTGGATGGTGTTGAGTTTTGATGTGCATAAACATTAGAACAGAAGGAACATTTTCAAAAAATATGAGCAAAATACAATATATAGTTTGTGAGAAAATGACCCACGAATTTTTCTGTAACACACATTGTAGAAACCTGCAAAATAAAAATAAAAATGATGAATTGTATCTTCAATGTTTTCCCAATTTTTATAGAATAAATTGGTTGTGAAATCCATTCTTTTTGGCAAGAGGATGTGTTCAATTTAAAATATTTTGGTGGCATGAAATTGATTGGCAAGTGCACTTAGACACTTGATATTTTCCTAAAAAAATTGAATTTTGTTTTGCTAGGCATTTGTCAAATTGTTGTCTCGTTAGTCAAATTTGTAGAATGATTAATATTTTTAACTTTAACTAACGTTTTTATGGCTCTTACTTCAGAAATTCAAATTGTGGTTTATTGATAAGTCTTTGAACTTGTAAAAGAGATATCATGAGTCTAAATCTAATAAAAACCAAGATTTGTTAACTATTCTACAATCTGACAATTCTTAATTAGGCAACAATTTCGCTATCATGTGACAACATTAGATTGGTCCACGTGGCAACATATTATTGGTCAACATTAAACAGTTACTGCCCCATTGTCCACCATGTCACCTTGAACAGTCAACTCACCACATATGCATGCCATGTCATCTACCTACTTGAGCGTCCATGTGGCACTCCCTAGTGTTGCCACATGGCACCCATGCACAATTTTTTCCCTGTTTCATAAAAACTTTAAACAATCATAACTATTTCATACAACATCAATTTTCGATGATTCTAATGTCGTTAGAAATATCTCAACGAAATCTACACAATTAGAGAGTTTTCATCAACATCCGAGACAAAAAAAATTGAAGAAGTTACCAACAAAACACCAACATGTAGTCCAAGGTACCGCTTTCCAAACATGTAAAAGTGTATTTAATTTTTCTTCTTTGAATTTGTTTTATTAGTACTATTTCTGAGTTTTTTGTGTATATATCAGATGAAGAGAGACTAATCACCTCTCTCTCTTGATAGTATTAGATTTTATTACAGAAAAATGCTAAGTTTTGCAAGCTCCAAGATGATGAAAGATCACTATATGCACATTAAAGACCAAATTTATTTCAAAATAACATGTTAATTCGATGCAAATTCAGATGCATTACACCATTGCTACTAAACAAAGCCTCTCAGATATCAATTTTACCATTGCTACTCAGTTTAAGCTTATAATCGATTCATAAATTTCTATCTCTCTACTACCAAACCATGATTTCAAAACTCATTTTCCCTTTGCAATATTCATACTTTACTGCTTCATTTTCACTCACCCTTAACCCAAAAATAAATTCATTCAACTCCCTTACAAATCTGAGTCACACCATTTTTCTCTTCCTTTCTGTCAAATAAACCTTGCTTCAATGCAAATTTTTCATCTTTGGTCCTTCAAATTCTTATTTTATACTCCCGTTTAGATGATGGAGGATTCATTAAGGCATCCCTTATAACAAGTCTTGACCCATCGACTTCGACACATCATATGGGATCAAGACTAGAGATATTAAATGTACCTTGAGGCTTGCATGCCTTAATGGCAAGTTCTTTCATCAATAAACAATGGGAATATATCAATATCCCCTATTTGTTGGATAATATAGGTGACTCGACTATGACACATATATTCGTACCTAGTAAGATGTATTAGACATATTGACTCTCATTGACATAAATGGTGAGTAGTCTCGTGTTGGTTAATGACATTCATTAATGACTAATAATTCAACAATTTATTTTCTATGTTCGACATCAACACATATATTCACATAGATAAGAATTATGCCACTGAGTAGGAATGAATGAAGACTATATGATTTCAACAACTTATTACAAGGCTCAACTTCAGAATTCAATAGTCATAGCATTGTTCTAGCAATAAAGATTCCAATTTCAGATTAGATTCATCCTCTATTCATACAACCAAGAGAAAAAAAAGCAGATCAGATTATTTTACTTCACATTCCATGATCCAAAAATAACAACCACACTCTTCTATTTATACAACTTGTCCATTTTTCAGGTAGGTGATGGTATATTGTTTTATAATATTTAATCATGTAATTCCCTAAATGCTGAAATTATGATTTTGGAAAATCCCTCACCACATTTATATTCCCTCACCTCATTTGCGAAAAACTGGAAACACCTTTAGTTGGGGGGAAGGGATATCAATTCATATTCACGTTTCATGTCACATGTCACATTTCAATTCATCCTAACCAAGATGTTTTCCCCAATCAACTATTATTGCATTTTGATTCCAAAAATTTATATGTTTTGCAATGATCAATTGATAAACACATTAAATGGCTCATAACCATTATGAGACCTTATAAATGAATTCTCAATGTTTTCAACCATTTTGATCCAACAAAAATAGAAAATTATTGTTACACAAGAACCAATACTCATAAATGTTTGGTTGTCACACAAGAACCAACCATAAAAATATGTTGTAATCAAATTTCTTTCAAAGTACACTTTAGAAAGAGAATAAAGTTATCAAATGATATGTTTAGCCAAAGTTAAAAGAGAATCAATACAAATCCAAAGTTCATATAGAAGCAAAACATTTCAAAAAGATCATCTTATGATTAAGGGAATCAATGCAAAGTTGCATGAGGACATGCAACATTATCAAGTGGGGGGAAATGCTGGGCCTCGAAAATGTGTTCCTCTTTTATCCTCATTTCCATAATTTTACAATATTCCGTAACTCTTAACCATATTTTGTAGCTCCATAACCCTACATTAATAACCATTTTCATGATCATATGAGTTTATTATTATTATTTTCCTAGTAATTTATTTTAAGTATTTTAAGAGAATTTATGATTAAATATTAGGAAAATAACATGTTTTCATATATATTTATAAGTGGTATGAGTTTTATAATATTGTAGGCCTATTTGAAGATTGTAGAAGGGTCCTATTTGGCCACTCAACCACAAATTCAAATTTTAATTTCAACTCATGAAGATTTGTGGAATATTGTAGAAGATTTGGATCATTGACTAAGCACATTCAAAGGAGAAGAATCGTAGATTTTTTGATATGTGTTTCCTACCAAAACTAGGAGAGAATTTTGATACGATTTATATTCTTTAGGTGATTGGTTATAACCACAAGAGATAAATGTTGATCTAGGAGATATTTGTGGATCTATATTTATTGATTAGCTATCTTAAGTTTTTGTTTAAATAGGAGTGCATCCTTCAAAGGAGCCACATCCAAAATATGATCCAAGTTGTAATTTGTAAACTGAGGATAGAGAAGAAGAGAGTTGAACTATTGTAATATATTTGGAGCTTTTCTCCAACTTCATTTTATGGAATACATATTGCTGCTTTGATTTCCAAGATTTGATAATCGTTCAGTGTGCTTGCTGAAGAGTGGAGGGCCCCCACCAACCGCAGCTTGCACATATTTTTATTCTGTTGTAAAAATTTATGTTATTTCATATATTTTCATTAAAAACAAGTGTGATTTCAATTCAACAAGTGTGATTTCAATTTAGCAAGTGTGGTTTCATTTCAAGCAAGTGTGGTTTCATTTATGCAACTTTAGTTTAGTTTCTTTTACGTTATTTTGATTCATGTTTTTATTTATTTTTAAGAGAAAAAATTGAGACTTTTCATTATATGTAATAAAAAGTTTATAGAGTACATGCAATAAGCATTATATTTGATCGTGTGTTACGCAGAACACAAAACACCGGATCCATACAACCGTTTTGTGTATAGCCAAATAACCACAATAACCGCAGAAGTACGAGACCTCTGCCTGAGCATTGCTCGAAAGAAAATTTTTTCTTCCTTTTCCACACCAACCCACCAGTTCCAGGGCTCCTCAAAAGAGGAAAAACCCCAAAAATTATGGTTAGCTAAGAAAAAATAAAAAACCAAAATAAACTAGGAACCCAGGCCCTCACAAACCCACAAGGGAATTCAAGAACCTAGAATGGGTAGTAAGAAACCACAGGCAGAATGGCAGGAGGAAACAGACCCAACAAACAGACACCACGAGCTCAGCTGCTAAAGCTCTGAACTAAAGAAACTGAGCAGATCCACACCCACTAGCAGCATCATCCAAACCACCAACCATATTTGCAAGAAGATGACCCCAATTCCATTGAAGTTGCACACATAAATGAAAAAGGGGCTGCAGTGACGACGATAGACTCTGAAACAAAAAAACTCAGTGGGAGGTTCACTGGGCAGCAACCTCACCCGCGAAACAACGACAACTCTGGGCAATAACCACCTGTGAAGACCTGGGCATAAACTACCCCAACGAAAAGCATCAGATGCCGATCCACCGATGACTTCAAAGGGAGTGGCCCAACCTCATCGAACCAGAAGAAATAAGGGGCCACAACAGCAACGTAGCCGCCAAACCCCCTCTCAAGCGAACCCTTGAGCCTTGTTGCAGAAACCCTCGCCCGTCTGTCTCCTTTTTCCGCGGTTGCTTCGAGCTCTACAATTTTCTCATGTCTAACTAATATTATGTTAAAAGTATCGATTCATGTTGTTTTGTTAAGATTGATTGAATTTATTTATGTTTGGATTGGATTAAAACATTAGTAATCTCGCACAAGTAATTTCAAACTCGTAATCTCAAGGACTATAGATTTCATTTGTGAAAGTAGTATTCCTTGAGACATAAAATCATTGACAAAGAACATGCTTGGGAAAGAACATATGCACTTGATTTTCATTTGATTTTATTATTTTGTTTGTAATTTGTCTCAAGTTTATTGCATTAGATTAATCTATTCTGAGAAATAATCACCTAGTACATATAGTACACATATACCTCATCAATTCACGAACCCCGGGTTGAAAATTAAATAACAAAGATTTAACTCACAATTAAATCACCCAACATTTTGGCGCCGCTGCCGGGGAGTTATACATTGGTGCTTATTTTGAAAGTTTAGACAACGCATGATAGTTGAATTCATTCTTAGATGCATGGTTTTTTCCCTAGGAAAAATCGTAACTTCTATTAATAAAATAAAAGTTACATATTGTAAATGCTAAGTGCATATTCAAATCAGTAGTGAAGCTGTCAATAAACAACAGTAAAGTAGATGAAATAAATACATCCGATAAGTATCTCATAAATACATGCTGTGTATCAACAATCAGTAGTCTATGTACAAAATACTATAAGTAACTGGAAACAAAATAACAAAAAAACAACAACAGTGTCTAATGGGGATTCACCCCATAAAATTATCAGGTACAAATGGACGATGAAAGTACTGATAGAATGCATGATCATTATCCTCCTGAATCTCCATGTGTGCGGTCAATAGGTGCGTCGTCTCCTTGGACAGGAGGTTAGAAATCGTGTTCCTCTCCTTGTAAATACATTGACAAGAAATGTGATCAAAATATGTTTTTTGCTGAAGAAATTCATCCAATATGTTCTGTTGTGTGTGCACGTGACAGGGTTATTGTTGATTGAACCAGTCAATGATAATTTTGGAGTCGCCAAATATTTGAAGATCATGGAAATTTTTTGTGATGGAAAATTGAAGGGGGTATAGTAGACAGGAGATTTCAACAAAGTTATTGGTGCCACGTCCAAGTCCAATCTTGACTTTGTAAAAATGGTGAGGTGTGTGATAAAGTAGGAAACCACCACCACAACCATGTATTTGTGCAGATCCGTCGAAATAAGCCCAAGGATGGGATATATCAATAATCTCAGGGGTGATAACTCGGGGCTGTGGAGGTGGTGGATCATCAGGTATCAAATGGTAAATGGAAATGATGTAGGCAGTAGATGAGGGCCAATGATGTGGTGTATTATGGAAGATGATCCGGTTGCGGGCCGTCCAGATCTCCAACATATTAAGATAGGAAAATTACGCAGCTTGTGGGGTTGTGCAGATATCCACCAAGTCTCCCATGCATTAGAAAGAGAAAGCCCCTCCCATCGAAGATTATGATTAATAGAGGAGTTGATAAGGTGCCAGAGTTCATGTATTGCTGTACAGTAGAGAAAGAGATGTAATGTGTCTTAAAAAACTGCATTACATAGTGGGCATATATGGGGGCCAATATGTGATATTTTCTGGAGGTTGGCCCCCGTGGGTATTTTATCAGTGAGAATGCACCACATGAGGAGCCTAGATTTTTTAGGTCCTTTAAATTTCCAGATATTGCGCCACCATGGGAGTAAGGAATCAAGCCTATGGGATCTATACATGTGAATATAACCCTCTTTAGGAGTGTATAAATCCTGTTTAGAGACAGTCCACATGAGTTCATCATCCTGGTCAACAATTCTGACACACGATTCTCTTAATGCATCTAGATAGACAGTCCAAATATCTACCCATTGTTGTTAGAGCTGTAATTCCAGGTGGTCTAACCAACCTTGTGTGAATAAAGTGGTGCGGTTTCTATCGACAATGTGATTCAGTGTCTGATATCCAACACGATTGAGGGAATCAATAAGTGCAGGTGGGAGGAGGTGAGCATTTCTGCAACTTGACTAGGGATCCCATCCAATACGAAACCTGGAGCCATTACCGATTTTCCAGGCCAAATCAGTTCTTATGTGTCGAATAGAGCCCAGTACAATGCGCCAAATCATAGAGCAGCTAGGGTGGTGCATTGGTAGTTGACGAAGCCATTCTAGTGGGATGAGGGGGTGAATGTACTTCTGTATGACCACCCTGGTCCATAAGTTATTTCCTGTAAGGATTTTCCAACCAAGTTTAGCAGCAAGTGCCTGTGTAAAGGTCAGAAGATATTTGGTTCCCTAGCCACCTCGACGCTTTGGTAAAGCAATACAAGTCCATTTAGTCCAGGCAAAGGTGTGTCCTTCTTTATCGCCGAGCCATAGAAATTTTATACAAATCAGCTGTATCCTGTGTAGTATTCCTCTAGGTATCCAAGCCAGAGACATCCAGTATACCGGAATGGCCTCTAAAACAGATTTGATAAGTATCAGTCGACCAACCTTGATAGGAAATGATGGCACCAGTTGTTCAGTCTTTTTTCGATCTTGGTGATAAGCAAATTCCAGTCTACAGTTTTATAGCTCACTGGTTTAAGATAAAATCCCAAGTACTTCAGTCCATATTCAAATACGGTGAGGGTAAATGGGAATCTCTGCTGAGGGAAATGTAGATTTTTTGTTATTACATTGCATACCAATGGCAGTACAAAAAAGTAGCAGGATGGTTCTCACCACAATAGAATCACCAAGTGTTTCATTGAGGAAAAGGATAATGTCATCAAAAATAGTAAGTGTGTGAGCACACAATTCGCCGATATGCAAATTCCTTTCAATCTGCCATGATCCCTTTCATCGATGATACATATGTTGAGGCCCCCCATAATCAGGAGAAAGAGATGGGGGGATAATGGGCACCCTTGTCGAAGTCCTCGTTCGACATGAAAGAAATTTGTTGGAACCCCATTAATGAGAATGCTGTAAGAAACTGAGGTAATGCAACACATAATCCAATTAATAACTTGTAAAGGAAATCCCAGATGAGTAAGAAGCATGTGTATATATAGCCAGCTAGCTTGATCAAAAGCTTTTTCCAGATCTATCTTGAGGATCATACCTTTGATCTTCTTAGTGTGCATAGAATTTAGTCCTTCTTGTGAAATGCCAATAGCATCATGGATCTGGCGATTTTCAAGGAATGAAATTGTTCAGGTGAGATAAAATTAGATAAAATAGGCTTAATCCGATTAACAATAATCTTAGCCATAATCTTGTAGATACAATTGCATAATGAGATCAGACGAAAGTCTTTGAAAGTAGAGGGATGATCTGATTTGGGGATAAGGGCTATAAAGGTAGCATTAAAAGCCTCATAGATGCGCCCTGATTGCCAGGTCTCTTCCACTACTTCCAGAAGGTCTTGTCCCAGTAGTTCAAAGAATGCCAGATAAAATTCCACAGACCATCTGTCAGGTCTAGGGCTCTTATCCTTTTTGAACCATTTAAGGACAGATTCTAATTCCTCCATCGTTATAGGTGCAAGGAGATCATGAACGACTAAAGGATCCACATATCTAGGAAATAGGGAGGCCACCTTGATAATCTCAGCCAGTGAGGGCTGTAGGGGAGCCTTATAAATATCTCGAAAATGAGTGATACCTTTCTGAGCAAGTTGTGTGAAAGTAGAAGCAGAGGTACCATCCTCGTTGTCGAGTTCCAAAATGGTATTGATGGCCTTCCGGCCCCTTGAAAATTGATGGAAGAATTTGAATTTTTCATCACCCACTCTGATCCAGTTGGCACGCATTTTTAGTCTCCATACTTCATCCCGATTTTGTAGAATATTTAGCCGATCAGATTCCAATTTAATAAGCTGTGATTTCTCATCTTCTGTCGCAAATCCTCCCCCAGTGGAGCACTCAAATTTGTGGATATCCTGTTCAATTTTTGTTAGGTATAGATCCTCCATTCTTTTCTTGTTCCTAGCCCAAGTTATTGACTTCTTTTTAATGGAGAGAATTCTGTGTGCAAATATGGAGGATGGAAAATGTATGCTCTGTGGTGGAGGGAGTTTCCACTGTGAATTCACTAAATTTATGTAGTTTGCATCTTGTAGCCACACATAGCAGAATTTGAATGGAGTGGCCAGCTTGTTGAAGGCCCCAGTGATTTCCAGGTATATCGAAGAGTGGTCTGAGATACCTCCCAAGCCGATCCATTTTATGAACGAGCCAAGAGTATGGAGTAGGTCTTCCTTAATGAGGAAGCGATCAAGCCTGCAAGCAACCATATCAAACCCAATGCACCCGTTGCGCCAGGTGGGATAAGGAGAGGTAATGAGGGGATCCAACAGTTGATAGGATGATAGGAGGTGTCTGAAGAAATTAGAGAGTGGATCTGCATGTGAATTTGGTCCCCAAGATTCAGATATCCCAGGGGAAAAATTCAGGTCTCCAGCCAAAATTATATTGTCAGAACGCAACACTGATAAATGAATTAGAGAGGTCCAGAACTGCTTCCTGTTGGTACAAGGGCCATAGACGTTGATGATATATAATTGTAGGCCGAGAGCTTTAGAAAAAAACATCCATCGCCAAAATTCTATCCCTCCCCCAAAAATTCAGGAGTTTAATATGCTAGGGGTTGATACAAAGGGAAATTCCACCAGAGCGACCATGACCATTGATGGCATGGATGGTCCACGAGGGGAGGAGGGGAGCAAGTGATTGTATGACAAGTTCGAAGGTACCATGGGTTTCCTATAGGAGGATTATGTCTGTAGATGAAGAAGTAAAGAGGCGCCTAAGAGCGAGGTGCTTTGCAGGGCTGGAAAGCCCTCTGCAATTGAATGAGAGACAAATCATTGAGAAACTAGATGTGGGGATTGTCTTGCTCTAAGGACCCCTTCAACGGAGAGTTGTGTGCCAGAGGCGACTTCAATACCGGCCTGTAGGATGGCCTTAGAAATATGAGAGTGTCGACCATGAGTGGATTTTTTCAAAGTTAAAGGAGGGCCATGATGAGGGTCAAGTCCAGCCGGGGTGTAAATGCGCGGGCACAAATTGTAGGAGTGTGTGGAGGTGGATTTAGATGGTTCCACAATAATAGATGGGGAGGGGAGAAATGGGGGAAGTGTAGGAGGAGCAGATGAAGAGGAGGGGAGGGGTAAGGATGAAAGGTTAGGTATGGTAGGGGGAGTAGGGGTAAAGAGGAGAGGTGAGGAGGAAGGGGGGAAAATAATAGAAGTCATAGAGAATCTAGCCAGAGAGGGCTCCGTGCACTAAATAGATGCAGTAGATAGAAAAGATAAATATGAGAAAGGAGGTAAAGAGGGAGTAACAGTATCCGAAGAGAGACCAGAGAGTGTAGCAGCTGTCATGGATTGAGTGACCATGGATGGGGCAGCCACATCCTCCAGAGTAATGTCCGCCTACAAAGTGGTAACTGGAGTCGAGAGGAAGCCAGAAAGCTGTGCCTGATGTTGCAGTGAGACAAATACCAGTTCTATAGGATGCAGACCACCCAAAGAGAGAGTACCAGAATCCTGTCCATTTAATGGACAATCTTTAAAAACATGACCAACCTTGTGACACGTTGACAACAGAACAATACCCCTTCATAATCTAGTATCTGTGTTCGGGTGGTATTGCGCCATTGAATTCTGAAGGATTATTCAAGTCCTTCCCTGGTATCCAGATGTACCAGAATGCGAGCAAATTCCATCTTGCCTGATTCAATATATGAGCAGTCATGATACAAATAAGTACCCAGAAGATTTCCAATATCACTGAAGATTTGTTCATTCCATAAATGTAGCGGGAGACTAGGCAAGTAGACCCAAATAGGTCCCGCTCCCAACTGTTCTCGTTCAGGATCAAATAAGGGGCTCCAATGCTTTATAAGCACTAGAGCCATCTCAATGTTCCATTATTGTGATAAGACCAGATATGTAGGGTCTTTGGATGTGAATCATAGGGAAAACCAACCCTTAGTGAATGGAAGGGAGCTCGTGTAACAATCCTCCCCAAATCTCTTAAACATAAAATTTCAGTCTATTAACCCCATAGTTTCGGCCACAGACACGAACCACCACTACTTTATCCACAGTACCTATAATATCTGCCATCTGAATGCCTTCGCCGAGGGTGAGGAGGCTGCCACGATTACAAGACCGCACACATTTCGTGCAACGGGGGGCGTGAGGGGGCGGACCAAAAGGTAGGGATTCAATAGCGTCTGAGGTAAGTGGAGGAGGTGACGAGGAGGTGAGAGGGGGGAGAAAGGTAGTGGGTGGGGGAAAAATGAAGCGACCAGATGGGCGGCGAGGGCGGGTGGCGTCAGGGCCAAGTGAGGTGCTGGGGAGATGAGGGGGTACGTTGGAGTGCGAGGGGGGATGGGCTGAGTGTGGGGGAGATGAGGAAATATATGGCAGAGGGGTCGGTGGTAGTAAGCGGGTGGAGGTGAAAGGGGTAGTAGCAGCAGAGAGAGGGAGGGTGTGATCAGGAGCTCAGGTCCAAGTTGAAAAAATGCTCAAAAATGGAAGTACTCAGAATTGGTTGCAACCTGAACGAATAGAAAGGCCTCGTTGCTGTGATTCTGGCGCCGCGAACAACACTCAAATTCGACATCGTATGTGAAAGTTATGCAGGTTAGTCTTTAGTATCCTTCAAAAATCCAGTTGACCAAAGTTGACTTTTGACTTTGGAATTATTAAAAAAGAATATTCCAAGGAATATTCCCCAAAATATTCCATCTGGGAAAATGAGACTTCGATATTTGGCAGCGTTATATTGGTTGGTGGTGTGACTTTTTGGTTTTTTGACCCTGAGGCTGCCACGTGGCCCCCCTGGTTGGAGAAATTGTGGCTGTGATAAAACTTTATGTGGCCTAATAGATTTGAACCGGTGACCTCCTGCCCGCGAGCTCAAAGGCCCGACCGTCTATGCTGCGTATTTTTCTTAACAATTATAGTTAACAACGCATATTTTAAGTTTTAATTAAAATTCGGTTGGCGGTAAAGGGGGCCAGCCCCCACTTCAAAGTGTTCATATGACCTCGAGCCGGTGACCAGAGTTCAGAACCGGCGGTTAAAAATCTGCCCATGAAAACCATCACATGTGGCCGCCAACGAAATAATATTTATTGTCATAGTTTTTCTCCAACATTTTATTAACGGTTGTTGTTGCGGTTAAGGCGGAAGGGACATGTGACCGCTTTTAAAAATTCAATGTGTGGTTAATATCAACGTTCATGCCGACGGTTTGGTCGGAGTTTGGGTGGCGGTCACCATGTGACCGTCCCACAATAAAATTAAATGCCACATTTACAGTTCCGACATATTTGGGAGGAGCGTGCCATTTTGGGCGGACATGGCCAATTTTTGCGCTTCTATTTGCAAATTCTCCACATTTGGTGGAGTTTGTTTAGGGAAGATTGGGCAAAATCTGTTTTGGCCATATCTTCCTCAATATGGAACCAATTTGGACGAAATTTTGGTTAATTTTGGCTTTCTTCAGCATTCTGGAGAGTTTGGGATAGGTTTCAGAGTGAATAGAGGTGTTCTACAACCATTTTTGCTTCAAGGAAGCTTGGAGAGCCATCATGGCCATCAGGGAAATGGAGCTGTTTTGGGCTGTACTTCACTGTTTAAGGTGAAACAAAAGCCAAGTTTAGCTTATTTCTGTCTTTTGAAGTCAATTTCACAGCTGGTTTTTCCTTTTTAGGCATTTTTCTCACTGTATAACCATTTTAAGCAACTTAATAGAGAAATGACATGCCCATTGGGAACCTTGGACTCGACAGATGTAGCCCAAGAGGGGTGAACTGCCTCATCAGTTTACTGTGTATGTTATGGTGAAGTTTATCTGCTGTCTATTGCTATTATGATATGTTAAACAGTAAATTGAAATAACAAAACCTCACACATAAGACTTAGAAACCTTACCAAAATTACTTTGTTTAACCTGCAACTCATGGAGAATACTTTGCACACTTAATTAAATGGAAATGGATACTTTGCATAGCATTTACAAATACTTCCATTTTCAGATAAGATGGTATCAGAGCTAGTGTTTTTGAGCATTAGGAGAGCTAATGTTTCTCTCTGTAGTGTTTTTGTGCAAAAGGATTTCTTTTAAAGACTGCATTAGAACCCTTGCAAGCAGTGTTTAGCCATTTTTGGTCAGCATTTGTTGTAGGTTTTTGAGGCTTAATTGGCTTAAGTTTAAGAGATAAGAAGTATCCATAAACATGTTTTCAAGAAAAGGTGTTTAAACAATTTAAAAGATTTACTGTTTTAATGTTTGCAAACTTATTGTGGTTTGAGTTTACTTGAGTTTTGGGGATAGCTACTGATTAGCTAAGTTTTGGAGAGAACACAAAAGGAAGTAAGGGCTGAAGGCTTATTCCTTACCCCAAAGTACCTTAATATCTCCATTGGAACACAAACCCTCTTGATTGATTGTTTTTCAAGAAACTCTTGGAGTTTGTTGGTTGTTTGACTGCTTGAATAAGAGTATGGCTGTAAAGACATTTGGTTTAAAAAGCTTTGTCATTTGGTTTTGAAAAGTTTTAATAACTTTTTTGAAGTTAATTTGTTCATTTACATCATAATGACAACTTCTACAAGTGAAGTTTCCTCCTTCACAAGATTCTTCAATGATGATATGAAGCATGACTTTATTATATTGAAGGATATGGTACAAACTTTTTTTGAGGACAAAAGAGAAAGTACTGAACTTCGTGAATAGTTGTTTTCCATGAAGGAAGAGAAGGAATAGATTCTTCAAAAATTGCATGATATGGAGAGGCAACTCCATCAAGCCCAAGAGGCTTTGACCAAGAAAATGCATGAGGAAGAGGTAATCCATTCTAACTTGTCTTCAGTTTCCTCATTAGAAAGGTGTGTTGGTTCTTTCAAAAAACATACAAAGGGAATAGGGTCCAAATTAATGATTAAAATGGGCTATGAAGGTAAAGGGTTAGGTAAGCATGCACAAGGCATGGTTGAACCTATTCTTGTTGAGGAACGACCCAAGAATCTTGGTCTTGGTTATGTGTAGTTTAATGGCGAAGATTCCAAATCTTTGAAGGCATGTGATGCTAATTTAAAGAGAACCTTTATTCCAAGTTCTAAGATGAAAATATGTAAAATTTATTTCAAAGATGATTGCCATTTCTTTAATCCTTTGTTGCAGCAAGAAGAGGGTAGACATGCAGCTTATGGCATGCATGCAAGTTCAGACAGTTTTCAAGACAAAAATGGTGATGTTAGTCAGAAAATGAAAGCTGTAGCCTCTACTAGTTCATCTTCTCATGAAGACAAAAAGGATGGACGTTTGAAGTAGCATAAGAGGTATAAATCTTCTCATGATCAATTTGATTGTATTTTTGCAAAGCATGATAATTTTACATGCTTAAATGGAAGAAATTTTTGCTGTACATTTTGTGGTCAAATTACCCATCATGTTTCGAGATGTTGGATGAAGAAGAAAGCATACAGGAAGCAGATGAGAAAAAGACAACTTTCAAAGAAGGTGCATAAATGTTGCACATATTTCCAAAATAAGGGACATGATGTCTCTCATTGTTGGACCTTGCATCCAACTAGTCATGCAAAGCACATGCAGCAAGAGGACAGAAATATTGGTGCAAGTGGAACTATGGATTCCATTATCGATGTGAAAATGGAAGATTCACATGAAGAAGTGTTGCAACAGCAAAAATCTCCATGGAGGTGGCTTGGAAAGAAGTGGATGGAATTCTTAACACAGTAAGAAATACTCCTTTGTACATGCACATTTCGGTTGTATGCATGTATTTCTGTTGAAAAGTTTGATGCAAGATTGCATATAAATGCGGTTCAGTTGAAGGAATTTCTTCGTTGTTGCAAAATTTCGCCATGGAGGTGTAAAAGATGAGTATGGTACTCACTTATATTGCAGCAATATTTTTTAGTTCAGCTCTTATAGTCACCCACATGTTTTTTTGGAATTATATACTTATTGGTACTTGAAAGGAAGAGTTGAAGGTGTACATGTACATGGAAGTTGTATGTGTAAATAGAGAACTGTAAATAGGTTCATTGTACATTGATACATGCACATGTGTTTGTTAAGATGTATCATGTTGTTTATCGACTTTTGTCGATTGTGTCACACATGTTTGTTGACTTGTGTTGATTGTGTTGCACACTTTGTACATTGATTTTGTGTCAATTTGATATCACATTTCATGTCCACTTGTTGTTGATGTCGCATGTTGCACGACTTATGTTTGAGCCACCTTGGATCATGGATTAAGGCAGAGATGTTTATATTCCTTCTGCAAATTTTCTCGCCAGAAATTTTCTTAGTGAGTGCAAGAAAGGCAGCACTTGATAGGAGGATAAGCATCGAGGAAGGGAAGTGTGTATTGCTTTCTAGTTGTGGTTCAAAGTCATTAGCCATGCAAGGCAAGTGTTTTGAGGCTAAAGAGAAGAGGGTGCAATACTCTTAGTTGCTATACAAATCAGTTTTTGTAATTCAGAGAGTTTTTGGGGTCCAAAAGCTTCTCATTTGGAAGGTGTGATCAGGAGGTTAGGTCCAAGTTGAAAAAATGCTCAAAAATGGAAGTGATCAGAATTGGTTGCAACCTGAACGACCGGAAAGGCCTCATCTCTGCGATTCTAGTGCTGCGAACGACACTCAAATCTGACGTCCTATGTGAAAGTTATGCAGGTTTGAAGTCTTCATTATCCATCAAAAATCCAGTTGACCAACGTTGACTTTTGACTTTGGAATTATTAAAAAAAGAATATTCCAGGAAAATTCCTCAAAATATTCCCCAAAATATTCCCTGGAATATTCCATCTAGGCAAATGAGACTTCGACATTTTGCAGCGTTATATTGGTTGGTGGTTTGACTTTTCGATTTTTTGACCAATTACAGGCTGCCATGTGGCAGGCCCGGAGGCCGCCACATGGCTCCCTGGTCGGAGAAATTGTGGCTGTGATAAAATTTTATGTGGCCCAACGGATTTGAACCGACGACCTCCTGCCTGCGAGCTCAAAGGCCTGACCCTCTACGTTGTGTATGTTTCTTAACAATTATAGTTAACAACGCATATTTGAAGTCTTAATTAAAATTCAGTTGGCGGTAAAGGGGGCCAGCCCCTTAGGGCCAACCCCCACTTCAAAGTGTTCATATGACCTCAAGCCGGTGACCAGAGTTTAGAACCGGAGATTAAATATCCGCCCACGAAAATTGTCACATGTGGCTGCCAACGCAATAATATTTATTGCCACGGTTTTTCTCCAACTGTTTATTAACGGTTGTTGTTGTGGTTAAGGTGGAAGGGACATGTGAATACTTTTAAAAATTCAATGCGTGGTTAATATCAACGTTCATGCCGGCAGTTTGGTCGGAGTTTGGGTGGCGGTCACCATGTGACCGCCCCACAATAAAAATTAAATTCCACGTTTACGGTTCTGACATATTTGGGAGGAGTGTGCCATTTTGGGCAGACTTGGCTAATTTTGGCGCTTATCTGCAGTTTCTCCACATTTGGTGGAGTTCGTTTAGGGAAGATTGGGCAAAATTTGTTTTGGCCATATCTTCCTTAATATGGAACCATTTTGGACGAAATTTGGTTAATTTTGGCTTTCTTCAACATTATGGAGAGTTTGGGACAGGTTGTAGAGTGAGCAGAGGTGTTCTACAACCATTTTTGCTTTAGGGAAGCTTGGAGAGCCATCAGGGCCATCAGGGAAATGGAGCTGTTTTGGGCTGTCCTTCACTGTTTAAGGTGAAACAAAAGCCATTTTAGCTTATTTCTATCTTCTGAAGTCAATTTCACAACTGGTTTTTCCTTTTTAGGAATGTTTCTCACTGTATAACTATTTTAAGCAACTTAATAGAGTACGGAAATGCCCATTGGGAGCCTTGGACCCGAAATATGTAGCCCAAGAGGGGTGAACTGCCTCATCAGTTTTCTGTGTATGTTACGGTGAAGTTTATCTGCTGTGTATTGCTGTTATGATATCTTAAACAGTAAATTGAAATAACAAAACCTCACACATAAGACTCATAAACCTTACCAAAATTGCTTTGTTTAACCTGCAACTCATGGAGAATACTTTGCACACTTAATTAAATGGAAATGGATACTTTTCATAGCATTTACAAATACTTCCATTTTCAGATTAGTCTATGAGAGAAATGCGAGTGATGCAGGGGAAGGAGGACGAAGATCCGGAGAGGAGATGAGGTCTAGATCTGCTACGAACCCAATGGCAGGAGTTTGGGTGATTTCAGACCAAAAGAGCGATACAGGGAAAGAATGTATGGGAGAAGATGAAAATGGAGTAGACCCATAGAAAGTAGACAAAGTAAATAGAGAGGTATCCGAGTGTGAAACATGCATACCAGATGAAAAACGTTGATCTAGGGTTCAAATGTCCACATGGGAAAATGGGTCCTCCGAATAATCTACCAACTGTTCATCTTGGGCCCCCTTCATTGATGTCCCCAATAAAAAACCATTAATGCCAGAGTCCAACCGTCATTCATTTGAAAACCATCACGGGATTGCAACAATGTATGAACGGTATAGAGTAGTAGAGTGCCGCTGGAAGCAAACTGTCGGGGAGGCTCAGATATCAACAATCTGACAACGTCTGCATTCCAAAGCGTTAACGGGCCGAAAAATCCACAGGGGATCTGTCGAACGCTGGTTGGTGCTGTCAAGGGCACGACGAGGTGCCAGTAGTTACGGTTGGTATCCGGATAGATCGTTGCAGGTGTATGAAGCTGTGTATGCCACCATGAAAAACCACAAGATACAAAATCCTAGGTATGCCGCCATGAGAACCAGCTTGCTGTCGCCGCCGAACCCTAGGTCACCTTCTTAGATGCATGGTTAAAATCATATTAAAATAATTTATGATGCATATTAAATTTCAGTAAAATTTCAATGCTTTGTACTAATCTATTTGCAAGACATGAAGTATCAACCAATTTGAGTAATTAATAGATAATTAAGAGTTTGAAAAATGTCCCTCCAAGAACTTTCTTGAATCCTAGCAACAACTGGGATATCTGCCTCTTAGGAAGGGTATATTTTAACTGCATTGAAATTTTTTTCTATCTCTCCACCTCTACGAGAATATCTTCAAGTCTCTTTTGATTCCTCTTGCCAATATGTTGAAGAGACTAAAGAATCATGCAATAATTTTGATGGGGAGCAACCAATAGAATCTAAGATTGAGGAATGCATAATTAAGGAAGATATTCAATGTCATCTAAACCAAGAAAGGAATCAGGAATGTCATATCTTTATTGAAATATGGTTCCAATCAAGGATCGAGTCACATCATTCTTTCATTCTTCCTTACTTTTTGATTTCATTATCAAAACAACCGGTCTTTCATGCTTTGATGTACTTTAATGCAATTTTTTCAAACCTAAGTATGCATATATTTTTACTCTTGTTACACACATGGTTACAGTGGAAATATCCATACACTTGAACCAAATTTTCTATTTCTAGTAGAGTAGGACAAAATCAATAAATAAAACCAAGTTTGGTGATGTTTAAAGTTATATTTCATTTTATTTGCAGTTTTATTTTTGGCGGTGATATAAGAACCACTTCACTCACTAATTATTTTGTAGGAAGACCTAGAAAGAGAGAAGAACATACAAAGTTTTGAGAGTTAAAATTTTAGTTTTAAAATCGAATATTTTACTTTGTTTTTCAAATTTTAGATTTCAAAAGAACATAGTTGAAAAAATTCCAGAGTATGCTCTCTTCTTGCGCCTTGTGCGACCTGGAAGATTGGAAAGGAAAATCGAATATATTAGTCTTGAAATAATTTTTTGTAATAAAACTCATAGATCTAAAATTGGATAGGAGATATAAATTCATTATTCATTCTAAAAATACTCAAAATTTAATCTCCAAATTTCAATTGGATTTGTCTCAAAGTTTGCTAAAATAATTTGTTTTTCCAAAAAAAATATGCAGAAATTAAACTAAAGGTATATCACAAAATAGGAACAAGGTTCTCGTGATTTTTTTTATAGGAAGTTGAAAATATTATGATGAATAATCCCTGAAAATTTCAGCCCAATTCGCTTCATGGTTTTCGAGAAAATGAATATCATCACCTACAACCATTTCGATTATATCTCAAGATCCGTGCTTTGGATCAATCCGATTTAAAGTATGCGGAAGAATTAGGACCATAGGAACGTTCATAAAAAATTTCAGCCTCAATCCGATCTGTAGTTTGTGAGAAAATAATTTCTGAAGTTTATAACAATTTCGATTATATCTCGAAATCCGTGCATTGGATGGTGTTGAGTTTTGGTGTGCATAAACATTAGAATAGAAGGAACATGTCCACAAAATTTGAGAAAAATAAAATAGATAGTTTGTGAAAAAATGACCCACGAATTTTGCTGTAACAAACCTTGTAGCAACCAACAAAAAATAGAAATAAAAATAAAAATTCTGAGTTGTATCTTCAATGTTTTCCGAATTTTTTATACAATAAACTGGTTGTGAGATCCATTATTTTTGGAAAGAGGACGAGTTCAATTGAAAATAAAATATTTTGGTGGCATGAAATTGATTTACAAGTGCACTTAGACACTTGATATTCTCCTACAAATCATGAATTTTTTTTTGCTAGACATTTGTCAAATTGTTGCCTCGTTAGTCAAATTTGTAGAATTATTAATATTTTTTAACTTTAAATAACATGTTTATGGCCCTTACTTCAGAAATTTGAATTGTGTTTTATTGGTAAGTCTTTGAATTTGTAAAAGAGATATCATGAGTTCAAATCTAATAAAAGCCAAAAGTTGTTAACTATATTACAATTTTGACAATCCTTAACTAGACAACAATTTCGCTAGCACGATTGGTCCATTGTGGAAACGTATTATTGGTCAAAATTACATATTCATTGCCCCATTGTCCACCATGTCACCTTGAATAGTCAGCTCGCCACGTCTACATGCTATGTCATCTACCTACTTCAACATGCACGTGATACTCCCTGGTGCTGCCACGTGGCACCCATGCACAATTTTTTTCATGTTTCATAAAAACTTCAAAAAATCATATCTATTTCATACAACATCAGTTTTCAATGATTCAAATTTCATTAAAAATATCTTGATGAGATCTACACGAAGAGAGAGTTTTCATCAATAATTAAGACAACAAAAATTTGAATAAGTTACCAACAAAACATCAACATGTAGTCCAAGGTACCGCTTTCCAAACATGTAAAAGTGAATTGATTTTTTCTTCCTTGAATTTTTTTTATTAGTACTATTTCTGAGTTTTTTTGTGTATATATTAGATGAAGAGAGACTAATCACCTCTCTCTCTCGATAGTCATACATTTTATTGTAGAAAAGTGGTAAGTTTTTGCAGGCTCTAAGATGATGAAAGAAGATCACTATATGCACTTTAAAGACCAAAGTTATTTCAAAAGAACATGTTCATTCGATGCCAAATCAGATCCATTACACCATTGCTACTAACGAATGCCTCTCAGATACCAATTTTACCATTGCTACTCATTTTAAGCCTACAATCAATCCATACATTTCCATTTCTCTACTACCAAACCATTATTTCAAAACTCATTTTCCATTTGAAATCTTCATACTTTCCTGATTCATTTTCACTCACCCTTAACCAAAAAATAAAGTCATTCAACTCCCTTACAAATTTGAGTCACCCCATTTTTCTCTTCCTTTCTGTCAAATAAATCTTGCTTCAATGCAAATATTTCGTCTTTGGTCTTTCAAATTATTATTTTATGCTCGCGTTAGATGATATAGGATTCATTAAGGCCTCCTTTCTAAAAAGTCTTGACCCATCGACTCCGACACATCATCTGGGATCAAGAGTAGAGTTCTTTCAACTACCCTGAGGCTTGCATGCCTTAATGCCAAGTTCTCTCTTGAATAAACAATGACAATAAATCAATGTCCCCTATTTGTCAGATCATCTAGGTGACTCGACTGTGACACATTTATTCGTATCTAATAAGATTTACTTAGGAATTTTGACTCTCATTGACATCAATGGTGAATAGTGCCGTGTTGGTTAATGACATTCATTAACGGCTAGTAATCCAACAATTTATTTTCTTTGTTCGACATAAACCCATCTATTCACATAGATAAGAATTATGCCAATGAGTGGGAATGAATGAAGACTATATGATTTTAGTAGCTTGTAGCAAGACTCAACTTCAAAATTCAACAGTCATAGCATTGTCCTAGCAATAAATATTCCAATTTCAGATCAGATTTATCCTCTATCATACAACCAAGAGAAAAAAATCAGATCAAATTCTTTCACTTCACATTCCATGATCCAACAACAACAACCAAATTCTTCTATATATATAATTTTTCCACTTTTCAGGTAGGTGAAGGTATGTTGTTTTCTAATCTTTAATCATGTAATTCCTTAAAAGTTGAAATTGTGATTTTGGAAAATCCCTCACCACATTTATATTCCCTCACCTCATTTGAAAACAACCCAAAACACCTTTAGTTGGGGAGAAGGGATATCAATTCATATTCACATTTCATGTCACATGTCACATTTCTTTTTTTCCCAGGAAAAAATTCGTAATTTTTCATTAAAGATAAGAAAAATTACATGTTTCATCTAGCAGCATATCAAATATGCATGATCAACATAATATAGCATACTCCGAAGAGTCAAATATATGTCAGATAATTATAAACTATTTTGCATCTAATCTAATAGTAGGTTATGTACAATGTATATAGATATAATAGTTGTTGATAATATAAAATAAAACAGTAAAATAAAAAACAGTCACCAAATGAATGTTCAAGTAATGCCGCCAAAAATATGCCAAAAAACCAAAATTGTAGTCATTGGATGACTGCGTCCTATGCCGATAGATCATATATGAAGGGGCGATGATAGTATTGGTACTCCTGTGCATCATATGCACCGATATGTGCCACCGACCCCACTCTAATTGAGATGCTTCCTTGGATAGTTGATCGGCCACCTGATTTCTCTGCATGTAAATGTGAGTGACAAAGATATTGTCAAAAAGAGATTTTAACATAAGAACCTCATCCAATAATGCAGATAGGGTGTGGGTTTGACAATGTGCCTATAAATTGAACCAATTTATAATAAGTTGTGAATCCCCAAAAATCTAAATCCCGTTGCAACCTTGTTCACGGGAAAAGAGTAGTAAGAGCCGAAGGCTATTGAGTTATGAATAATTATTAGTACCCGGAACTAGTCCCATATTAAGGTGGAAAAAATGTGAATAAGAAATGTGCAAAACAACACTCCCCCACATCCAAAATTATTGGATGCCCCGTCAAAATATGCCCACGGATAGGAGTGATCGATTGTTTCAAGTAAGATAGTCCTGTTAAGTGCTGGTTGATCATCGTCTGGGATGAGTTGGTATATGGATATGATATTTCTACAGGAGCTATCCCAGTCAACCGATTTGTCCATAAATATGAACCGATTCTCATTGATCCAAATCCCCCAGGCAATGAGGAGAGGGATGTTTCGTTCTTTGGAGCGTGTTGCAGCCCGCCACCAATTGGTCCATGCCGAATATATCGTGGGACCTTGCCAAATAAGAGAATATCCCAAAGCAGAAGATGTTGTGTGACAGAGATGTTTGATAACCAAACAGTCAAGGAAGAGATGAATTATGTCCTCGGCCTATGTGAGATAAAAACAACATATAGAGGGTCCATGGAAAGCACGTCTGTTGATATTGTCCACAGTAGGGATGCAATTTGAAAGAATACACCACATAAGTAATATTTATTTAGGGGGAGCTTGTAATTTACAAATAAGTTTCCACCACCATTTCTTATATTGAGGCTCCTGTGCCGTGTAGAGAGTGGTGTAGCCAATTTTTGGTATGTATCTGCCACTGGGGGAGAGGGCCCATAGGAGAGCATCATCATGTTCATTGAGTCGAGTTATGGTGGCCTGGAGCGCTCGTATGTACCTGTTCCAGATTGGCCGCCTAACGATAGGTATATTTAGTTCATGTGTAGTTAGACAGGCTTGAGAGGCCCATGTGGTGCGAATGGGGTCCACAATTTGTGGTAAATATAATATGCCAGACTGGGCCAAATGAAAATTGATATCCAAGGGAAATTTTAATTATTGTCCACAACTCGACCAAGCGTCCTCACCAATTCTAACCCTGGTACCAGATCCAATGTGCCATGCTAGTCCTTTCTTGATCAGGTGGATGGATATTGTAATGGCTTTCCAGATGATCGAAGACCCTGGAGATGGAAGGATGTTGCCCCTAATCCAATCCAATGCAGTGTTGAGGTGCAATGTATTTCGAGTAGGTGACTTCTTGCCACAAGCTGTGGCCATCAATAAGATGCCAACCCATATTTGTAGCCAACACAATTGAAAATTTAAATAGATCCTTAAGACCCTAGCCACCCCACCCCTTGGGCTTAGTGATATTATCCCATGCAATCCAAGCAAAGGCACGGTCCTATTCCTTGCCCCTCCAAAGAAAATGCCTGCAAATATGTTGTATTTTGGCAGTCACACCTTTGGGGAGCCATGCAAGAAACATCCAGTAAACCAGGATGGCTTCGAGGATGGATTTTATGAGCACCAACCTGCCAACCCTAGAGAGCCACCGATGTTTCCAGATGTTGATCTTGCGATAAACTTTTGCAATCAACCAATTCTATTCATTTATATGATAGTCGTTTGGCTTGAGGTGGAACCCAAGGTATTTAAGCCCGTCTTCTAGATTCTTGCATTAAAATTGAAAGAGCCTCATGACATGCCTGGTTTCATTAACAAAACAATGAATCATCATAATGGAAGACTTGCTGTTGTTAGTTTCCATCCTAGTGGCTTTGCAGAAAACATTGAGTATTTTGACAAAATTTTAATTGTCCTGGTAAGAACCATCAAGAAATATAATAAGATCATCAAAAAATAATAAATGAGTCAGTTGAATAAAATCATTTATTTTAGTGCCATGAATGGATCCATCATTTTTGGCATGAGTCACGAGGGAAGAGAGTCCCTCTATAATGAGTAGGAAGAGCAGTGGCGAGAGGGGGCATCCTTGCCTTAGTCCCCTCCAACATAAAAAAAATCAGAGGCAACACCATTAATAAGTATGCTAAAATTGGCATTTGTAATGCATCCCATGATCCAATTTGTAAAATCATGTGGGAAGCTGATATGAATAAGTATGAGGTGCAGGTAATTCTAGTTAGTGCATTCAAAGGATTTGGCAAGGTCAATTTTCAGTATGGTTCCCTTGAGACCTTTATTCTTGATGGAATGTAATGCCTCCTGTGCAGTGCTAATAGCTTCGTGGATCTGTCTCTGACTGAGAAAAGCAAATTGTTCCTTGGCAATTTGTTGAGAGAGAATGGGTTTGATGTGGTTGGAAATGATCTTGGAGATGATCTTGTAGATGTAGTTGCAGAGGGATATTGGTCTATAGTCATTGTATGTGGAGGGATTGTCCACTTTGGGGATTAGAGCAATTAAGGTAGTGTTGAAACCATCATATATCCTCCCAGTAGTTCTGCTATCTTCAATAACTTGTAGAAGGTCTTTTCCAATGAAATTTAAGAACGTAAGATAAAATTCAATGGTCCATCCATCAGGTCCTGGGATTTTGTCCTTCTTGAACCATTTTAAAACCCCTTCAATCTCAATAGGAGCATTTAAATCTTCCAGATGCTCCTCCTCCACAAATATGTGTACTGTGCGAGAAACATGCATGATATCTGACAAGTTAGCATTTATTGGTCCTCTATATTGTTTGGATAAATGATGAATGCCCATGTATGCAAGCTATTCATGAGTATTGGCCACTCTTCCATTATGATCAGTAAGTTCCCATATAGTGTTTATAATCCTTCCGACTTTTTTCACATTGTTGAAAGAACTTGGTGTTTTCATCCCCAAATTTTAACTAGATGGCTCTGCTCTTGAGTCGCCACTCCTATTCCCTCTTTCTTAGTATATTAGCCCTAGTGGATTCTAGTGAAATAAGGTGATCTTTAGTTTCCGCAGATCAGAAACCTAAGTAATCTGGTACAGTGAGGTGTGAAATCTAATGTTCAGTGATTTTAAGTTTCTCGTCCTCCAACTGTCTTTTCCTTCTGGCCCAACTGATGGTGATGGATTTAATATGGTTGAGATTATCATATAGGATCCTAGCAGATTCCTTCTCTGGATAATGCGCATAATGATTCCATTCTTTGATGACCATGGAGTGGAAATCAGGCTCATCCAGCCAGCCAACATTGAATTTAAAGGGGGCCTAGGTTTTCTGTGCTCCAATATGAATCTCAAGATATATAGGAGAGTGATCCGAGGACCCGCTAGAACCCACCCATTTTTTGGCTTTGTCAATGTGAGCTAACAAAGGATGTTTGATTAAAAAATGATCTAGTCTCCT
Organism: Pinus albicaulis; assembly: GCA_034641835.2. Lineage (NCBI taxonomy): Eukaryota > Viridiplantae > Streptophyta > Pinopsida > Pinales > Pinaceae > Pinus > Pinus albicaulis. The sequence continues at coordinate 1,370,569,675 of CM076581.1, forward strand.
TGTCAGAGCCGCATCCCCAGTGCGTCTGTTTCTCCAGGTACATATCTTCTTAGGCATGGCTAAGTCCAAGAGGTCTGCCTCCTCCAAGTGCTTGGCGAAAAAATCCGATAATGAGTCTGGTGAGGCCCCTAGACCCCAAGATTCTGAGAGACCAATTAGGAAGTTCAGGTCTCCCCCCATAATAATATTTTTCTGCTGCATGATAGAGATGTTCATCAAATTATCCCAAAAAACCTTGCGGTGTTGGCAGGGGCCATACACATTGATCAGGGTGATCGCGAGTTTGGTATCACGAGAATGTTGTGATTCAACAAGAAGATCCTAGTGAAAATTATGCACCTACACTAGGATGGAGCCTCAGGCTATTTTTAGGTGGAAGTCTATTTTTAAAATGCATCAGAAAATTATATTTATAGATGATGAGAAAATTATATTTATAGATGATGTTATATTTTTAGATGTATGTGCGAGTTCTATTTATAGATCACATGTCTATTTATAGATGCATGTCGACTATTTTTATACCTTAATAATAGTTGGACAATAAACATTAATCTATTCTCAATGAGCACTTGGAAATAGTTAACTGAAGTGGCATATCAGTTAGCTATAAGAAATTCGAGTTCAAAGGTTGGTTGGTGGTATATGCAAATGGACTTAGTTGTAAGTGAGTGTTTCGAAGTTGTAACAAAGTTGGATGTGTAGTTATGTGAGTTGTAAAGTAGTTTAAATCAGCTAAGTGAGTTAAACTCAGTTGTGCTAGTTGTAGTTGAAGATACACTAGTGAGAGATCAATGAATTAATTATTTAATTAATTCAAAATCAGTGGTCTCACTTGCAACTGAAGATTTACTACTATTAACTACATGCATGTCAGATCCAGTGGAGACCCAGTTGAGATGTAGGTGAAAGGGACAATTTGACTATCAGTTGTGACATTAGTGGGTGCACTAATGCAACCACACACAAATTGGATGTGCCCATGAGTATTGGGCATTCAAGACAAGCATGATTCCATTCATTCAGGGATTTATATCAGCTGAGATTGCGCAGTGGAGGTAGGCTGTTTGGAGGCAGTAAATTAGCACATGTATTTGCCAATTTTTGCATGACAGTGTGAGACGATTGGATATGGTACTAAGAGATCTTGGATTAGAGTTTTGTATGATATTGTTTCATGATCCATGATATATTCATAATATATGATAGTGGGGTTTTTAGCTTTATGCTTTCCCGGTAAAAACATCTGTGTTATGTGTGATCGATCTTTCTTCTTGATATTGCAATTGGCGATCGTGTTTTAAATTCCGCAATAATTTTTCTAGAAGCGATTCTGTATTTAACAATAGCATATAATTGCTAGATCAGGAGAATCCAGGAAATGCATAATTTGTATTAAAATTTATACATAGTATCATAACACAGAATATTGCAATTTTGAAGCAGGAGCTAAGTTTGTTGGTGGAAACAATTCGAATTTGCAGAAAGATTTTCTTGGTGCTACAATTGAGTAAACATCGAAATGGATTTTAATGGCTTACAACTAGAGTATGCACTTGAGGGCAGCTCGAACTTACATTGCCTGGAAGAACAAGATGGAGGCGGTGCTCGAAGATAATGGCTTGAAGGAATTCATCGAAAATGATGTTCCTAAGCCCACTTCGACGAATGCTGCATTACTTGATGCATGGAAAAAGAAAGTGGAAAAGGCGAGGAGGATTTTGTTGGAAGGTGTAAGAGACCACATTGTCTCAAGCCTTCATGGGAAAGCCACACCATATGCTATGTGGAAGGATTTCATGGATCTTTTCCGAAGCAGTAGCGACCATAGGAAATTGGTGCTGAAAGATAAACTCAGGAAGATCAAGATGGAAAAGGGCGACAATATTCCAAAGTATATCACAAAGTTTGTCCAATGTCGGGATGTACTGGGGAGTGTGGGAATCACTGTTTCTGATGATGATTTGGTGAGCTTGGCTGTCTTGGGACTTCCTAAGAGTTGGCACAGTTATGAAGACTTTGTCAACGGACGGAAAAATCTGCCGGATTGGGAATGACTGTGGTTAGATCTAGTGCAGGAGGAGTTCAGACAGAACACCAAAGATGGCTTTTCATCAAAGCATGATGATGAAGAGGATTGTGCTTTGGCTGTCAAGGAAAGGAAAGGGAAGTGGAATAAAATCCATTCAAAATCCGAGTCTAAAGGCAAGAAGCTGATTTGTTGAAGGTGAAGTTTTTTCACTGTCACGAACATGGGCATCTCGCTACTAACTGTCCACAGAAGAAGAAGAACAAAAAGGATGTTGGAGTTGAAGCTGGTGAGGCCCTTGCCTCGTAGTTTGAACTTGATTTCTCTTTGATCGCATTCATGGTGTCAAGTGCATTGGGATCGATGTGGTATCTGGATAGTGGCGCTTCCTTCCACATGACGGGAGATGAGGAGATTTTCAGTGACTTGGAGGAGAAAGATCTCCAAATGCATATAGAGATGGGCGATGATGGACGATACAGTGCAACCGACATTGGTAAAATTACCTTTGAGAGGGAGTTAGGTAAACCATTTCAATTGAAAGATGTTATGCATGTTCCAGGTCTGAAGAAAAACTTGGTCTCAGTCGCAATGTTGGAGGATAGAGGCTATGACGTTTTTTTCAGCGATGGAAAAGATTTCCTGCTGTGATCACTTAGTAATTTCTCAAGGTTAAAGAAAGAACTCACCGAGGTAACCATAAACCTACTTTTAAGCCTTAGGATCTAGCCTTCCTAATGCTCAGAGAGGGCTCTCTCTATATGATTTATCTTTGTTGTTTTAATTGATTTTAGGCTAGTTATGTAGGGTTAGTTGGGGTTTTGATTTGATTTGGTGTGGTGGTGAAATCACTTACTTAGATGGATAGATGTAGATCTGCTTACCATTGGGCTAATGGAGTCAAAGTGTCAAGTAGTCAGATCAGGATCAAGGTCTAAAGAAAATGTTTACAGGGAAACATGGCTGGGTCATTTCAGATCTTCAAGATGATAGTGAAAATGATTATGATTGGGATAAAGAGAAATTAAGGGTTCTTAAATCCGGATAAGGAGTGAAAAGGTAGAAGTCAATCGAAAGAAGGGAGAAATTAAGGATTCCCTACTCTAGATATCAGAAGAAAAACATATAAATGATAAATATTTCAAGACAGAGTGCTTTTAACATGTTATGAAATAATACTCTTGATTTATCATTTAGATTCAGAAAAACATATAAGAATTTGTGAAAACTTTAATAAAGAAACAATTGGACAAGTAGAAAGTACTTCACTGTAATAACCCAACACATGAATCCAGTAATATGATGCTTTATTTATTTAATCCAGTCTGCTGACTTGAAATCGATTACAATCACCCTCAGGTTTAGAATTTTACAACTATAGAAATCTTCAGCAATTCATCCACACTCAATACTTCAAATGATGAATTATTTATACAAATTCTAAACTAGAATATCTTGAAAACATATTAAGATTGGTTTACAAATATCTCAAACTGCATTACATAAATAGAACTTAAATAAAGGACACTCAAAACTAATGAATATATTTGGAACTATATTTATGGATTGATGGTGACAAATAAGATAAATTCGAATTTTATATCAACTCTTAGTCGATGACAAGGCTTCCAAGTCACTAACTATCTCCTTCCTTTGTGCATTTTGCTTTGGAAATTCTGCAAAATTGGGGTCTAGTGATACCTTTATATATATCAATCCGAGATATATATGTAAAAAGTGAAAGAGGTTATTTTAGATAAATATGTTTTTGAGATAAACCTCTCTCAGTGTCCCAAAATTGAGTTTTGGATGTCCATAATATACTCTACAAAAATATGTGTAAAACATAACTTTGCACAGTCCGAAAAATAGGCTGTGAAAATGTGCATGTATCTCTCATTTTGTAATAATTGTGCATAAAATGAGATATTTTTTTGTAGATTGGAATCTTAGGAACATAAACCTCTTCCATTTTTTCAAAATTCATCTTGGATTGGCCACAATATTTTATGCAAAACTATGACTTAAACAAGAAATTTCTTGAAAATGTCCCTTCCTGCTCTGTTTTTCATCTTTTAACCTTATTGTTCTTTTAACTACTTTTACTTTTAATTCAGATAAAATTTATTGTTGCTGGTGAAAGTGTTTTCATCTATGTTTAACCATTACTACCTCCATTTCTACTTTTACTGTTTTACCTTGACTGCTCTGTTTTTACTTTTACCTCTTTACAGCAAGAGGTATGTAACGATGAGTAAAATATGTCCTGGAAAGTTACTTTGAACAACTTCGTTGTTGCTGTTGTAGATTTTTTTACTCTCTTAAAACCAATTTACTGTGTAAATTATCCTTTCTCTGCAGGGAAAATTTTAAGGATGGATGTTTATCTTAAAGTTTAAAAACTTGGCATTCCCAAATATGTGAATTGTAAAATTTTTGATGTTGTTTTTGTAAAAATATTTAGTTTTGTAATAATTTTATATTAGTATATATAATTTTTTTGCGATTTTTAGGGTAAGATATTTTTATACTATAAAATTTGGGCGAATCAATTTAAAAAAAATGGGAATTGGCGAATCTTTTTTTTGGAAAAATCATGGAAAATTAGCCCACCTGTGAATATTAGCCCCTAAAATTTTCCATGTTTCTCTGTTGTATTTATGGTTTTAGCTTATTTTTCTTCTGTGTATGAAATTTCTGCTAAGTGAAGCCTTCGAATTTAAATCTCAAGAATCTGGATTAAACAGTTTGAACTAGTATCAAATGTTTATCAAGTTTGCTGATATATCTGCAAAACAAAACAATAGTTAGTGAAACAAAGGCCGGTATGGAGTGCAATAATGGTTTCAGGGAATAGAGAATTTCGTGGAAGGATTCTGGATGGTAATGGGGTATCAATTTGGCGTTGGCAATGATGTTCTGGTTTTATTCGCAAATCTGTGGAAATGACTCAAATTTTGGCTTTTCGCACAGTGTCGGAGTTACCACAGTAGCTTGGGGTTTTTACATTTGGTTTATTGCATATTTCAGAATGCAATGGTGGCTTATCGCAATGGATGAACGGTTTAACGCACTGTGTAGAGAACAATCCAGTGGTTTATCGCAATGGGCAGGATAAACTGCTGGGTGGTTTTCGCACTATGGGAAAGTGATAAATGGTTTTCATTTGAGCGATGCGATGGAATGTAAGATTGACACGTAGCCGGGAAGTAGGGATGTGAAACCGCCCATTTCGCAAGGTCTTGTGGTGTTAAACGATTGTGCTATAATATTTGCGATATGGTTTAATAGCCGTTATATCTGGTCGGTTTAGATTGGACGGTTGAGATGATGTGATGGAGTCATGGGATCTGGAGGCATAGGACCCAGGGCTTTACACTTATGCGTTGGAGTTATATATATGGTCGGGTTAGGGAAACTTTATAATAGGCGGGGTATTACTATATGGTGGGCCCAAGATATATCACCTGCAAGGAAAAATATTTGTATTTAAGTTAAATAAATAAAGGGATGTGGATAATATCAATAAGGTTTTTTAATATATACGGGATATGGGTATTACGGGAATTAATAAATATGGTTAAATGTTAATACATATGTGGGATTTCACTAAGTTAAAAATACTAAATTTATATTGGGGAGGGATTTTTGTAGTGGGTCCCGATATTAATTTAAACCATTTAGACTTAGGATAAAGTATTTTTTTTGGGTTTTTGATGTATTTTTAAATGAAAAGGGAAATTAGTAAAGGGGTTTTTTATAAGGGAAAATGAGTGAAATATGGGAAAGAGTAAAAATGAAGGGGGGGGGGGTATTTTTACAAGGGGAATGATTTTATAGGGAAATTAATAAATGAAATGACCAATTTTCTGCTTATCCATGCTTGTGAAAAACTGCTTCTGCCTACCCATCAACTACCTTAACATTTTTTCTTCATTTGCAAACCCTTATTCATTTTTCTTTTTAAAACAAAAAACTAACTAATTCTATCCTTATTTCTTCCAAGGGCTTATATTAAGCTATTGATCTCCTTATCATTCTCTACCTAACTACTGATTTTCCAAGATTAAACTGTTTGGCTAGATCTTTATTCTCTATCTAATAACATGAAATTTAAAACAAGATAAAATCAATATTAAACTATTTGACTTATCATGGATTATGACATTTAGGAAAAGCTGCACATAATCTTATTTGCAAAAGTAAACTAATAGTAGTGGCATTTGAACGTGCAACACTTTCATGATCTGTTTTGGTGGGGTTCATATTTAATATTCTTTTTGATCTTTGTTTCTTTTTTTCCTTTGATTTTTCTTTTAGGACTTTTACCCTCTTTACATTTTTTAATTTTCTAATATGGGAAAACAATTTGTAGAAAGCAAAGTATGTACATATTACAAGATTTTAACATAGTGAATTCAAAATATGAATCCTATTGTTATAGGACCCTAACAATGGCTTCACATGTGGATGACATCTCCTTGTGAGATGTCAAGAACACCGTCGACTAGTAGCCTGATCCATTGGGCCAATCCCAAACATACATATGCTGTGACTGAAAACTCTTGAACTGAATTTACACCTTTTTTAGCAAACTGAAATCTGATCTGAGACTAAAAGGTACTGCAACCTTCAAACCAAACCACTAAATCATCAATGTCTTAGGGCCTTTTCCTTGGCTTCAAATCTTAATGAATTATTTCAAAACTAGTTGAAAACTGAAAACTGAAATAAGCTGAAATCCTACCTACTTACTCTAATCAGTTGTCCAACTGCTAGTTAGGTAAAATGAAACAACCAATGCAACCATTCAAGCATTATGTACTTTGATATATTTTGCTGCATTTTCTTGTTGATTATCAAAACTGTAATTCTGCAACCTATTAGAAACTTGTCAACAAATGAGAGGATAAGGAAATACTTGATTTCCTTTGTTGACTCTAAAAAATTTTCAAAAGGAAATTCCAAGATATACACACTAATGTTTAACTGATCTAAACAATTGTACATATGTTCTAGATGGCCTCCATGCCATGAAACTGAAATGTTATTTTCATCTTTATCTCCCTGCAAAATTTCAGATAAGATTTGTGATGACATTCCTACTAATTGTAATGTTTGACTGCTGAAACCTTTATCATCTTGATTCTGAAACTCATAGTTAGTTAATGGAGGTAGGCTTTGGATGCATTCAATATCTAACATATCTTCTATTGGATCATGAAAAATTTGTGAGGATGGCTGCCATCTATTGGATATGGATTTCAATGAGATTTCATAGTTTTTTTATAGACTGCTTATCCTTTGCTCTAAAGATATTATACCACATTTCCTTTAAAAGCTGAAATGATTCAAAACATAGTGGTATAGAACTCTCATGTATCATTTTATCTGATGTTTTAATAAAATTTGATAACTGTACTTGTGAAACTGAAAAATCTTGATCAAGAGTTTCATTATCTTCTTTGTTGTCCATAAAAATCTCTAAAGATTGATGACTTTTTATTGCATTAAATTTGTCTTTGATGAACTGAAATGAAGAAAAACAAAGAGGTAGAGATCCATGATTTACTTCCCAATTTTTTGCACTTTCTTCTTCACTCTCATGGCTGATCTATATTCCATCTGCTGAAAATGCACTTTTTCAGCCTCCAAACTAGCTACTGATTGCTCTGTAAAGTTAGTTTAGAATTTGTATAAATACTTCATCATCTGAAGTATTGAGTGTGGATGAATTGCTGAACATTTCTATAGTTGTACTATTATGAACCTAAGGGTGGTTGTAACAATTTCAAGTCAACAGACTCGATCAAAGAAATAAAGCATCATATTATAGGATTCATGTGTTGGGCCACTGCAGTGAAGTATTTCATTTGTTGTCTTGTCAATTTTCTTATGTTTTCCATCTATTCATGAATGTGTTCTAAATCTTAATGATAAATCAGGAATTGTTATTTCAAATTTTTTTAAAAGCACTATGTTTTGACTGATTATCATTTATATGTTTTCAACTGATATCCAGATTAGGGAATTCTTCATTGCTCCCTAATTTCGATTGACCTCTGTCATTTCCCTCATTATCTGGATTTAAGAACCCTTAATTGCTCTTTTATCTTGATTATATCATATTCACCATCAACCTTGAAGATATGAAGTGACTTAGCTATCTTTCCCTGTAAATATTTCCATTTAGAACTTGATCCTGATCTCACTACTTGACACATTGACTCCATTAGCCCAATGGAATATAGATCTACATCTATCCATCTAAGTAAGTGATTTCCCCACCAAACCAAATCAAAACTCAAAAACCAAATTGCCCCATATAACTAGCCTAAAATCAAATATAAATCAACAAAGTCAAATATTATAGAGAAAGCCCTCTCTGAGCATTAGGAAAGGCTAGATCCTAAAGCTTAAAAGTAGGTTTGTGGTTACCTCGGTGAGTTATTTCTTTAACCTTGAGAAATTACTGAGTGATAACACCTGCGACATAAAACAATAGGTCAAGCCAAGAGGATAGGGATTCAAGTTAAGAATCTCTACAAGCTAGAGGTAGATGGCTGCACTGCCATGATGGGCAAGGCAGAAAAAGTGGTGAGCTGGGATGAGGGTGAATTATGGCACAGGCGATTGGGCCATCTTCATCATGAAGCCTTGAAATTCATGTAGCAAATATCTACTGGACTTCCAATGGGAACACTTGATCAGTTAGATCAGTGCAAGGGTTGCACCATGGGGAAGTATGTAAAGTCCACCTTTCATGAAAAGGAGAACTGTGCTTCAGTGATCCCGGGGAGAGTTCACATAGACGTGCGTGGACCATTCTCGGTTGCCTCAACTAAAAAACATAGGTATTATGTTATTTTTGTTGATGAATTTTCTCGTAAATGCTGGATCTTCTTCATGCAGAAGAAGGATCAAACATTCTAAAAGTTTTGTGAGTTTAAGGAATTGGTGGAGAAAGAGTTGGGGAAGCAAGTGAAGGCTCTGAGGAGCGATAATGGTGGAGAATACATCTCTAATGAATTCAAATAATTTTGTAGCAAAGAAGGAATTCAAAGAGAAATCATAGCGCCTCATAACCCACAACAAAATGGGGTCGCAGAGAGGAAGAACAGAACGATCGTGGGTGCAGCACAAGCGATGTTGCATGATCAGGGCCTACCAATGCATTTGTGGGCGGAAGCATGCAACACTGTGGTTTATGTGCAAAACCGTTGTCCTCATAGAGTAATTGGCATGAGTACACCTGAAGAAGCTTTCACTGGTAAGAAACAAGATGTTTCTGACTTTAAGATTTTTGGCTCATCTGTTTATGTGCATGTAACCAAGAACGCCAGGAAGAAACTGGAGCCAACTGCTGAAGTTGGGATATTTTTGAGGTACATAGAAACACCCCATAATTACCATGTGTATTTTCCTAACAGTAATATGACTGTTATGCGATGGGATATAAAATTCGATGAGGGGAAAGCCATGCGATTGTCGCTTGAGAGGGAGCTGGACTTGCATGTAGAGGAGGAACTGTTGGTTCCCAAAGAAGAGTCTCTAGATGTGGATCAACCACAGGAGGAGGTTCATGGAGTGGAGGAGTCCACTCACGTAGAGCCAAACATCAAAACTGGCAGAAGGTGTACCACATACGCTGATAGGATGAGAGTTGATGCTGCGCAGAATGTAGGAGCCCCTACTTCACAGCGCAGAAAAAGACAGTCTCCTTACCAATTTACGGGATACATGGATCTCATGAGAAAATGTATCGTGACTGAGCCATCTTCCTTTCAGGAAGCAGTGAAGGAGCCCACATGGTTAGTTGCAATGGTGGAGGAGTATGACTCCATTGTCAGAAATAGTGCTTGGGAAATTGTTCCAAGGCTGGTTGATAAATCAATGGTAGGTTCAAGATGGATCTGCAAGGTAAAGCAAGTCGCTGATGGGAGTGTTGAGAAATACAAGGCCAGATTTGTGGCCTAGGGCTTCTCACAGATCGAGAGGATTGATTATGAAGAAACCTTTGCACCTGTCACACGATATTCTTCCATAAGGACCATCCTTGCTCTCTTAGCGCAAATGAGTTGGCACATTCATCAGATGTATGTGAAGATTGCGTTTCTCAATGGGATCATTGAGGAAGAGGTGTACATAGAGTAGCCTGAAGGATTTTCGATCTTCAGTAGTGAGTCGCATGTGTGCAAAATGAAAATAATGCTATATGGGCTGAAGCAAGAACCTCATGCTTGGTACACTCAGATAGAAAACTATTTCACCGGACTTGGCTTCACCAAAAGCGAGGCGGATGCAAACCTATACCAAATTGTGGTGGAGGGTAAGCTTTTAATCATTTTTCTTTATGTTGATGATTTAATACTGATTGGTGATGAGAAACTGATACACTTATGCAAGGAGGACCTTGCAAAGGAGTTCGAGATGAAGGATATAGGCCTCCTTCATTATTTCCTTGGATTGGAAATATGGCAGCGATATGGTGAAATTCTTGTGTCTCAAGGTAAGTATGCAAGGGAGATACTGGGTAAGTTTCACATGGAGGGTTTCGAACCCATGGATACTCCTCTTCCAGGAAACTGGAGGAAAGAGGATGCTACATTTGGAGAGGTAGTGGATGCTATTGTCTATCAATAGTTAGTGGGTTCGCTAATGTATTTAGTGAACACAAGACCTGACATATGTTATGCGGTTAACCAGCTAAGTCAAGCGATGGTTAAGTCTACCAAGCTCTTTTGGAAGGCAGGCAAGCATGTCCTGAGATACTTGAGGGGCACATCTGAGTATGGCTTATGGTACAAACATACGGATGAGGTGAAGTTGCATGGATTCACAAATGTAGATTGGGTAGGCAGCCCAACAAACATAAAGAGCACATCAGGGGGGGATCTTTAGTATCGAATCTACAACTGTTTCTTGGTACAACAAGAAATCGAGATCCGTGGCACTCAGTTCAACGGAAGAAGAATACATGGGAGCAAGTCAAGTTGCATGTGAGGCTATCTGGATGAGAAATATCGTGGTTGGTATGTTTGGTTCTCATTTAGATCCGACAGTGATTCATTGTGATAATCAATGTTGCAATAAACTCTCGATTAATCCCGTGTTTCATGTTAGATCTAAGCATATAGATATCCGGTATCATCATATCAGAGATTGTGTGCAGCGGAAGATCATGTTGCTTCAATACATTCCGACGGAAGATCAGGATGCAGATATTCTGATGAAGGTGCTCACCAGGAGAAAATTCGAATACCATAGAGACAAGATCGGGGTGAAGGATAATCCTTTTCTTGTTGAGAGGGAGTGTTGAGATTCAACAAGAATATCCTAGTGAAAATTATGCACCTACACTAGGATGGAGCCTCATGCTATTTTTAGTTGGAAGTATATTTTTAGAATGCATGAGAAAATTCTATTTATAGATGATGAGAAAATTCTATTTATAGATGATGTTCTATTTTTAGATGTATGTGCGAGTTCTATTTATAGATCTCATGTCTACTTATAGATGCATGTCGACTATTATTATCCCTTAATAATAGTTGGACAATAAACATTAATCTATTCTCAATGAGCACTTGGAAATAGTTAACTGAAGTGGAAAACCAGTTAGCTATAGGAAATTTGAATTCAAATGTTGGTTGGTGGTACATGCAAGTGGACTTAGTTGTAACTGAGTGATTCGAAGTTGTAACAGAGTTGGATGTGTAGTTATGTGAGTTGTAAAGTAGTTTTACTCAGTTAAGTGAGTTAAACTCAGTTGTTCTAGTTGTAACTGAAGATACACTAGTGAGAGATCAGTGAATTAATTATTTAATTAATTCACAATCAGTGGTCTCACATGCTACTGAAGATTTACTACTGTTAGCTACATGCATGTCAGATCCAGTGGAGACCCAATTGAGATGTAGGTGAAAGGGACAATTTGACTATCAGTGGTGACATTAGTGGGTGCACTCATGCAACCACACACACATTGGATTTGCCCATGAGGATTTCGCAGTCAAGGCAAGTAAGATTTCATTCATTCATGGATTGCTATCAGCTCAGAATGCACAGTGGAGGCAGGCTGTCTGTAGGCAGTAAATTGGCGCATGTATTTGCCAATTTTTGCATGACAATGTGAGACAATTGTATATTGTACTGAGAGCTCTTGGATTAGAGTTTTGTATGGGATTTTTTCATTATCCATGATATATACATAATATATGATAGTGGGTTTTTTAGCTTTATGCTTTCCCGGTAAAAACATATGTGTTATGTGTGATTGATATTTCTTCTTGATATTGCAATTGGCGATCGTGTTTTAAATTCCGCAAGAATTTTTGTGGAAGCAATTCTGTATTTAATAGTGGCATATAATTGATAGATCAGGAGAATCCAGGCAATGCATAATTTGTATTAAAATTTCTACAGAGAAATAATATCAGCACCAAGTATACCCTCCCTACCACACCAGCTACGGGCATGGATGGATTTTTTATCGATGCCCATGGCACTACCCCCAAATCAACCACGAGTATCAATGGTCTTGAAGGACTAGTCCGGGAGTAGAGCAGATAAAACCTTAGAAAAAGATAAACCATCACCCAGTGGTTCTTGTAAAAAAAGTACAACGACCTGAATAAGTTGTAGCAACCTTTTGAGAGCCAATTTTTTAATTGGGGCTAGATAAACCCCTACATTTATAAGAAATACAGATCATGGTAGAACCATATCCTGGGTGTACTTTTCTCTAAGAACCCAATATATGGAAGATTGAGTGCCGAAATCCATTTCTAGACTGGCCTTCCTAATGGCTTTGGTAATGGAAGATGGACGACCTCTAGAAGATCTGGTAGATGGACCCCTAGTATCCACACCGAGGTCGAAGGAGCGAGCATCAGTAGTGGGTACAAACGATTAGAGGAAATATCCATGACTAGTGGAGAGGCCATCAGAGTCAGTGGGCAGTCGAGAGGAGGAGGCCTTAGCCGAGGCCTGAGGAATGGTAGGTGAGGGGGGGGGGGGGGGGAAGCAACATGAAAACAAAGGGGATTCAACTTACAATTATCTAAATGAATAACAGTACCATTAGATAAATTGGGGGGATGTGAAATAATGACAGAAATACTAGAAGGGGGAGGAGCAAGAGGGATACCCGGAATAGGCGCCGAATCCTCCAGGGGAGAGTGTGTCGCACAACTTTGAGACTAATCGAGTGACTGAGCAAGTCCATTGCACCTCCGAGGGATTAGGTTACTGATGATTCCATTCAACATCCGACGCTGAAGTCACAAACACTGGTTCCGTATGTGTAGCCATGTGAACCAATGTTTTGGTTTGGGGTGCTGCCGCGATGATAAGAGGACATTATTTGTACAGATGCCCGACCTCATGGCATCGACGACATATGAAGGGGATCCCTTCGTAATCAAGCATCTGATATCTGACCATGTCATTGAAGTATAGGTTGTATCCATCATAGAGCCCCTCTCGTGTGTCCAAGTGCACTAGTACTCGGGCCACTGATATATTACCCGTCTTCCATGTAGGAATGATCATGGTCTAGGTATATCCCAAGATCCTCCCCAATGCTATGAAGTGAGGCTTCCTTCCAGAATTATAGTGGGAGACCAGGGAGACAGATCCAAATTGGTCCTGCACCAGATTTCTCCTTATCCGGGTCAAATAAAGGTGTCCAGTGCTTTAGCAGTACAAGATTCATCTCCAAGTGCCAATACTTAGTGAGGACCCAATCCACCATAGCAGGTTGAGATAATATGAGGGCAAACCAGCCCCGGTTTATAGTCAATACTCCAGGTAATTGCTCCAAAGTGCTGCCCCAAATATCCTCTATCCAGACTTTGAGCCTGGAAAATGTATAGCTCCTACCCCTGACCCTGCCCAATAGAACCGTCCGCGTAGTGTGTTCGATGTCTGCCATACTGACACCTTGACAAAAACTGAGATCACGTCTGTTCCTATTCTTGGCGCACCTTCGATTTTTCTTTCCACGTCTCGAGCTCATGCACTGAGTAACTCCAACCTGTTCGACTGGTTCATCAGAGTCACATGATTTGGGGTCATCAGAATTTGGCGTTGCAAGGGGAATGCCCTCAAAACATCCTGATGCCACCGTAGGAAAAATACTTGCGGGTTCGCTATGCTGTTGATAAGTGTGGTCCTCCCTGCAAATATTGAGGTGTTCAAAAGCTAGATCCTCAGCCCTCGTGATACCAAGTCCCGGAGCAATGCCAGAGGTCGGAGGGATGTTCGACAATTATTGAGCTTGCTATTCCCACTTCCGCAAGAAAAAAGGCGAGGGAATAGAGAAGACCAGCAAGTCCACCTGTTGTAGTAATGGTTCTGCGCAAGAAACTGAAGAAACTAGGAGTGGTTCTTCCAGCAAGGACGGTGGAATCACTGACTCACCCAAGTCCATGGCCTCCACGTTAGTATCCAGACCCCGACCCCATCTCGTGTTCCTGTGGGTAGCAGGCCAATTGAAAATCTGTACTCCTTCCAATGGGTTTGAGGAGTAATCCACCTCCTCTTCATAAATGTTTGGGGTCGCTGCCGAGCTTGGACCACAGGCCGGGTCACGTGGGTAGACAAGTGAGAACCGTTCCAAGAAACAAGGGGAAGAAATAGGCGCCGAGAAGGAATGCAATGATATGAATGGGGAGAAAGTTCAAAATCGGGATGATATCCGCAGGTCTGAGAATGAGACAACCAAGGATTTCGCTGTTAAACAAAATAAAAAACACATGGACCCCCAGCCTCACACAGACAGATATTTCAGCGACAAAGAAGTAGGTTGTTAGCAGGGTGTTACGGGCCCATAGGTCACGGGGAACAAAGGGAAATAAAAAAGTGCCACATCCATGGATAGTATCCCCCACAAATCTTGTATTAATTCCTAAAGGACCCGAAACAGAGGTGGATAACAAAAGAAAAGAATCAATAGTACTTCAATGGCATGGAGAAGGACCATATTCTGAAACCGATGTCTCCTATTATTGTCCATAGAACTGTGTTAGTGCCATGGCTAGGGTTTCGAGCTCGACACCATGGCTAGGGTTTTTTCGTTGCCAAATTTCCATTCATCTCCTGCTCCGCATTGTTACTTCTACACGTCACATTTCATTTGATCCTAACCAACATATTTTTCCCAATCAACTATTATTGCGTTTTGAATCAAAAAGTTTATATGTTTTGCAATGATCAATTTATAAGCACATTAGATGGCTGACAACCACTATGGGGTCTTAGAAAGGAATTCTCAATGTTGTCAAGTATTTTGATGCAAAAAAAATAAAAAAAGTGTTGTTACACAAGAACCAATACTGATAAGTTTTTGGTTGTCACACAAGAACCAACCATAAAATACATGTTGCAATCAAATGTCTTTCAAAGTACACTTTGCAAAGAGAATAAAGTTATCAAATGATATGATTATGAAAAGTTAAAAGAGAATCAATACAAAGTGAAAGTTTTTTTAGAAGCAAAACATTTGAAGAAGATCAACTTATGATTAAGGGAATCAATGCAAAGTCGCACGAGGACATGCAACATATTTAGTTGGGGGGAATGTTGGGCCTCCAAAATGTCATCCTCTTTTACCCTAGTTTCAATCATTTTACAATATTTCGTAATTCTTAGCCATATTTTTTTAGCTCCATAACCCTATATTAATAACCATTTTCATGATTATATAGGTTTATCATTATTATTTTCCAAGTCATTTATTTTAAGTATTTTAAGAGAATTTATGATTAAATATTAGGAAATTAATATGTTTTCATATATATATATATATATATATAAGTGGTATGAGTTTTATAATATTGTAGGCCTATTTGAAGATTCTAGAAGGGTCCTATTTGGTCACTCAACCACAAATTATGATTTCAATTCCAACACATGAAGATTTGTGGAATATTCATAGAAGATTTGGATCATTGACTAAGCACATTCAAAGGAGAAGAATTATGGATGTTTTGATATGTTTCTCCTATCAAAACAAGGAGGGAATTTTGACATGATTTGTATCTCATATTTTTAGGTGATTGGTTGTAACCACAAGAGATAAATGCGGATCTATATTTATTGATTAGTTATCTTAAGTTTTTGTATAAATAGGATTGCATCCTTCAAAGAAGCCACATCCAAAATATGATTCAAAATGTAATTTGTAAAGTGAGGATAGAGAAGAAGAGAGTTGAATTATTGTAATATATTTGGAGCTTTTCTCCAACTTTATTTTATGGAATACATATTGCTGTTTTATCTCCAAGCTTTGATAATCGTTCGATGTGCTTGCTCAGGAGTGGAGCTCCCCACCAACTGCAACTTGCACACCTCTTTCTTTTGTTGTAAATATTTATGCTATTTCATTTATTTTCATTTTAAGAAAGTGTGATTTCAATTCAACAAGTTTGATTTTCAATTCAACAAGTGTGGTTTCATTTCAAGCAAGTGTGGTTTCATTTATGCAAGTTTAGTTTAGTTTCTTTTATTTTTTTGATTCATGTTGTTTTGTTAAGATTGATTTAATTTCTTTATGTTTGGATTGGATTGACACATTAGTAATCTCGCACTATTAGTTTCAAACAAGTAATCTCAATGACTATAGATTTCATTTGTGAAGGTAGTATTCCTTGAGATAGAAAATCACTTAAAAAGAACATGCTTGGGAAAGAACATGTGCACTTTATTTTCATTTGCTTCCATTTTTTGCTTTGTAATTTGTTTCAAGTTTCTTGCATTAGTTTAATCTATTCTAAGAAAAAACCACCTAGTACATATAGTACACGCATACCTCATCAATTCACGAACCCCGATTTGAAAATTAAATGACATGTATTTAACTCACAATTAAATCACCCAACAACTATATCAACGACACTAGAAACCAATCAGGAAATAATGAATGCTAATGAGGCTCCTTCGGACTCAACAAAAGTAGAAAAGCAAAAAATCCTCGTGGAAAGAAGACCCCCTTCCGAATCCACAAGGATTATTGTAGGAAAAACATCTTCTTGGGAAAATTAGGCAAAAGAGGAAGAGTCCAATTTTCACATGCCAAAGAATGATATGCTGGAAATAGAAGAAAATACGTGCTAAACTCAAGTTGGGAAGAAAGGAAAAGGAATTTCACTAAAAAAACAAGAAGTTGGCCCAAGTCAAAACAAAAGTAATGAATAGTGGATTGCAAATGTATTTGGATATTGGGAGATTTTTGGAAATTTTTTAGTTGGAAAAGGTTTGAAATTTTTGTGCCATGGGGAACTCATTTGAGGGTTTGGATTCAACCACCATGCTCAATTTCAAATCTACAAAAAAATTTAGAATATATAAATATTTTAGCTTAGTAACTAGATTTTCTTAATAATATGAATTCCTACCTATCTCTTTGAAAAAATAACTATTAAAATCTATTTAAGATTAGAAAGTTGCTGTATTTGATTTAAAGTCTCACACACAACTTCCCAATTTTTAATTGAATTTAAATGTTTTTAATTAACTCCAACAATATAATTGTAGTAATCACACCATAAAAACCTCCTTAAAAATAAACGGGTATTGTATTTTATTATGTCATCACCAAGTGATATTTTGTAATCAAGTTGAGGAATTAGTCTGACAATAAAAAAAATAAAATTATTATACAATTTATAATGTTTTACCTTAATCTTAAAGTTTTCGTACGGAAAACAATTTCACTGACGAATGACCGCCGCCACCACCAGGGATACAAACGCTGAGGTGAGACGTCAGCCTGTCAATCGAGGCGAGCCTTATATCCCAGTCTATCCGTCCATAAATGCACTGAGAGAGAAAATGGCCACCGTCAGATTAAAGCAATAAATGATCCTAGGTGGCCATTTCGTCTCTCGATGCATTTATGAGCCGATAGACTGAGATATAAGGCTCGCCGTCAACCGGCCTGTCCATCGATGTTTTTTTGAACAATTCTTATACGGTAAACCAACACCATTAGAAGCGAATGAGACCTCAAAGAAGCTGTATTTTGTCAACCACCGAGGGATTTTGCTGCAAGGCAATTTGCTACCGTCTCATAAACACCCATAGTATGTGGATCAAGAGTGATTTGTATTTTTTTAACTCACCTTTGAACTTGTTGGTGTATGCTACCATCAGAGTTATTATTTCGTATGGTTTACTTGATATTGAACCTCTCTTTAATTAATTCAATGAAGTAAGTACTATGTAATGAACCTTCTAATTATGATTATTCTCTCCTGACAAAGGAATGAGATTGGGTTTAGGAATGATGTTTCCCCATGCCCTCTGACCTAAATGCTTCATAATGGTTGAAAACGATTTATATATCTTTTATGCTTATCATTATCTTATTATTTTGAAAGCCTGAATATCTACTAGAAACTTATAAAAAGATCATACACGGAAACTATGCGTGGCCCCATTATGTCTAATTCATATTCTTTATGATGGTTGAAAATTGTGGTTTATACCTTCTTACCACATATGCATTATAATAATTGTATTTTCAATAAATTAAATATATATTGGAATATTCATAAATAAATCATTTTATATATTTCAACAGATTATCTTTTTAGCGTATACAACATTAGTGGAGCTTCTTGGCCTTGTTGTTTAAATATTTACCCATGAAAAGTTTGAATACAAATTCTATACATGAAAATTTAGTGATAACAAAATTAGGTTAGGTAAGTAAATTATGTAATTTAGTGATTTAATTTAATAACAAAATTAGGTTAGGTAAGTATTATAGATATGAAACATGTGTATGTTTTTCAAGATAGTGGAGTATAATTTTTTCATTATTTATACCATTTAAAAAAATATAATTTAAACAATAAAAAATAAGATTTGACAAAAAATAAATTTTCTAATTTTGATTATAAGTTCAAAATATTTAATAGTTAGATAATGCTATTTTCAACTATAACAATTTACCTATTTACTTATTTGATCTATATCTTCGAATTTGGTAGATTATGAGTTAAGATAGATCTAGACTGGTAGGATAGTGTTTTGTGTAGTAATTATTATATCTTTATTATCGTAATTTATGTACAATTTTGCATTTTGATTTTGGTATTAAATGTATTTTTAATTTTTTTATTAAATTGTATATTATATTAAGTGTTTTTTTTAAATGAATATTTTTTAGTTTGTTTTGAAATGTTAGTCATTCTTATATAATAAAAATATCTACTTGGTAGCAATGTGCAAAAATGGAGAGATAGAGACATTGCCACCACATGACTCTTGTTATGTACTAGATAAATTTTTAATGTTTGTGTTTTCTTTTGTCACATATAAATAATTTAATATTAAATTGACTAAAATTATATATTTTAATTATATAATTAATTTAATAATTTTGATATTTTAAATCATTAGTATTATTATTATTATTCTATATTATATTCTATTTTAAAGTAAAGGAGATTAAGTGAGTGGCGGAAGGATGGAGAATCAGAGCGACAGGGTTTCTAGGACAAGGGGTTTGGGTGAGGCGCCAGCGGCTCCCCAGGCTCTAGTTTCTGGGTGGGTAAGGATTCATGCCACGATAGGGTTGTATTTCACAAATGGAGGGCCTAAGCAAACTGGGCAAGCAGAGGCGAACAGTGGAGAGAGGAAGCCGATTGTATTTTTGCAGCAAAGCACAGTTCTGGAAACTCCCATCTCAGGCATACATTCAGATCTTGATTTTGGTTTGGGCCCGTTGTACTCGCACGCGGAAAATGGATTTCCTGGGGTCTGGCTGGCGTTGGAATCCAGGCCTTGGTCTCTCAACGCGGAGAAAAGGGATCGCAGGACAGAGCTAGTAGACCGGAAACAACCGATGGAGCTGGAGGAATGACACCTCAAAGGACGTGGGGGATGGGCGATCTAGCTGTGGATCTTCCTAATTATGCTTGCGGATTTGAAGAGGACCTCAAGCACAACATTCAACCAGGGAGTTGTGATGAAAGGCACGTCTCCCCAATTGGATCTGGCTCGATACAGAGGTTGCATTTTATTCAGGTAACCACATCTCGTTTCTTTGTTAATTTTAGTTCTTGTTTTGCAGTCAAATGCCCATATCTATATCCCTAGGGATCAGGACACACGCCCATGAAGTGGGCTGATTGGGGTTTGACTCCTTGGTTACCTACGTGGAAGATTTGATGGAAAGGGTGGTGCAGGATTGATTACACCCCGACACACTCCATATGCATTCCCTCTCTGCTTTATGAAATTAGAGAGAGTCTGGCCAACAGCACAGGGCTATGGGGTTTACCCACAAACTCCACAAATCCATAGAAACGAGGAGGGATCCCTGGAAAGGAGGCCCATTTTCAGATTTTCATTAAAAATTTAGATGGAAAATCCAAAAGCTTATGGGTACAGGAGACAAATATGATTTTAGATCTGAAGGGAAAGATCCAGATTTCTATAGGCATTCTAGCCATGAAATAAAGCCCGATTCATGCTGGGAAGCTACTACAGGAGGGATGACGATTAAAGGATTACTCCATCCAAAGGAGCTCTTCCATTGTTCTGACCTTAAGGCTCAAAGGAGGATCAGAAGCAGCAGGAGGAAGTACCTCAACCAGGACAGAACAAAACAAGAAAAATGAACAGAAGTCAGGAACCAACACTTTCAAATCTGGAACCTCAAATGGTCCATCTTACAGGAAAATTTTACAAGGAAAAAACTCAGCAGCAACACCAATAGTACATACTAAAAATTCTCCCAAACCTTATATTGTGGAGCAGCTGAATTGCATCCTAGAATTAAACATCAAGGCACCATAAATTGAGGAACACCGGTCCACATTCAAAACACAAACAATAATATGTAGATTTAACTGTTACTGGCCAAAACCAATGGAGCTGTTTCACTGGATATTTACAAAATGGACCATGGATTGCGATATACATATTTGTTGCAAAGGGTATTTCATTGTCAAGTTTCAATCACAGGAAGGCAGAGATATCATAATTAGGGCAGGACCATGGTTCTGGGGCTCCAATGGACTCTTCATCACTAACTGGTTCCCTGATTTTGATGAAAACATGATGGAGATTACCAGGATGCCGGTTTGGGTCAGGCTATATAACCTCCCGCTCCACTTTTGGAATGAAGGGGTATTAGAGGGCATTGGTAACAACCTTGGGAGATATATCAAAACAGACATACAATGGCTGGAGGAGAGAATTTTCACTTTTGCACGAATCTATGTGGAAGTGGATCTTAGTCAGGGGTTACCGAAAAGCATTTATCTGATTCACAACAAACAAAAATGGCTGCAACATTTGGACTATGAAAATACAACGTTTAGATGCAGGATTTGTAGGAAAACTGGGCACCTACAAAACACTTGCCCGGATGAAAAATCGAAAACTAGAAAGAAGAAGAAAACAAGGAAAGCCTCCAAGGGATGGAAATTCCCTATAGGAGGACCAGAGCAAGAGATGGAAGACAAAGGGGACATACCTACATAGAGTGAGAAGGAATATCCAGTAGAAGAAGAAGGGACAAAAGAACAAGAATTACAAGAACCAATGGAAACAAACATGATCTCTCAGGCTGATCCGACAATGGATCCTACGCCACCTGAAGCACGTTCGGATGTAAGCTCGAGTGCTAACAAGAGAGCGCATGTGCCCAAAATTTTAGAATCTGATAAAGAGAACACAATATAAAACAATGAGCTGGATTTGGTTCCCTCCTCCCTGCATTCGGGGAATTGGAAAATTGTCCAAAAGAAGAAAGGCAAGGGTGAAAAACCCAACCCTGCTGGAAATATGTAATTTATTGATAGCCTATCTACATGGTGTACAAAGTACACGGGCCCTTTGGGCATCTCAAATGCTTAATTGCATGTACTAAGTGTAACTCTCATTAATTTATTAATAGAAAGTTGCCGATTTTTTATCCTAAATAAATTCTATTTTAAAGTAAAAAACAACTAAATAAATTATTATTATTATTATTATTTTTTTCATTATAATTAATAAAATAAAAATACAATACGTACAATGTGTTTGATGTTTATCATTATAACTCAGTTAACTTACATTAAGAAAAAGAGAAAAAACCAAATAAGTTGGCATTTTCACTTCACAATCAATTAAAAGTGAAAGAAAACGTTATAATAAAGTATTTTGGGTTTTTATTATAATGGATAGAACTTGTATATATATTACATTAATATAATATTAAAAAAAATAAAAAAACTTGTTTGTATATCAATCTAATATAATATAAAAAGTCGAGAAATTGGAAAAAAATAATTCCCATTTTTTTTTTGAAATTCAACATTATATTACTTTGAGAGAGAAGTACAAACAACATTACTTGGCGGTCGCGGTCAAGGCTGCCCCACAGGGAAACCAACCCATGAACCGCAATTTAAAGTCTTTAAGTTGCATATACTATGATTGACCAAAATTTCTCTGAGAACAAAGCTTAGGACCAAACAAAACTTGCCAAAAACTACAAACTGGCATGGACCATGGCCTTCTCCTAGAATACTATCATATATGGAGAAATGCATAAGAGAAAAATAAACAGTTGAAAGGAGGGAAACGATTGGCTTACCCGTTGATAGAAAGCTTGCCATCACCCATTGACCACGAACCCTATATTGTCCTTTGACCATTATTGAGCCTTGCAATAGGTATGTATTTACTCTCAAATACTGTCCTTTTTCCTCTTCTTCATCCATTTTTGTGCTATAATATAATAATATCATGGATGGAATTTGATAAAAAATGAATGAAATAGTCTTGATATGGTTTAATCGTCCAAACTAATTCCCATTGCTTTTATGATGAAAATAATAGATAAAACAATAGATGTTCCCAAAAAGGAACAACTGGATCTAATCGAGGGAAAAGAAGGCACGGCCAAATCAGGAAACGAATCAGAGAGAATGATCAACTATTCGAAATAATGCATAATTGAGGGTGTGCATGAGAGCTTGTGAGGAGATTTTGTACTATGATTATTACATGATATCCATGACATATAATATACAGATAGTTGGGGTTTTTAGCTTTAAGCTTTCCCATTAAATACTGTGTTCATATGTGTGATTGTTTGTGGTTTTAATGTGTGCATACAATTGATTTTATTTCTGCATGTGATGATCAATGGTAGAAGAGATTCTGTATTATGCATGAAGCTAAAATAGTGTGTGATTAGGAGAATCTCGATGAATAATATATCAGTTATTCAAATTTCTACATGGTATCAGAGTGATATTGATCATTGGAGCAATTGCAAAACATTGAAGCGGTTGAGTTTTGTGCTGGTGGAATTCGAATTTGCAGCAGTGTTTTCTTGGTGTCGAAGTTGAGATGTCTTTCAACGGAATGCGATTGGAGTATGCCCTTGATGGAAGCTTGAATTATATTGCATGGAAGGATAGGATGGAGGCGGTGCTGGATGATAATGGGTTGAATGAGTTCATCGATAGCGATGTTCCTAAGCCAGGTTCTAGCGATGTGGCCGCACTTAACGCATGGAAAAAGAAGGTAGTAAAGTGTCGAAGGATTCCGTTGGAAGGTGTGAAGGACCACATTGTGTCCAGCCCTCACAGTAAAGCCACTCCATTCTTAATGTGGAAGGCTTTGACAGACTTGTTCCAAAGCAGAAGTGACCAGAGGAAGTTGGCACTTAAAGACAAGCTCAGAAAAATGAAAATGGAGAAAGCGTTTGGCGCATGCCTAAGTACCTCACGCCTAAGTTCATCCAATGCAGGGATGAACTGGGAAGTGTGGGGGTTACTGTTGATGATGAGGACTTGGTGAGCTTGGCTCTCCTTGGGCTTCTGAAGATTTGGAATTCCTATCAGGACTCTGTCAATGGTTGGGAGAAATTGCCAGGATGGGAGCGACTTTGGTCGGATCTTGTGCAAGAGGAGATAAGGCGAAGTATCAGGGACAGATCTTCATCAAATAACTCTGATGAAGAGAATTGCGCTTTGGATGCCAAAGAAAAGAAGGGGAAGAGCAAGAAAGTTTCTCAATCCAGTGCGAAAGGTAAGAAGCATGACATGTCTAAGGTGAAGTGCTTTCACCGTCACCAACACAGACATTATGCCACTAGTTGTCCACAGAAGAAGAAAAATAAGCAGGCTGTTGGATCTGCAGCTGGAGAGGCCTTAGCCTCGCAGTTTGAGCTGGATTTTTCACTGAGCGCATGCTTGGTCTCCAGTGTGATGGATTCAGTTTGGTTTCTTGACAGTGGTGCATCTTTTCACATGACAGGAGATCGAGATTTGTTTACTGATATGGATGAGAAAGATCTTGGAGTGCACAATACCAAGATGGGCGATGATGGTAGATGGCATACACCTGTGACGTACCATTTTCTTTGGAGAGGGAGTCTGCAAACCCTTCGTATCAAGGAAGTGATGCATGTTCCAGGATTGAAGAAGAATCTTATCCTCCGTGGCGATGTTATAAGACAAGGATATGATGTTGTTCCCTAGCGAGGGAAAGGATTTCCTCTCGCGTAAGGCAATTAGTGAGACCCGGGAGGGATAGGGGTTCGAGTTAAGAACCTTTATCAATTGGTGTAGATGGCCGCGTAGCAATGGCAGTATGCGTAAGGAGTGGTGAGTCAGATGAGGGTGAGTTGTGGTAATCTCCGGGAGATTACACCACCTTCACTCATGGAGATTTGGAAGATACCGCAAAGAGATTTCTCACTGGCTTCCGATGGACACTTGCGCAATGATCGCTGGCAAGGGATGTACCTTTGGGAAAAATTGTGAAATCCACCTTTCACGAGAAGGATAGTCACGCCATGACAGTCCTTGAGAGAATTCACACAAATGTGTGTGGACCTTTCTCAGTAGCTTCGACAACAAAGCACAGGTATTATGCGATATTTTTTGATGATCTTTCTCGTAAGTGCTGGATCTTCTTCATGCAGAAGAAGAGCGAGACATACTCAAAGTTCTGTGAGTTCAAGGCACTGGTTGAGAAAGAATCGGGGAAGCAGGTGAAGGCTCTAAGGAGCGACAATGGTGGTGAATTCATCTCTAGCGAATTCAAGGACTTTTGCAGTGCAGAAGGAATTCAAAGAGAGCTCATAGCACCTCATAACCCACAACAGAATGGGGTTGTTGAGCGGAAGAACAGAAAGATCGTGGGTGCTGCACGGGCGATATTGCATGATCAGGGCCTACCCATACACTTATGGGCGGAGGCATGCAATACTGCAATATATGTGTAGAATCGTTGTCCTCATAGGATACTTGGCATGAGTACACTCGAGGAGGTGTTTTATGGTAAGAGGCCTGATATTTCCCATTTGAGGATTTTTGGTTCACTTGTTTACATTCATGTGACGAAGGATGCCAGGAAGAAGCTAGAGCGGACTGCGGAGGTTGGGATATTTGTGGGGTACACTGATACGCCCCACAACTATTGCATGTATTTTCCAGACAGTCGCAAGACTGTTGTGCGATGGGATATCAAATTTCATGAGGAGAAAGCCATGAAGTGTTCGCTTGATAGGGAGCCACACTTGCATACAGATGAGGAGCTATTAGTTCTTAAGGATGAGTCTTAGGATGTGGATCGGCCACAAGATGAGGTTCATGGAGTGGAAGAGACCACTCAGGCAGCGCCAACCATCAGAGGGTGGAAGTGCACTACAGAAGCTGAGCGACTGGCTCAAGATGTAGAGAAGGTTGTAGGAGCACCTACATCACAGCGCAGACAGAGACAGCCACCTGACCGGTATACTGGATACATGGCTCTTATGAGCAAGTGTATCGTGACAGAGCCATCCTCTTTCGAGGAAGCTATGGAGGACCCGACATAGATAGATGCCATGGTGGAAGAGTATGATTTGATTGTCAGAAACAGTGCATGGGGGATTGTCCCGAGGCCGGAGGGGAAATCAGTGGTGGGTTCGAGATGGATCTACAAAGTGAAGCAGGCAGCTGACGGGAGTGTGGAGAAGTACAAGGCAAGATTTGTTGCCCGAGGCTTTTCACAGATAGAGGGGATCGATTATGAGGAGACCTTTGCACCTGTCGCAAGGTATTCTTCCATACGGACGATTCTTGCTCTCTCAACGCAGATGGGGTGGCACATTCATCAGATGGATGTGAAGACTGCGTTCCTCAACGGAGTCATTGAGGAGGAGGTGTACATAGAGCAACCCGAAGGTTTTGAGATCTTCAGCAGCGAGTCGCATGTGTGCAGGCTCAAGAGAGCATTGTATGGGTTGAAACAAGCACCTCGTGCTTGGTACACACGGATAGACAGTTATTTCATCGGACTTGGATTCTCCAAGAGTGAGGCGGATCCTAACCTATACCAGATTGTGGTGGAGGGTAAGTTGCTGATCATTGTACTTTATGTAGATGATTTGATTTTGATGGGTGATGAACTGTTGATACACTCATGCAAGGATGATCTTGCAAAGGAGTTTGAGATGAAGGACTTGGGCCTCCTTCATTATT
The DNA here is from genome assembly GCA_034641835.2 of Pinus albicaulis. NCBI lineage: Eukaryota > Viridiplantae > Streptophyta > Pinopsida > Pinales > Pinaceae > Pinus > Pinus albicaulis. The sequence continues at coordinate 1,370,596,189 of CM076581.1, forward strand.
TCCTGGGATTGGAAATTTGGCAGCGCAGTGGTGGACTGTTTGTTTCTTAGGGTAAGTATGCCCGGGAGATACTGGAGAAGTTCAACATGCATGTCTGCAAGCCTGTTGATACTCCTCTTCTTGGTGGTTGGAGGAAGGAGGATGCTACTTCAGCGGAGGTAGTTGATGCCACTATTTATCGACAGTTGGTGGGGTCGCTTATGTATCTGGTCAATACACGACCCGACATATGCTATGCTGTTAACTAGCTTTCACAAGCTATGGTTAAGCCTACCAAGCTCTACTGGAAGGCAGGCAAGCATGTATTGAGATATCTCAGAGGCACATCGGGATATGGATTATGGTACAGACAGTCGGATGAGGTGAGGCTATGTGGCTTCACGGATGCAGATTGGGCAGGGAGCCCAACAGATAGAAAGAGCACATCTGGAGGGATTTTCAGTATCGGGTCGACAGCAGTTTCTTGGTACAGCAGGAAGCAGAGATCCGTGGCACTCAGTTCAGTAGAGGCCGAGTATATGGCAGCGAGTTTGGCTGCATGCGAGGCTATATGGATGAGGAAGATCCTGGTCGGGTTGTTCGGTTCACACTTAGAGCCTACTGTGATTTATTGTGATAATCAGAGTTGCATCAAAATCTTGGTTAATCCAGTATTTCATGATAGATCTAAACACATTGACATCCGGTATCATCATATCAGAGATTGTGTGCAGCGGAAGGTCATGTTACTTTCATACATTCCCACGGAGGATCAGGATGCTGATATCTTGACGAAGGCGCTCACCAGGAGCAAATTCGAATACCACAGGGGCAGGATAGGGGTTGCAAATAATCCTTATCTTGTTGAGAGGGAGTGTTGAGATTGCAACAAGATGATGAGCTTAGTGGAAAGGAGTTGCCTTCACTAAGTGGGCCCGTAGGCTATTTTTGGCGCAAAGTCTATTTTTAGACTATGTCTATTTTTAGACATATGGATCATGTTCTATGAGTTGCAGGATGCTATTTGTGGATGGTTGGTCAAGTTGGAAAAAAATAGATGGACTTCTATTTTTAGACATATTGGGCGGAATCTATTTTTAGATTTCTAGTCTAAAAATAGATATGTCGAATATTATTAGCTCTTAATAATATTTGGACTCTAAACATTATCTTATTCTCTTGGAGCACTTCAGTTAAGTGCACAGATGTGGCACAGGAGCTGACATAAGGAATTACGCTATTCCCGAGGGTTAAGTGGAGCTATTGCATTGATACTTCAGTTAGAACTCATGTGACAGAGTTTGGTGGAGTTGATTGAGGAAGTTAGTGGAGTTGTATTCAGTTTAACTAATCTAAACATAGTTGAGCTATTTGTATTTAGTTTAACTGATTGATACAATTAGTGAGAGTGGTGTGAATTAATTATTAATTAATTCACTATTTATAAACTCATTAATCAACTAAAGAATGCATCAGTTAACTTCAGTGCATGGACAGTTTCAGTGGAGACCAGTGCAGAGATAGGTGAAAGAGTAGGTTAACTATAAGTTGTGACTATACAGTTGCTATTTGCAGCACACAGATAGGTGGAGAAGCCCATGAGGATCGCGCAGTTCAAGCCAGGTGGTTTATCTATTTAATGAAGCCATCCCATAGCATTGATTACGCAATAGAGGCTGGCTATCAAGTGGCAAAAGATTTGAGCATGTGTTTTGCTAGATCTAGCTTGATAGTGTGTAGTAATTGAGGGTGTGCATGAGAGCTTGTGAGGAGCTTTTGTACTATGATTGTTACATGATCTCCATGACATATAATATACAGATAGTTTGGGTTTTCAGCTTTAATCTTTCCCATTAAATACTGTGTTCATATGTGTGATTGTTTGTGGTTTTAATGCGTGCATGCAATTGATTTTATTTCCGCATGTGATGATCAATGGTAGAAGAGATTCTGTATTATGCATGAAGCTAAAATAGTGTGTGATTAGGAGAATCTCAGTGAATAATATATCAGTTATTCAAATTTCTACATCCTCTGCGCGTGCATTTCCAATTTATTAGTTGTTTGTTAAAAGAATTGGTTTTGATTACTTAAAGCATAAACTATTATTTCCACTACTTTCCTTTTGTTCGATAGTTTAGATCCAGCTGAAAGAGCTTGGTTAATGCTTCAGTGCTCTCGCTTGATTGAATTATTTGAATTAAAGAATGAATCACAATTTTGGATTATAATGCATAGATGAATTACTTTCTTTAAAGCTTCAGATTTATGATTGCATCTATATTCAACGATTGGCTTTAGCATTAATCCTTGTATGAATAAGCTTGCACATACTGTGTACACACTTGAGATAAAAGGACTTACCCTGGTTGATAATTAATGTGAGGCAATTAGGAGTTTTTAAAGACACCTTTTAGCACTCAACAACCACAAACCCTGAACCTTTGCTGGCTCGATGTAGATGACACGAATTTGTCACCAACTAATTCGGGTGGAAACCACAACTACTATGCATATTAATGACAGAAGTCAGAGGAAAATGCATCATCATACTAACATGCTTGGCTTTGAAACAACCATGAGAGACACCACCTCCACCCAACATAGGCCAGACGATGTGTAGCTCCTAAGCATTCCCAATTTCGTGATGAAAAACAATGCTCGACAGTGCCGACTTCACCGATGACTTCACAAGTGGTGTCTCAAGACTAGACCCCTCCCAATTCCTTTTGCTGAACCATAAGGCCCCATCCAACGAATCCATAGCGAATTTGAGCCAAAGGCCTCCTGAAGTGCCACTCCTAATTTGCAGTATGTAATGCTATGAGAGGGTGAGATACCCAATTTCATTGTCCATATAAATATGAGAATTTCCTAGGACAGTGCGAGCATCAGAGAAGGAGCGAGCCCAAACAAAGAATTTATGGCGAAATCCGAGTCTCAGTGAAATTTCCCCACTGTGATGACTCTCATCATTGATCCAAGGCCCCACACTCCCATCATTAATATATAATTAATTTAATAATTTTGATATTTTTAACCATTAATATTATTATTATTATTATTATTATATATTATATGTTTTTAGAGTAAAGAAACAACGAAAAAAATTAATAAATATTTTTATTATAATTAATAAAAAAATATACAAAATACATACCATGTATTTGAATGTTTATCATTACAACTCATTTAACTTACATTAAGAAAAAGACAAAAAAACAAATAAGTTGGCATTTTCACTTCACAATCAATTAAAAGTGAAAGAAAACTTTATAATAAAGTATTTTTGCTCTTTATTATAATGGATAGAATTTTTATATATATTACATTATTAAAAAAAATTAAAAACTAGTCTATATATTAATATAACATAATATAAAAAAATAGAGAAATTGGAAAAAAATAATTCCCATATTTTTTTTGAAATTCAACATTATATTACTTTGAGAGAGAGGTACAAATAACATTACTTGGCGTTCGAGGCTTCCGCACAGGGAAACCAGACCACAAACACCAATTTAAAGTCTTTAAGTTGCATATACTATGATTGACCAAAATTTCTTTGAGAACAAAGCTCAGGACCAAACAAAACTCGCCAAAAACTACAAACTCGTATGGACCATGGCCTTCTCCTAGAATACTATCATATATGGAGATATGCATAAGAAAAAAATCAAATTGTTGAAAGGAGGGAAAAATATTGGCTTGCCTGTTGATAGAAAGCCGGCCATCGCCCATTGATCACGAACCCTATATTGTCCTTTGACGACGAACCCGAACCTCTGTTGGCGTAGACCACAAGACTTTGTCACCGACTAATTCGGGTGAACACCACAACTACTATGCATATTGCTGACATAAGTCAGAGGAAAATGCATGATCACACTAACATGTTTGGTTTTTAAACTATTAGGGTCCCGTGATTTGGCTGATTGGCAAGCCAAATGACAGTGTAACATCAAACCAATCTTTGGAGCCCAAGGACCTAGCCTTCTTGGACTCAGAGAGGGCTCTCTATATTTGTGTAAGGGATATATGTGTGTTTGCTTATTGTGTTCTAATTTTAGGCTAGTTATGAAGTAGGTTTTTGGTTTTGATTTTTAGTTTGTGAGGGATGAACTGATCAAAGACTAAGATAGGTAAAAAGATGTCGGATCAACTGGGCTATGGGGTCGAAAAGGTCAAGAAAGCTTTCAAGTGGTGATACAAGGTTGTTGAAAGGCCGATTTGAGCGAGGTAAAATGGATCTTTGGGTAAAATGGAGTGAGATGGACATTAAAATTGTGAAGAACAAATGATTTCAAACATAAATAGTTTAATAGTTGCCATAAACATGGTAGGGAAAACCATTAATCATGAGAAATGTAACTGTAAACTGATCAATGCATAGAAATAAACATTCAAGCCATGCACAGAGATATATGACTCTCTAACTTTAGGAAATGGCTATCAGACTTAGGGGAAATATATTTAAGACAAACAAACAACTCAAATCACTATGAAGGAATGCCTAAACATAGTATTTCAAGCTATTGGGCACTTTGAAAACAAGATTGCATAGTTTTAGGCAAAGGGCAAGATCAGTACAAGAACTCTTTGGTTCAACAAATGAAAATCTAATCAATCAAAGAGAGGTTTCATAGGTGGAGCTATGGCTATCCATGAGTAAGTAGGGCATACCATGAATCATACGTAGCATGCGTAAAACTTTAAATGAAACAAGCAAACAATATTCTTCAGTTATCAAAGAGCAATCAAGGATTCTTTGATATGACTTAGAAGGCAGAAAACATAGAAGCTATAAAGAAACATGAAACTTGAGATGCCTCCAAGGGCATGTCTCAAGTCTATTCTCTACTATCTTATAGCAAGCAAGAACCTAGAATTATGAATGAAAACTAAGAAACAAAACAAAGAGAGAGACACTATACCATTCTACCAAGTCATGGAATCCAACAACAGTCCTCTTTCATCATCCAAAAGCACTCAAGAAACTCTCCAAATACATGAGACAAGTGTTTCTTCCAAAGCTTGTACCCTTCTATTCATCAAGTCCAGCCTTGTTTACAATGAAAACCTTTGGAATATACAGGCCAAAGTCAGGAAAACCTCTTAGTTCAACTTGCAATCTCATTGGCCTATCCAAACTATCTAATTTTGTCCTTGAGGGTTTGCAAAGCCCAAGGCACAAAATATCTAACAAAATATCTCAAAAATGCTAAAAAAGGGAAATATATTGACTTTTCATAACTAATCATGTACAAAAATAGCTAAATGCACATGAAGAAAAGTCACTTTTGAAAGGTTCAATTTTTACAAAAATACTCAAAAAATACATTAGCAGAAAGTCCCCTGACTTGCCGAAAACTTTTGGAGGCCTTCCCGATGTCGAAACGAGGCCCATGATGGCTCGTTGGAAAGCTATGAATGTTTATTTTCTGAAAATATTTAGTTTGCTCCAAAATGACCACTGGAAGTCCTCCAAAATTATGCCTGTGTGTAAAAACCCAAAAAATAGGCCTTGCTAATCTATTTCCTCTTTAGTTAAAGGAGGAGGTATTTTATGTTTTCTTTGGATTGGGAAACAATTTCTTTCCATTTTTTGTGGAAGTTGATCTTGTGGCTGAATTTCCTCTTATATTTTACAAGGAAAGGCAGATAGATTGTTATTTGTTTCAACCTTTTCAAAGAGCTCTTGTGGATCCTCTATTATTTTTTGATGGATTTCATCTGGGATCAACTCTTCTTGGTCATCTTGATGGTTAGTTTGGGTAAGAAAATTATGGATCTCCTCTAAATAATCCTCAGGATGCCAATCTCCTAAGTTTTCATCAATGCTTACAAGGTGTTGTATGAGGTCTTCAGATTGATCACAACAATTTTCAGCCAATGATAGAGATGGACAATGCCCTATATATCGTTTACAAAATACTTTGTGGAAATCCTTCAAAGAAAACAAGGTGCTAGGTTCTAGGCCTTCATACCATTCTCTTGCCTTTCCTTCTAATGCACCCATGAACATTTTTCATGAGGCAGTCCTCATGCCATTCAACCTTTAACCTCCATACATGTATATGAAAATTGATGAGATGTAACAATGGGTCATCAACCTTTTCATCTCGAAAGATAGGTAGGTTTTATATCCAATTTACGTCTTTAGGAATTTTGTGTGGGAATCCAGGGATATGTTCTCTGCTCATCGGAGCATATCTCTTTTGTGTCCTTGGATCCATATTAATAAAAAAGGATCACTGTGTCTTTTCAACCAGTCTAAAGTTCTCTACCAGTGGAGTTTTTTGGTCTAATGAAGGTTGTGGAGTCGCCAGGTGGAAGATTTGAACTTTGCTATCCACCATCAGCATGATTGGGATTTCTTAATGCATTCCCACGAGATTTTATAAGGACTAGTGGAGTAATAGGCCTATTGGAGGCTAGTGGAGTCGCCAGGTGGATGTTTTTAGAGATATGTGTTTGGTTCGCCACCAATACTGATAAAAAGCCAATTTGGGAATGTTTTGGGGTTTTCTGAGTTTTATGTGTAGCCTATGAGGTTTGGAAGAGCTTCCTATAACTGAATCATAATTTTGCTAAGATGGTGAAAGAGCTAGCTTCTACTCTTCAAGCAGCACTTAAGTTTTCGAAGTTTGATTGAGTCTTTGAGAGTTACTAAGGAGTACTTAGATTGTCACTAACTCGGAAGGTCCCACCGTGATCGCAATTATGTTAGGGAGCGGTGGGATGAGTCAATTAGATAGTATTCTTAAGGTTGCTGAAATGTTTAGGGAATCTAAGTTTGTTTATCACTCAGGGTCCCACTGTGATCGCCATTATGTTAGTGTGGTGATGAGGTGGCTCAATCAGACAGTAGCCTAGAGTTTAGTAAAGAAGTAAGGCCTACTGGAGGCTAGTGGAGTCACCAGGTGGATTTTTAGTTGTTTTGAGGTATATGTGTATGGTCCACCACCAGTACTCAAAAAAACCAATCTAAGGGAGTTTTTGGGGATTTTTCTGAGTTCTTTATGTAGTCCTAAGGTTTGTAAGAGTGTCCTATAGTTGAGTCATCATTTTTCTAGGATGGTGAGACAACTAGATTCTACTCTTCTGATTTTGACTAATATTTTGAGAGTTCCTAAGGGATACCTAGGATGTTTTTACTCAAGGTCCCACCGTGATCGCCATTATGTTAGTGAGCGGTGGGATAAGTCAATTAGATAGTATTCCTAAGGCTGCTGGAAAGTTTAGGGAATCTAAGTTTGTTTATCACTTAGAGTCCTACCGTGATCGCCATTATGTTAGTGTGGCGATGAGGTGGCTCAATCGGAAAATAGCCTAGAGTTTAGTAAAGAAGTAAGGCCTACTGGAGGCTAGTGGCGTTGCCAGGTGGATTTTTAGTTGTTTTGAGGTATATGTGTATGGTCCACCAGTACTCACAAAAACCAATCTAAGGGAGTTTTTTGGGATTTTTCTGAGTTCTTTATGTAGTCCTAAGGTTTGTAAGAGTGTCCTACAGCTGAGTCATCATTTTGCTAGGATGGTGAGACAACCAGATTCTACTCTTCTGATTTTGATTGAGATTTTGAGAGTTCCTAAGGGATACCTAGGATGTTTTGACTCAAGGTCCCACTGTGATCGCCATTATGTTAGTGAGCGGTGGGATAAGTCAATCAGATAATATTCCTAAGGCTGCTGGAGAGTTTAGGGAATCTAAGTTTGTTTATCACTCAGAGTCCCACCGTGATCGCCATTATGTTAGGGTCCCGTGATTTAGTTGATTGGAAGCCAAATGACAGTGTAACATCAAACCAATCTTTGGAGCCCAAGGACCTAGCCTTCCTAGACTCAGAGAGGGCTCTCTCTATTTGTGTAAGGGATATCCATGTGTTTGCTTATTGTGTTCTGATTTTAGGCTAGTTATGAAGTAGGTTTTTGGTTTTGATTTTTAGTTTGTGAGGGATGAACTGATCAAAGACTAAGATAGGTAAAAAGATGTCAGATCAACTGGGCTATGGGGTAAAAAAGGTCAAGAAAGCTTTCAGGTGGTGATACAAGGTTGTTGAAGGGCCGATTTGAGTGAGGTAAAATGGATCTTTGGGTAAAATGGAGTGAGATGGACATTAAACTCGTGAAGAACAAAGGATTTCAAACATAAATAGTTTAATAGCTGACATAAACATGGTAGGGAAAACCATTAATCATGAGAAATGTAACTGTAAACTGATCAGTGCATAGAAATAAACATTCAAGCCATGCATAGAGATATATGACTCTCTAACTTTAGGAAATGGCTATCAGACTTTGGGGAAATACATTTAAGACAAACAAACAACTCAAATCACTATGAAGGAATGCCTAAACATAGTATTTCAAGCTATTGGGCACTTTGAAAACAAGATTGCATAGTTTTAGGCAAAGGGCAAGATCAGTACAAGACCTCCTTGGTTCAACAAATGACAATCTAATAAATCAAAGAGAGGTTTCATAGGTGGAGCTATGGCTAGTCATGAGTAAGCAGGGCATACCGTGAATCATACTTAGCATGCATAAAACCATAAATGAAACAAACAAACAATATTTTTCAGTTATCAAAGAGCAATCAAAGATTCTTTGATATGACTAAGAAGACAGAAAACATAGAAGCTATAAAGAAACAGGAAACTTGAGGTGCCTCCAAAGGCATGTCTCAAGTCTATTCTCTACTGTCTTATAGTAAGCAATAACATGGAATTATGAATGAAAACTAAGAAACAAAACAGAGAGAGAGACACTATACCATTCTACCAAGTCATGGAATCCAACAACATTCCTCTTTCATCATCCAAAAGCACTCAAGAAACTCTCCAAATACATGAGACAAGTGTTTCTTCCAAAGCTTGTATAACCATATATTGCTTCTATTCATCAAGTTCAGCCTTGTTTACAATGAAAGCCTTCGGAATATATAGGCCAAAGTGAGGAAAACCTCTTGGTTCAACTTGCAATCTCATTGGCCTATCTAAAATATCTGATTTTGTCCTTGAGGGTTTGCAAAGCCCAAGGCACAAAATATCTACAAAATATCTCAAAAATGCTAAAAAAAGGGAAATATATTGACTTTTCATAACTAATTAAAAAAATAGCTAAACGCACATGAAGAAAAGTCACTTTTTAAAGGTTCAATTTTTACAAAAATACTCAAAAAATACATCAGCAGAAAGTCCCCTGACTTGCCGATAACTTTTGGAGGCCTTCCCGATGTCGAAACGAGGCCCATAATGGCTCGTTGGAAAGCTATGAATGTCTATTTTATGAAAATTTTTATTTTTCTCCAAACTGACCACTAGAAGTCCTCCAAAAACATGTCTATGTGTAAAAACCCAAAAAAATAGGCCTTGCTGATAAACGGGGCAGAGTGTGGAAAAAGTGAGTGTTTTCCACCATTTTGGGGTAGAAAATCATCTTCAAATGTTCTGAAAATTGTTGAGTATATGCCTCTGAAATTATGGCATCCAATGATACCATTTTCATCCTTTGCGGATGCCCTAAACTGAAATGGCGATGCCCATGAGTTTTAGCCAAAAACCCAAAAAAATGACAAAAAAACAAAATTTGTCGAATTTCGCCCAATTTTGGCGATCATGCCCTTAAGGGTTTTCAGAAACATGTTGTGAAGCTGAGGCCAAAATTTGGAGCTTTGAGGTGTCTTTCCTCGATTTTGGTGCCGGGCGCCTCCTTTTAGCCTCCTTGAGTTTTTCCTGAGTGACCTTCAATTTCCACCGGGCAAACTGATTGAATTTCTTATAATGCCCGGTCATCCTCTGTTGAAGGTCAAAATCTCTATTTGTTTTATCCAAATTATTCTCCAAGTGATCATTAACCCTCTCAAGCCATGCTTCTCGATTGTTCTCTATCTCTTGTGTGAACAATGTAGTGAGAGGGGTAGATTGGAGAAGGGCAACTTCTTCTTCCTTTTGTTTCTCAAGGGACTTTTTGAGCCCCATGGTTTTTGGCCTCTTTCTTTGGGGCTGATCTTCATCTTCGCTCTCATCGAACTCACCCATGAGTATTTCCAATCTCACTTGTGCTTTGGAGGCCTCCTTTTTGTATTTGATGGCCCGTGTCTCATATACCGCCATATGGACACTCATCTGTTTGTTTTGAACTTGCAAAAAGCGATTGAAGTTTCTAGCCCTCTCAAGATCAGTCCTCAAAGCATCAATTTGGTTTTCTCTATTGATTAAGAGATTTTCTAGGATCCATGCTTCATTGTCACTATCATCACTTTGGATTTGAATGATGTTGAAATCCCTTTCCTTTTCATGACTGCTTTCTTCTTTCTCCTTTCCTTTGCTTTGGGTGGCTCTTTTAGTCTTCCTCCTCTTGAGAAATTCGACAATGGGCTTCTTGGGAAATTTTCCCTTGCTTCGGAGGGCCCTAGTGACATTTGGAGTTACCACTTTAGGCACCATTTTCCTTGATGTCCGGGGCTTGGCCACTTTTGATGAGGAGAGCATGGCCCCTTGCCTAGGAGAGGCAGCTAGCACATGCTCCATTGGCTCTTTACCCTTGCTTATTTGCTCATCATTCTTGCCACTGTCTTGGATTTATCCATGGATACCTTAACTATCCTTTTGCATTTATTTTTGAGGGTTGTCCTCCTCATTGTGTTGCATCTCTTCACCATGCTACTGTTATTTTTTATGAGGATGTTTTTCCTTTTCTTGAAGCTGCTGTTCATCATCATGAGGCTGCTGTTCATCATGCTGCACCTGTTCATCATGAGGCTGCTCACCATCACTGTGTTGCGCTTGTTCATCATCATGCTCCTCTTCATCATCTTCCTCTTCATCATACCCTTCTTCATCATGCCCTTCTTCCCCTTGCTGTTCTGCCTCACTTTGTTCTCCTTCCCTTTGCTTCCCTGTTTCATCATGATGCTGCTCATCATCACCTTCCTCTTCTTGCTCATGCTCTTTTTCCTCATCATGCTCTTTTTCTTGTTCAATGGGAAATTTGAGCTTCTTTGGAATATGATTGCTTGAATAAGGCGAAGGATGGTGAGTGGAGGGTGAATGAGATGTATGAAATGAAGGGACAGTGGCGAAATCCAGATGTGTGATGAAAGTATCCCAAGAGACTTCCTTCTTCTCAAGCTGATGAAGAATGATAACTTTGATGAGGGAGTGATGGAAGAGGCAGGCTGTCTACTGAGAAAGAGGCTTTTTCTGAACAATGGAGGCCATTTTCTCAATACTTCTATGTAGGAAGAAAGGGAGATTTAACAATTTAGCCCTCGTGAAATGCATGAGCAATAAGATATGATAGGCATAGAATCGGGAGAATCTTCCCTCACAAGTGAAGTATTTCATGATTATCTTCATGAGGGGGCGTAACTAGTCAATATATATGAGAAGGGAAAAATGGATGGGCATGAATCTCTATGCTCAGGCTTCAGAAAAGGCTTGTATTCTTCTGAGTCCAGGTGGCTTTGTTTAAACCACTTCTCCCCGACATAAGGGATTTTGGTGGCCTTGGAAATGGATCTTGGAGAGAATTTGAAATCTAGGCCTGCTAGCTGGAAGTGATTCTCTTGAAACCTCAAAGCACAAAGATGTGTCAAAGGGGAAAAGCTATTCACCTCTTGCACTCTTTGAAAAAAATCTAGACACCCAACCTCATGGAAGTTAAACAGGACTGATGGATGAGCATTCACTTCTTCAGTGGAAACAGGCTCAAATCTCCTGTGAAGGCCACTCCTACTGTATTGCTTGGGACGCATTTTGTTTTGAATGTTCTTTGCAACACCAAGCTGTCTTAAATTGCATTTGGAATGTTCTTCAAGCACACACCTTGTCCTCCTTGTCAGTCACCGTTTGACCAAGACAAGCTGTTTCAAATGCTCTGTGAAATAGTCTCCCAACACCAACTTTGTGCTTTTTATAAATAACTGTTTTGTCCTCTTGTATGCCAAACAACAAGTTTTGTGTCAAATAGAAAGCACACAGTCAATTTATTTCTGTGTTTGGGCAAGGTAATGAAAAGAGGTATCTGTGGATTTTTGTTAGAACAGAGATCTCCTTGTGTTTTGACAACAACAAGACGCCCTTCCCCAAACAACACTCTTCTGCTATTCACTGTTTATTTACAAGGTAAGACAAAACAACCTCAACTTGATTCAAAAGATCTTCATAAAATACTCTATTTTATGGAACAAAGAGGCTGCACTAGGTTTCACTGTTTTTCCACACAGAGAGGACTTTTTCAAAATGAGAAGGCTTTGAGATTATGACCACTGTTTTCCCCGTTTGATTTTTAACAAAGTCTGCTCTTATTTTACCTGTGGGCTATCAATGTTTTTTTAAAGGCAGTCAGGGTCCTTTAAGATGGTTAAAACATTCACCCAACACTGTAAAAATGTGTAACAACCACAGCAACAAAACACTCTGAGTTTGCTCAAAAACACTGCCCTCTAATCATTGTCTCTCTCTTGGCATTCATAGCAACAACATTTTTTAATTTTTCACCGAATCCCACCCTTTAATCACTGTTTTGGTCTTGGTTCTTTATATGAAAAACTGCTCTTGAAAAGCCACTGTTTATCTCATTGTTTTTTGGAAGATGAAGTGCTTTAGGCACTATTTCCTTCTCATGGAAAAACACAACAAACACCTTTTCACTCTCTGAAAATTGCCAAGAGGAGAAGTGGAAAATACCTTGGAAATCCTTCACGGGCCTTGTTTGATCGATTGGTAGCTTCAGAGATGTTTTTTGAGGGATTTTTGAGCGAACGGTACGTTCAGATGGGAGAGCGCCGCGCCGTGTAAGCTGTCGGGTCGGCCTTTGGGCAGTGGTGACCGGCGCTATAGGCGCGCCGTGCGACAGTACAACGCCTTTGTATTTTTTCTTTTAAACGCGCTGCACACTTTTCCAGGCACGCCGTGTGGGCTTAAAAGCCTAAAAACTCTGCAAATTTGCTTGAAATCCTCTGTGTCTTGCAGTGAGCAGCCTAAGGGAATGTTTGCTCGCGTTTTGAATTGCGTAATGTGATTTGGCAACGGTCAATCCACCCTCTTAAAGTCAAAACCCTTTGAACTTAACTTGTGAGGGTTAAAAATCTTTTCGAAAGAGCTCTTGGTGTAAAACAAAACATGAAGCACTGCTCCGTTATTTTATCATTTTTAAAACATCACAAACCCAAATTTCAACCAGGACTCTTTAAAGTGCCGTGGAAGACATTTTTGAAGATCTTCGTATATATGACCCTTTTTCAAAGTGAAGAAAACATCCCAAGGCTAAACTCTTTTCACTGTTTGCCTATTAAGGGAGGAAAATTGTTTCCTTTGTTCATATCTGTCCCTTCCAAGAAAACTTGCTCAAAACCATGTTGATGATTATAGATGCATGCTCTGCATGATATTCCTCTTTGACTGTGGTTGAAACTCAGTTTTATTCACCTAGGTTTTACCATCATCTGTTTATCAAAATGAACTCCTTTTAAAAACCTCTCCTACAATCAAATGCAACAGCAAGGTATTTTACCTGTTTTCATAAGGAACAAGCCTTTGTTTGTGACAATGGCATGCTTCAATTGCTTTGAGTGTTGTTCCTGAAATTAAAACACTTGTCATACCCTTTTTATACATAATGTCTCTGTGTTGTTTATTTGCAAAGTCCCATTGAGAAACAAGGCTTAAGTCACCTTCTTGTCCATTTTGATGAGTGTTTGAAAAAGATCTTCATGAACAGGAAGAGCAAACCTTATTTGAATATCAACATCACTCTTTGGCTTATGTTTAACCCAGCTCCCCACTCATAAACCTTGAACGAATTTCCACTAATTTCAACTATGTTTTTTGAAGGAAAACAATGGCTGGATTTCATGCCTGTTGATCAAGGAGAAAATCTGGAAACTTTTGATGAAATTTCATACCTTAGCAGGGCTTGTTTGATATGTCCTTAGATTTCCTTTGAAGGAAAACTCTGATAGAAGAAAAATCAAACCTCTTGGATTATCACAGTACCACTGCTTTCCTTCTGTTTTGAACACCATTTTTCTATCCATAAGCCTTCAGTTGCTTTCCTACTGCACTTAAAACCCTGCCTCTGTTCCTGGCCCTCTGCTTATTAGATGGAAGCCTTTATCACAGTGCCAAACCCTCTGCTTGTAAAATGAAGGAGATTTTCTCAGTCTTTCAACCCTCTGCTCATGTATGGAGGAGGTTTTCTCAGTGATGCCATTTCATCAGCGTTCAAACAGTGTTATCTTTCCTTTCACTGCCTATTCATACTTAAGCAAATGAAAATGACAAATTGACAATAAGCCATGATGGGAATTTTTCTGAGACATGTAATTCTGCTTTTCAAATACCTTTGTGCATCTTTAGACAATCAGAGGCAGCCTGGCCAGTATCTGCAGAGCATTTCTTGTTGTTCATAAGTGACTAACCCTTGATTGTGTTTGCAGGAGATCATTGAAATAACTCTCTGTCCTGTAGTTGCATGCCAGGCTCAAAACCACACTAGAAGCAGCTGTCTTCTCATGTTAAGTTTAATACTATATTTTGGAACACTAGTACACTTCTGCTCTTGAAAGAGACCTTGAAACACTTGTAAATCCACCTAATATCAGTTTGACCTATGGCATATGCATTGCTGAGACATAAAGGTTTGTTAGTGGCGTGACTTAAGGGTGTAATCAAGCTTTATTTGCAGAATAGGAAGGTCATCTAGGACTGGTTGATATAAGATAGAGGTTCTTTTGGCTTTTAGGGTAGTTTTCCAAGGGAAAAACGCCTAAAGCGCCACTACCTAACTTAAGGGAGACTTTTTGGACAGATTTGGAGTATTCTCTTTGGAGCTGATGGACAATTTTGTATGACTGAGGCTATATAGGGCTTGAAAATGAGGTTTTATCTCGTCATGGGATGATTGAAAAGGTAGGAGGCAAAAAATGTTTATGGGTGTTTTCTAGCTGACAAATTTGACATATTGGAGATCAGTTGCTAGAAAAATTGGCTTTAACAACTAGTCATCATCAACAGGTGAAAAATACTGATGACTAACATAAAAAGCCACAAGAGACACCACCTCGACCCAACAATATAGGCTAGACAACGTGTAGCTCCAAGGTGTTCCCAATTTCGTGATGAACAAAAATGCCCGACAGTGTCGACTTCACCGATGACTTCATAAGTGGCGTCTTAAGACTAGAACCCTCCCAATTCCTTTTGTTTAACCGTAAGGCCCCGTCCATCAAATCCATATAGAATTTGAGGCAAGGGCCTCTTGAAGCACCGCTCCTAATTCGCAGTTGTTACACAACATTTTGTCACCGTCCCTGCAATCCCCATCCTGCAAATTGGAGGACCATTTTTGTGACTAATACAAAGTGTCATGCCTTGCAAAGACCATCATTGCATCCCTTTCCATGAGGAAAACATTCCTTCTATTGACAATTTCCTGAGTAGACCATCAGAAACACATGTTTTTGCATTGGCGCTGGTAGACCGTTATTCCCTCACGCGAATGAGGAAGATTAACACTGGGCCCCATGCCCATTGGCGCTCTGTCCTAGTTAGCTACTCGCGCCAAGATGTTTTTGGAATGTTTTTTAAATATAAAGGGTGAAGTTTCCATGCTAACAAACTTCATGGGCGATTCAACCTAAGTGGTTCGACTGAATAACTACGACCACCCTATTTTGGCCTCTTGCTTCCACCTTTTAGGGAAACCTCCCAAAGGATAAGGCCTCCCTTCCACCATTGTAGGGATTCAAACCTCCTCCTTTCCCTCTATAAATAAATCTATCTCCCATTGATACACTAGCTGAACATATTATAGCTGAATAACTGAAGAGAATTCCTGAACATTTTTCTAGCGAGATAGAGCAGAGAAAGATACTTTTGTCGAGAGAGAGCTTAGGCTTGTGTCCTTGCCTCATCCCATTCCCTGACGATCCTTCGAGATGCACTTCGACTAAACCCGCTGAAGGAGGCTGCGACGTCAAGGCTTCGGTTGTAATATCTTTCTTCTATTTATATATACATGACTATTGTCTGGTTCCCATCTTGTGTTAATATGGTTTATTTTATGCAATGTGTTTAGTCCTCCTTGACTGAATAGTTACTTACGAATGCAATTATTGTCTTGTATATCGCTCTTGTCTTTGATATTTGTGCAGGAATACGAGTACCATTGCTGAAGGACCGAGACCTGTCAGGACAGAGATCAAGAGGCCGCCACTACTACAACAACAAAAATTGTGTTGGACTCCAGGTAGGAAAATCTACCCCAACCTATTTCATTCATTAGTTAGGAACCTACACCTTAGCTCGTTCCCTTGTTGCTAGACCCACTCTAAGGCTAGAGGGATCACCTCTGTTGTGAAACCAACTCCAAAAATAAAATAAAAGATATATCAACACCTTAGAAATAATCCACTTCGAAGGGGCAACCTCCAATACATTAAATGAATGAACAATTCTTGGATGATACAAATGACAAAACCTCCTTTCTATATATAGGAGTCCATGGCGCCACAATGTAATCCTAGTGGGGCCATAATGTAATCCTAGATGACCTAATAATAAAAATATAAGGGCACAATAACAATATTGGGGTTAGAGGGGGCTATAATAATAACAATAAGGGGGCTACACTAATAACAATAAGGGGATAAACTAGTAATATAGGGACCTAACATGCCCCTCTCCTTTAGAAAAGTGTTACACTCAACGCTTGAGTAGCTCTGGGTGCTTCTGTATAAAATTCTCATCCTCCCATGTAGAATCTTCAATGGGTAAGTTCTTTCACTTGATGAGATACTCCGAAATTGATCGATTTCGTAGCTGTTGAGTTCTTGTGTCCATGACCGCTTCAGGTTCCAATATGATATTTCCTTCCTGATCAAGTTTCTGGCAATATTGTTTGAACTGGAAGATTTTCACCTATAACCTTCTTTAAGCATGAAACATGGAAAATTGGATGCACTCGCAAAGAAACAGGAAGCTCCAATTTGTATGCCATAGTACCAATATTTTGCAACACCTTGTAAGGACCATAGTACTCTGGTGATAATTTATTATCCTTCTTAGCTTGCTTGAGGGAAATTTGTTTGTATGGTTGTAGCCGTAAAAATACCCAGTCTCCTACATCAAAACTTCTCTCGCTGCAATGTTGATCGGCCTGTTGTTTCATTTGATTTTTTGCCAAATTTAGGTTATCCTTTAAGAGTTGGATAAATTCTTGTTGATGCTCGATGTGATCTTCCACTGCTTGAACCTTAGAATTTTCTCTTAAAGATGATGTGATGGACGGTGGATGATATCCATAAAGTGCCATAAATGGGGTCATTTTTGCTGTAGTATGGAAGGAAGTGTTATACCACCATTCATCGAGAGGTAACCACTTGACCCATTGTGTTTGTTTATCAGATACAAAACAACGAAGATATCCTTCCAAACATTTATCACTATCTCAGTTTTACCATCGGATTGAGGATGATAAGATGATCTATGAGATAATTGAGTACCCAAACAAGAAAATAACTCCGTCCAAAAATTTCCAGTAAAAATGGGATCTCTGTCGCTCATAATAACCTTTGGGTTTCCATGTAGCTTTTGAATTGTTTCCATAAATGTAGTAGCAACTGTACTTGCTTTAAATGGATGAGATAATGCACACAAGTGTGCATACTTGGTAAGTCTATCAACTACCACCATGATGACACTCTTTCCTTCGGACTTAGGTAAACCTGTGATAAAATCCATTTAAATCTCCTCCCAACGTTGACTTGAAATGGATAAAGGTTGTAGAAGATCCATGGTCTTAATTATCTCAACTTTATTTTGCTGGCAAACCAAACATTCCGCCACAAAATTTTGAATATCAGATTTAAGGCCATCCCAAAAAAATTCTTTCTTCACCCTGTAGTAAGTTTTTAAAAATCCTGAGTGTCCTCCTAAAGGAGAAGTGTGCAATTCCAAAATAATCTTTTGTTTTAGTTGGGAATTCTTACAAATATATAAGCGATATTTTTACCATAAGGAATCATTTTTCCAAATAGATGTATCAGATGTACTAGGATCTTGCTGCAACTTTTGAATGAGTGTCCACACTTCTTCATCTCTCTTCCATTCATCCCTTGCTTCGGTTATCCAATCTGGTTGGATAATAGAAATTGCACAAAGCAATGCTTCCACCTCTTCATTTTTTCTTGAGAGTGCATCTACAACAACATTTAGCTTCCCTTTTTTGTAGATTATTTCAAAGTCATAACCCAACATCTTTGTGACCCATTTTTGTTGCTCTTCTGAAGATAGTATTTGTTCCAAAAAGTGTTTAAGGCTATCATGATCAGTTTTTACCTTGAAGTGTCTTCCCATTAGGTAAGGTCGCCATTTCTTTAGTGCATGTAGTATTGCTAACATTTCATTCTCATAAATAGCTTATACTTTCCTTTGATTGGACGACTTTCAAAAGAAATGGGTCTTCCTTCTTGCATTAAAACATCACCAATTCCATTTCTTGAGGCATCACATTCCACAATAAAGGTTTTTTTGAAGTCTGGCGTAGCTAAGACCGGTGCTAGGTACATTGTCTCTTTAAGATGTTCAAAGGCCTTAGTTGCTTCAGGAGTCCATGAAAATGCATCTTTCTTCAATAATGTTGTTAGAGGTGCTGCTATTCTCCCATAATTCTTAACAAACTTGCGATAATACCCTGTTAACCCGAGAAATCCTCGCAACTGCTTTATGGTTGTGGGGAATTTTCATTCCTTAATGGATTTAATTTTGTTAGGGTCTACTTTAACACCCTCGTGAGATATAATATGACCCAGATATTCCAACTCTTGTACTCCAAAGAAACATTTGGATGTTTTTGTATATAATTTTTTCTCCTGCAATAGTTTGAGCACCCTGTCAACATGTTCAACATGATCCTTCCAAGACCTGCTGTAGATTAGTATATCATCAAAAAATACTAGCACAAATTTTCTAAGGAAGGGTTTGAAAATGGAATTCATCAACCCTTATGTAGAAGGTGCATTGGTAAGGCCAAAAGGCATGACCAAAAATTCATAATGACCCTCATGAGTTCGAAATGCTGTTTTTGGAATATCTTCAGTCTTCATTCTAATTTGATGATATCCTGAACACAGATCCAACTTGGTAGAATAAATTGCTCCATGTAATTCATCCAATAATTCATCAATCACAGGAATGGGAAATTATCTTTAATGGTGAGCTTATTGAGCTCCCTATAATCCCGACACATGCGCCATGATCCATCCTTCTTGTGTACCAATACTACAGGAGCAGAGAAAGAACTTTGACTAGGTTGAATTATACCCGCCTCTAACATTTCTGCAATCATACGTTCAATTTCGCTCTTTTGGACACAAGGATATCTATAAGGCCTGATGTTTGGAGGAACACTTCCTGGAATCAAATGAATAGCATGATCATGATCACGAATAGGTGGGAGTCCTTTGGGAGTTTCAAATAGCTTGGAATGATTGTCCAAGATCTTTTTGGAGATCTGCAGAAATAGATGATTTTGATGTTGGAACTTCTAGTGAGCATAATTGTGCAATTACGCCTTGTTGTTATTTCTTCAGAAGCTTTGTCATGAAATTAGAGCTTATTATATTTCCCGGCTTCCCTGTGATACCCCGTAATTCGACTTCCTTTCCTTCTGAAAAAAAATTCAAGAAAAGTTCTTGAAAATTAAAAGCTATCGTCCCCAGAGATTGTAACCATTGTACTCCTAGTACAACATCAACACCTCCCATAGGAATGGAAAGCATTGGACTATTCAATACATATTCCCCCATGGTTAGCTTGATATTATGGCATTTTCTAGAGTAATTTATAGTTCCTCCATTTGCAACCATCACTTGACATTCTGGTGCTGGGTATAGGAAACAATTCAATTCCTTGGCTACCTTACAATGAATAAAATTATGGGTGCTACCTGAATCAATCAACACTATTACCTTTTTATTCTTGATATGTCCTTCTATCTTGAGAGTTTGAGGAGTGGTAATTCCCGCCAATGCATTACACGATATGGTCGGACTCATTTCTTCCTCTTCTAGGGCTGGTTCCTGGTGTATATCCTCTTCTTGTTCATTTTCTTCTTCCTCTTCACAATCTATGTAAAATAATTTCTTCTCAGCACACTTATGACCTTTAATGTATTTGCTATCACAACTGTAGCAAAGCCCTTTTGCTCTTTTTTCTTCCAATTTTTGTGGTGTCAACCTTGTAGGTTGTGGAAATCTAGGAGTAGCAACACTCCCCTCTTTATAGAAGTGAGTGGTAGGCTTCCTTGTCGCCATAATTTTACATTCAATTTTTCTTGCCAACCTGAATGCCTTCTCCAATGAATCAGGTTCCAAAACGCGAACTTCATATTGGATGTTATCCTTTAAAGTACCTATGAAGAGATCAATCCTGTGTTCCTCTGGAATATTAGTTACCCTTATATTCAATTTTTGGAAGTCCTCAATGTGCTCCCCCACTAAACCATTTTGTTTGAGATTTATCAATTGGCTAAAGAAGGTGTTGCTCTTTGTATCCTCATAATGTGCTATCATTTCCTCTGTAAAAATTGACAAAGTGACAATTTTTTTACGGGAGTAAAGCCATCGATACCCTACAAATGTATTTTGTTCTAAAAGTAAAGTTGCAATGCGTAACTTTTGTGTGTTTTGCACATTATTGATATCAAAATATTGCTCCATCTGTAGTATCCATGTTACGGGATCCTTGCCATCAAACTTCCTCATATCCATCTTTGGAATATGGTGGTTCTTCCGTCCAACATTAGAGTTTATGAAATCATGATTAACATTTATTTTGTTCTCATCATGGGTTTCCTCTACTATCTTTTCGCTATTAGGAATCATTTCTTGTATCAACTTTGCCAAACCTTCGATGTCTACTTTTATGTTTTCCATTTTTTTATCGATCTTAGCTTCCATGCCATCCATCTTAGCTTCCATGCCCACTTCCATGCCTTCCATCTTAGATTCCAAACCATTCATCTTAGCTTCCATGCCTTTCTTCAAACCATCCATCTTAGTTTCCACGCCTTTCTTCAAAATTTCCATTTCATTTTTTGTTGCTCTTTGCGATAGCGAAATTTGGTGCACTTGCTCTTGTAATTTTGATATCTCATGTCGTGTTTCTTCGTCTTCATGTGTCACAGTAGAGCCTTCTGAAGGCTTAATGGGTGTTGAATTCTTTTTAGGGGCCATTTTAGAACCCAATACTGATATCTATTCTTCAATATGCCCTTGGAATAAATTCCAACTAATTTTATTCAAACGAGACTTATGTAATTCGAAACAAAATACACACATTTTTCTTGCTTTTGAGAAGTGCGATATTGAAACTAAATTATATCTATGATTTCGGATCTTCAATATCTGAAATTTGGTATTGAGGTAGCCCTCTGAATCCTCTTTCTATTGCCACAAGTTTGACCTGATTTGGGTTCTTGAAGACAAAGTTGTGCCCAATCTCCTACGATGACCTAATTATGGACTAGTTAAGTAGAGCGAACTTGTATTACTTGCCACGTGTCACTGCTTCCTCCTTCGGCTCTAAAATTGATATATAGGAAACTACATTCCGTGTGCTTGCGTCGACTTTTTACAGAATTCCAATCCGATGCTCAGGGAGAGAGTTATGAATATTTTCCACGATCACCTCTTTGAGATGAAATTTGGGAGCTTGAAAAAGTCCTAACTTCCACAGAACATATCTTCGACAATATTGCGAACCAAGATCTGAAATTGTGTGATGATGTTCCTCAGGAGTTCAGCTTCGTGTTCTAAAAATTTCAGATTTTGAGCCTTCGTAGAAAAAACGTTATAGCGAAAATTCCGCGAGGACCTGTTTAAGTTAAATTGAGGAGCTTTCAAAAAGACCTAACTTCCACAGATCATATTTCTGAAAATATTACGAATCAAGCTCTGAAATTTTGTGATGATGTTCCTCAGGATTTTGGCTTCGTACTCTAAAAATTTCAGCTTCTTAACCTTCGTAGAAAAAAAGTATAGCAAAAATGTCACGATGACCTGTTTGGAGTAGCGAAACCATAGAATCCAAAGCTTTGATCCCAAATGTTGTGAAACCAACTCCAAAAATAGAAGAAAAGATATATCAACACCTTAGAAATAAGCCACTTCGAAGGGGAAACCTCCAATAATTACATGAATGAACAATTCTTGGATGATACAAATGACGAAATCTCCTTTCTATATATAGGAGTCCATGGGGCCACAATGTAATCCTAGTGGGGTCACAATGTAATCCTAGCCGACCTAATAATAACAATGTAAGGGCACAATAATAACAATATTGGGGTTAGAAGGGGCTACAATAATGACAATAAGGGGGATACACTAATAACAAAAAGGGGCTAAACTAGAAATATAGGGACCTAACAACCTCTGTCCGTAGAGGGGATTTATCTTTCCAACAACAGTATGTAATGATATGAGAGGGTAAGATACCCAATTTCATCATCCATAGAAATATGAGAATTTCCTAGGAAAGTGCGAGCATCAGAGAAGGAGTTAGCCCAAACAGAAAATTTGTGGTGAAATTTGAGTCTGAGTGAAACTGTCCCACTTTGATGACTCCCATCATTGATCCAAGGCCCCACACTCGAAAATGAAATATGACTACAGGATTTGCTACAACATTCTTCCACAGGAAGTCGATCGACATCCTCGAAGCTCATGAGTTGTGAATGGCCATGCCTAATCTCCATTCGCGAGAGAAAATCAGAATCCCAAATGCCAGCATGGAGACTGCTTGACATAGAACTATAGCTCCAATCGACATGACTGCTAACCATTACTATAACCTTAGTTACAGAGCAAAATCCTTAGTCAGACCACATGCAGGCGATGGCCCTATATTTTTCCCACATGCTTATGAATTAATCTACAATGAATTGAAATGAAACAGGCTGATAAAACCATAAAATAAACCCATTATGATACTGAGACTTATGTACTTTTCAACCGAGTTGCAAAAGGTTAGGAGCGTGATGGTATAAATGTAGTGGTAGACCAGGTCTGAGTATGAAGCATGTCTGCCTAGCTTGTGCTTGGAAGCTCTTAGAGTAGTCATGTCAAAGGATTACCTTGTATGTTCACCCATGGTGGGGGTAATTCCCATAAAATTATATCAATATTATTTATTTTATTTTATTTTTTTGAACATAAAAGGATCACATATTTGTTATTTCATTGAAATCAAAGTACACATATTACTACTATTCAAATACATATTTCTAGATATGTTTTCTCAATTAGAACAAAAAAAATAAAACAAAAAAATAGACAAGATCCCAATGATTACAAAAGTTTCAAATAAGAAAAATGTTGCATGCATTCACCTTTAGGACACCACTCACTTTTTCTGTTATCACTAAATGTCTAATAAACTGGAGTAATTCCTCAATGTTGGTAGATTCTTTATTGCCAAGGATTTAGGGCCAAACTATGTAATGTGTTGATCCCTAAGAACCAATCAATAACCACCCAAGAATCACCAAAGATTTAAAGGCACTTCACATGCCTAGATATTGCAAAATTGAGGACTAGCCAAAGCCCAATTAATTATGTATTATTATTAGAGCTTGGCCCTAACTTCGAGCTAAGAAGGAAATAATCATGATTATTTAAGTGAAATTCTACTGTCACTCCCAAAAATCCTTGACATGACTCTTAGCTCTATTAAGAAAAGCCCAAGCCTTAGAAGTATCAATGATGGGCCCAATAAAAATCCTATTCCACTCCCAAAAATCCTTGACATGACTCTTAGCTCTATTAAGAAAAGCCCAAGCCTTAGAAGTATCAATGATGGGCCCAATAAAAATCCTATTCTTTTTCTTTACCTCTCAGCTAAGTTCCTTCATTGCTATTTTTGATTTATGCACCACAAGCCAAATATTTGGAACCTATTATAAAAAAATGGTTTAAAACATTTGAAATATTATCTTTATTATGAAACAATTGATTATATTATTATTATTATGTGGATATATATATCTATTCTAGAATTGAGTACCTATATTGACACATTTTCAAAAGTGCCACTAAAAAGAAAAAACATCTTCTTATTAATAAAAGTAAAAAATAAAAAACATCTTCTTATTAATAAAAGAAAAAAATAAAAAACAAATATTATCCATATTAACATCTTTTCAATAAATGCCAATTTTTTTTGTTTTTTGTTTTTTTTTTTTGGACAAAAACAAAAAATCTTAGGAAAAGAAAACATCTCTATCAATTAAAAATCATTTTTATATCACAATTAACTATTTAAATAAAATCTTATAGGACATATTCCAAAACACAATCAATTAAAAAGCATTTTTATGTCACAATTAATAAGTTAAATTAATTAATAAGATAAAATTTTACATTCACATATTCCAAACACCGGTTGATTGAGCTGCAATGAAAATCCTACTTAAAAAAAAGTGACAGATCTTTGTCACTGCAACATATAAAACAAAGCAAGTAGTCTTTAGTGTGACTTTTTGAAGGCTTTTACAGTGGTTTTTTCTGGTGTAATTTCTCTAAAATCCGGTAGGAATTTATTGAAAAGAGAAGTTTGATTGTGATGAACTAAAGTTGGTAGTTCGAAACGCGTTGGTCCCTAAAATTCTTATGTGATGTCCCGGAAGAGTTATAATTAAGAAGTTTGATTGTTAACCTTGCACAATGGAAGTGCCTTAGGGGTTTTTGAGGGTGTTGAATCCATATATAGAGTCAAAAAATCAGTTTAAATAACAAAAACCAAGATTTTACCTCAAATTTTTTCACCGGATTCCAGCACCTAAAACTCCAAAAAGTCGTAGTAAAGACAACTCCTAAAACAAAGCTGTAGTCTAACTAGACTGCGTTTTTGCCTTGAAAATTATGGAAATTTTGTAAGATTTTAAGAAAATCTGACAACGATTTTTGTAAATCTATGTTATAACTATTAAACTTTAATATTTTGGGTGCCCTGAAGGTTTTTGATAATGCTGAATCCATTTCCACTATCAAAATCATGATTCAAACCCTGTTTTTTCACCTGAATTCCTGCCAATTTTAACCATCCGGACAATTCCTCCGTTGACACCTTCATATTGCCCAAATTCAATGTCTGTAAAAGGCCAAATCACTGCGTCCCTGACTATGTGACAATGTAGATAATCACTACCTTGTATTTGCAGAGACCTAATCCTATATGACTAGGTTGATAGTCACTACCTCGACAATGACCTATTTCTGTGCATCGTGCCTTTCCCCTATCCAGGGTTTCCAAATATTGATAAATTGTGTCTCCGAGGTTTCCGATCAACTCCAATTACACTGCCTGCTACGAATTTGGAATCTTCATCAGCTGCCATGGACGCTCTTTTGAAGCAATTTGAAAGACTTCAGAGACCAATTGATCTTGTGCAGACACTACATGAAACCCAAGTGAAGCAAGTCCCTGCACGCTACATCCTTCCTTTGGAACAGAGACCATCTCGTCCTCTTCAAATTCAGCAGGTTCTTCCTGTCATTGATCTAGCAGGCCTGGAAGACACCGATCAACGCTTCAAGATTGTTAGTCAAATAGCCCAAGCATCTCAGGAATGGGGTTTCTTGCAGGTATGATTGCCATTACAGTTTTTGCTTTCTTTCTCTTTTCTGTGTTGATTATCCAACCAACTTCCCAATCGTTTGGGATTCTGATTTCATGTTTGTTTTGAAGATAATAAATCATGGCATACCTCTGTCATTGCTAGAGACTGTGAAACGGGTTTCACAGGAGTTCTTTGATCTTCCTCTTGAAGAGAAACGGGAACAGTGCCCTGTGAGGCCTGGTGTTCACATGCTTGAAGGCTATGGCCGCTTCTTTGACATCTCTGATGACACGGTCCTCGATTGGGTTGATGCTCTTGTTCATTATATTTCTCCAGAGTGGGCCAAAGCAATTGAGCACTGGCCCAAAAACCCCTCCACATACAGGTACAACTCTATACACACTCTGTGAAACCTTGATACTGAGCTTGCATCCATTCTGATACATTTCTGTGTGCACTATGAAGAGAAACATATGAAAAATACGGCGAAGAGATAATGGGGCTTATGGAGAAATTGCTGGGTCTTCTTTCCGAGGGTTTGGGGCTGGACCCTAAGTATATTCAAACCCTCAATAAGGAACCCCTGCTCCAACTCAGAATCAATTATTACCCTCCTTGCCCTCAGCCAGATATGGTGAATGGGCTTAAACCCCATTCAGATGGAGATATGCTCACTGTTCTGCTGGATGATGGGGTGGACGGTCTCCAGGTCCGGAAAGACAACGACTGGTTCACTGTGCCCTCTGTTCCTGGAGCTCTTATTGTCAACATTGGGGATTTGTTACAGGCCAGTGAAATTCTTTGAAATTTTTTTGGGATTTTAATAATTTGTATGATTTGGACTAGGTGTTTGGGTTAAACTTTAGCAGAGTGTTTGTAAAATGATATGGGGATTGTGTAATGGCAGATAGTAAGCAATGGGAAATACAAGAGTGCCGAGCACCGGGCAGTATCAAATACAAAGCAGAGTCGCATGTCGATGGTTATATTTCTGAGTCCAGAAGAGGATGTGTTGATTGATACTGCTCCCGAACTGATCGATGAAGCTCATCCCAGCCTGTACAAAGCCGTTAAAGCTGGGAAGTATGCAACTGAGTATATGAGCAAGGATTATCGAGGAAAGGACGCTGTACATGCTTTACGTAAAGAAGAGGGACAGGAAGTCAATGTCTAATCCTTCAAATTGCATTTCTATGAGATGTCTATCTAGAGGACTGTTCTAGGTATTTGAGTGAAAGCTCTAACCATAAAATAGCTGTAGGTGTTTTGAGTGGAAGATATAATTTGCAAGTGTATTATATATGCAAAATAAAAATATATGCATGTGTGTTTAACTTCATAGCATGTGTTGAGATGTTTTGAGTGGAAGATCTAATTTGGAAGTATATTATATATATTATATTTGTGTCTTACTTCATTTTGGTTTATTTTTGGATAAATGGATATTTATTATTTTTATTATAAGTTTTATTTATTTAAATTTATTAAATAAATGAATTATTTTAAAAATAATAATAAAATAATATTTTTATAAAAATTAAATTTGATAATTTGAAAAGCTTAATTATATATATATATATATATTATTTTTTATTTTTTTGAGTTAAATATTAATAATTAGCATAAAAAATGAAAATATTAAGTAATATAATTTTTAATTTGATGTTAGATTTTTTTGGGGAAAATTTTAAAAACTTTTAAAATTTTTAGATTAAAATGGATTTATATTAATTTGTTTTATATAAATAAATTTTAATTTGCTTTTTGTTTTTATTTTTATTTATTTGAGATTAAAAATCAAAATCATTTTTCTTTCATTACATTTTTTTATTTAATATTACTAGTCTATATACACATATGTCTAAATAGACACCACACTCCACCACACACTCTCTCAATTGCTAGAGCTCACAACACCTCACTACCTTTCTTGCAATTACAAAGGACCACTAAACATATATAGAGTAAAAATACAAATGTGGGATGACATGGCCCTATGGATTCTAATTTGTTATACATTAGATTAAATGTCTAAACAACTTTATTAGCTATTTTAAACAAATTTCATACTACTTCACAATACTTATTTCTCTAAGATAAGTTCCATGATAGAATTTATCCATTTTGCATTGTGCTCAATGTTAGTTTAATTGCTTTTCATTAACATTAACATCACTAACACTTTGTCCAAGTCTTGCATATTTTAATACTACCTTAAAGTATCTTTAACAAATTCTGATAACCTTGCTACTTTTTAAACTTTTTATTCAACATGTACCTTACATTCTTATAGGTCATCTGCAACAATTGGTTTTGGCATTTCATCTTCTATTGTGTTTCATCATTTATTAAACCATTCAATTTACCCTTTCAGTAATTAGTGATGTCTATTTAGTCAACATGTCTCCATCGTCAAATACACATAGACATCCCCTCACTCATATGATCTAACTAACACAATATTGCTAATAAGACTCCATAGAAATCTTTCAATCTGTCTCATTTATCCAATATTCGTCATAGACATCAACATATACATAATACCAAACCGTAATCTAGTCGATACATAAATGAAATTTGTCTTTGATATTCTTTTAGTTGGTTATTTTCTATCAATCTATGGACTTGGTTCAATCAACTTCTTCAATGAATCCCACCTTGATTTCTCTAGTATTCTTTTAATCAATTCAATTTAATATTAGCTACCCTAATGGGTTAGGTGGCCTACAAAATTTGTAAGGCTACAAAATTAGTAACTAAGCGATCTCATGTTTCTGAGAGCTCAGATTCAAATAAAGAAGCCCTAAACCTTCCAAGAAATAATGAGCTGGTAGTTGTTACAACTACTCCATCTCTTGGGGTTTGGATAAAAGTCCAAAAGAAAAAAAGGAAAAAAAGAGAATATGAGTTCTTTTGGGAAACTATAATTTCTTTTTTTGGGTAGCTTTACTACTATGAGTGCTTATTGCACATTCTCTGGTCCCTTGGGGCAAATTCTTGAATGCACTTTGTGAATCTACACAATGTAGCTTTTCATTTTTATTAATAAAAAATTGTTGATTTTTCCATGGAAAAATAAATAAAAATAATCTCTCTCTCTTTCTCTCTCTCTCTATATATATATATGGAAAAAATAATTCCCATATTTTTTTTTTGAAATTCAATAATATATTACTTAAAGAGAGAAGTACAAACAACATTACTTGGCAGTTGAGGCTCCCCCATAGGGAAACCAACCCACAAACACCAATTTAAAGTCTTTAAGTTGCATATACTATAATTGACCAAAATGTCTATAAGAACAAAGCTCAGGACCAAACAAAACTTGAAAAAAATTACAAACTGGCCTGGACCATGGCCTTCTCCTAGAATACTATCATATATGGACCAATGCACACAATCAAACAATTGAACATAGGGACAACGATTGGCTTGCTCATTGATAGAATGCTTGTCAACACCCATTGACCAGAAAACTTGTATTGTCCTTTGACCATAAACCTTGAACCTCTGCTAGCTCGACATAGACCAAAAGACTCTGTCACCAACTGGTTCGGGTGGAGACCACGAATACTATGCGTATTGATGAGAGAAGTTAGAGGAAAATGCATGATCATACTAACATGTTTGGCTTTGAAACAACCACATGAGATACCACCTCCATCTAACATAGGCCAGACGACGTGGAACTCCCAGGCGTTCCCAATTTCGTGATGAACGACAATGCTCAACAATTCCGACTTCACTGATGACTTCACAAGTGGTGTCTCAAGACCTGACCCCTCACAATACCTTTTGCTGAACCATAAGGCCCTGTTCATCGAATCCATAACGAATTTGAGCCAAAGGCCTCCTAAAATTCCACTCCAAATTTGCAGTATGTAATGAACCGAGAGGGTGAGATACCTAGTTTCATCATCCATAGAAATATGAGAATTGCTTAGGAGAGTGCTAGCATCAAATAAGGAACGAGCCCGGAAAAATATGGGTCTTAGTGAAATTTCCCCACTGTGATGAATTCCGTCATTGATCCAAGGCCTCACATTCGAAAATGAAATCTGATTGTAGTATTTTCTGTGAAATTCTACCACAGGAAATCGACCGACATCCTTGAACCCCATGAGCCATGAATGACGATGCTTAATCTCCATTCGCAAGATAAAATCAGTATCCCAAATTCGGTATGGAGACTACTTGACGGAGAACGATAGCTAAAATCAGCATGATTACCAACCATTACTATAGACTTAGTTATAGAGAGAAATCCTTTGCCTAAACCCATGCAGGTGATGGCTCTATATTTTCCCCACACGTTGCGAAATTAACCTGCCATGAATTGAAATGAAACATGTTGATGAAACCATAATAGAAACCCATTATGATACTGAGACTTATGTAAGTCTTTTCAACCGAGTAGCAAAGGGTTAGGAGAGTGAGGGTATAAATGTAGTGGTACACTAGGTTTGAGTACGAGGCACTCCTGCCTAGTTGGTGCTTGGAAGCTTTTAGAGTAGCCATGTCAAAGGATTACCTTGTATGTTCACCCGTGGTGGGGGTAATTCCCATAAAAATATATCAAAATTATTTATTTTATTTTATTTTTTCGCACTAAAAAGGACAACACATTTTTTATTTCATTGAAATCAAAGTATACATATTACTACTCTTCAAATACATATTTATAGACATGTTTTCTCAATTAGAACAAAAACAATATAACAAAAAAATATACAAGATCCTAACGATTACAAAAGCTTCAAATAAGAAACATGTTGCATGCATTCGCCTTGAGGACATCACCGAATTTTCTTGTTATCACTAATTGCGTTTTCTGATCAGATTTTTCATCAAGTCCTGATGATGAACCACACTGGCTGGTTCGAAACGCGTCGACCAAATTCATTTGGATGTGATTTTTATCAAAAGATTTTTTTCACAAATTGGAGTAATGCTTCCTTTGATCATGTCTCCACATCGACATTGTGTTCCCTTTGCATATGTGCTACCTTCAGTGTCTCAAAAAATTCCTCATGTTGGTAAATTCTTTGTTGCCAAGGATTTCGGGGCAAATTATGTAATGTGTCGATCCCTAAGAACCAATCAAAAACCACACAAGAATCACCAAATATTTAAAGGCACTTCACATGCCTAAATATTGAAAAATCGAGGACTAGAAAAAGCCCAATTAATTATGAATTATTATTAGATCTTGGCCCTAAACGTAGTTACCGACAAACATGAACTATTACCTCAAAAAGAGAAATCTAGCCCAAAAAGACACAAAAAACATGAAAAAACACCCCAAAAACGAAAAGTGTATATTCGAGAACGTTTTTTTGTTTTTGTTTTCTGAGGGTCAAATTTCAACATTTTTTTAAATTAAGGCTAAAAACGAGGTTGTTTCTTGAAAAAAGGAATGAAAAAACACCCTCTCTGGAAGAACAAAATAAATAAATTTGTGTCACAATTTTGACACATTTTAATAATAGAATTAAAGAAAACATATTAGGACATTGGAAAATCATAAAATTCTAAAGATTTTGATACATGATGTTAAAGATAAAAATATCATGTCTGAAGGCCTTATCATTTCCAACAATTTTCATTCATATTGTTAAAGATAAAATATCTTGATTCTAAAAAAACCCTAAAATTGTAATTGTTTTCAACCATAACATTAAAAATAAAATATCGTAGTGCATAAAAACCTTAATGACAAGTTTTAAATCTCAAGTTTTTAAATCTTAAGTTTTCAACATACTTGAACCATGAAATTATGGAGAATTTATATGACTTAAACAATTTTTAAAAATGAACAAGTAAATGAAATATTTATTATTCAAAGAGTAATTTTTATTTTTATTTTAAAGGATAAAAATATATCTCTTTTCAAATCTTAGCCTCAGACAACTTTAAATCTAATTGCAACCAAAACCTAAAAATCAACCATCAAAACAAAGTGTCCCTTTTCAATGAGACAATTTTATTTATTTATTTATTTATTATTATTATTATTTTTAAGTATCTTATACCAAATGGTAACAATACATAATATTATGCCAATATCACTGCATAAACTAAAAATTCAACATTAATTTCTATTTTATTTTTTACTTTTAATAAAAATATCAACATTGGTACGTTGAATATAACATAAATTATTTTTGTAATTCATTGTTGCGTTGTGGATATTCTAAAGAGATGAATTCCTCATAATTAAAACATATAATCCAACAAATATAGAAATGCCTCATAACTTCATGAAAGATCAGATGGAAGTCAAAATATTTATTTCAAGTTACCATGCAAACATCAATTACATAAAAATGTCTTAGACAGTTATTCAAAATCAATCATATGTTCTGGGACACCATCAGAATCTACATCTTCAGATGAATGACTGGATGCAGATGAAGATGATCCATATTCTTATCTTTCATCGACTAGTGCTCCATCTGAGTCAACATGCATGCCCATTGTTGTGGTTGATTAGTCGCATGGGTGTACGAAATCACACCAACTTAAAGAGTGCAGTCTACTCTTTAAACTATTGGTAACAGGCAGAAAGTGGTGGAGCTCAAAAGCATAAAATTTAGTGGAAAAAAATATGCTGAAGTATGCTCTGGTTAAAATTAAAACTAAAACACAAATATACAGAAGCTATAAAGAGAGTCAAAACAATAATAATGCAAACGATGGCTCGACGACCTCTTCTTATTAAACTTTTGATATGGAGAAGAAATTTTACCCACTTGCCAAAGGACCCCTAGGCAATGGCTCTAGGTCCTTATGCATGGATGTAGCCTTCCAAGCTCTGCCTCTGATGCAATCTCTCTCTCTCTCTCTCTACTGTGGTGGACTAGGATGTTGGGTGGCCAACGATCGAGTCCTCTTTAGCTCTAGCTTTGGGTCACACACTGCTGGTGTTGCTTGGGCAACTTTGGCCCGCATAACAATGTGATCACCCTTTCTTCATCTCTTGGTGGCTATATATAGGGGAGTTTCAAATCCTCCTTCCCTCCCTTAGTACATGATGGATAGTGACCTAAGGGAGAGGTATGATTCCATTGTGTGCTCCAAATATTCCTTTGTGTGCTCACATAGTGTCTAAGGAGGCACTGGTGGCTGTCCTTATGCGGCTTCATATAAGGAGTAACTATCCTTTGCTTGGTGTGGTCTCGGAAAGCGACTTTTTTCCATTTCCAAGAATGCGCGCTTATCGAGAAAAAAGGCATGTAGAAGGCGCTCTTCTCTAAGGATTAAGCACGCATTGTAGCATTTAAGACTAGTTCGAATATGATTTTCTCAAAACCTTAGAGATTTTAAATACTTCTTGATTCCATAATGTGTTCCTGCCCTGTAAATCCTTAGGCTTGACATTAATTGATGTCGTCTTCTGTTGTACGATTTTCCAGTGTTAACAATTTCCCCCTAATGTGTGAGGTCTAGGAAGAACTGTATAGTCGAAATACATTATAGTTTCTTTTTTGTATCGTACACAGAGGGAGAGAGGGAGAGAGAGGCCTGCATGAATCTTGGAATTGACAACACCTTGCACCGTTTCTAAGATAACCAAGACCTAAGGGACCCCCTGCAAGAAAAAAAAATATACAACATATATACAAAATTTCAATGAGGTGGGCATGTCCCATGCTCGTGATGCATGGCTAGTTAAACAAAATTGACAGATACATGTGCTGTCTGTGCCACTACTGTGGTAGTGATGCTGGTGGTTGTTGATGACGACTGCTGACACCCTCAAGGGCGTTTTTTCTTTGACGATAGGTGGAATGTGGTACCCATATGCGTAATATTGGTATGGCATATCACTGCGCAATGTACGCATATGTAATGATTGGGACGCTTCCGTGTAAGGATTGTTGTCAGAGACACTTATGGAGGTACGGGTCTTCGACGAATCTGATCAAAGTGCAATGGTTGTAAGGTAAAATACCATCGTGACATGAAAGCTTTTGTTGTAGTCAAATTTCAGGAGGATCAATGACATATGTGGACAATGATGTCTCCCACAATGCCACCCGAGGATACCCCTTTGCATGGGGAGGGGTGATCCAAGGTACCGCTTCCTTTTCGGAAAAGAGGTGTCGAGGTCGACAAAAAGGAAGCCTTAATCGAACCATGGGTCGCCGACATGAGGCGTCAGGGACTTAGATGTGATGGGTTTAACATAGGCATGTTGGTGAGAAGTGATTGAAAACGGATGATGGGGATTCAGTGGCCTGAGGTCGGAGTATACTTTAGCAGCTTGGCGACAGTCATAGTTCTTTCTGAAGGGAAAAATCCCTGAAGTCGGTAGGAATTCCAGGGCAGGTGTGAACCGGCTATGAGTGTTGGGATGGTGCGTGCGTGGGGGTGAAATACTCCGACAAAGGGGAATGAGGGACTGCTGCCATGGGGGAAAGATGAAATATGAGGGCGAAGTGGTGAATGGCATCATTTGCGGTCTTTGTACACTTACCAAAAGAATAAAATAATGGGGTTTGGTTTGTACAAAACATAGAGACGGGTACCCCAAAGCATGAAAGGGTTCGCTCAATGAAGGTGTGCGAATGATGTTTTGCTGAGGGTGGGGGTCCTATTGGTTGGTCTCATGTGCGGGGTTGATGAAGCGGATGAAGAAATGTCACAGATGGGATTATGCTGATGGAAGTATGGTGGGACAAATGCGATGTGCGGAGGTGCGCTTTTAATCTGCTTGTACAACCTGGTCGTCCGGGAAGGAGGTTTTGAGTTTGAATGGTAAACTTGACCTTATGCATGATAGATGGATGGGAATGAGGTGCTTCTCGGACTGAAATGGTATGGCCATGGCGTCACTTGTGCTGTGATATATGGTCTACTTTGGGTGACGAGCACCATGGAGGGGAGGCTCTACTGACCATGTCTACTTTCACTTGAGCACGCTGTTCCCTCCTTTTTTCACGCAAGGGTGCGCCTGTGAAGAAAATAGGCACGCGGGGGCGCACCTGTCTGAGAGACAAGCGCGCAAAGGCCAGGGTGACATAAAACTTGGGTTTTTGTCTATTTTGATGTTTCTCTTTATACTGATGGGTGCCTGTGTGGCTTGGTAGGTTGGTGTGGAAAGAGTGAGATTGGCTCGAGATCCGGACCGCTCTAGCTACTGATGCTGGGGTGCTTCGTCAGTGGCCGCATGGGGCCTTCTAAAGTTTGTTGAGAACGAGTTCCTTCGGTCTCAGGACCGAATGTTACGTTACATTATACAACATTGGCGTAGGAGGTGCAACATGTTCGTACTACGGGGGACGAACTTGATTATCCATCCGGAGACGGATATATACTTTGTGACTGGGTTACTACCTCAGGGTGAGGCTCTGAGGTATCCACTCCCTACTGGGAGAGTGAACCTAGACAGATTCCGGAGGCGACATTGCGGTGGTGCGCCTCTTACCGAGGGGTGCATCATCAGTGACAGATGTGGACGAGCGGTGTGCTCTGGCGATTATTGTACAACTCGCGGGGTCGTTTGCTCCACATTGGGCATTGGGTTCGCAGGTGGGAGTTTCACGCTGTTTGAGGGGCGGGCATTTTTTCTATTTCGCCCGCTTTTGTTTCGATGGCATGGTGTCGAAATTGAACAGGGTCCAACGTGGATCTAAGTCATTTGCGTACGCTAGCATCCTATGCAGCATTATGTATGAGAGGGTGGTGCTGCTGAGGCCAGTTGTGGCGGTGCCTATTTGGGGGTTGCAGGAGCCACGCATGAGGAGGTGGGCTCTGGTGATGCCGCGAGGCAGTGGTGGCATGGTGGGTCGTTATTGGAATGACACGATAGAGGCCTGGTTTGAGGCCAACCCACAGATGTTCTTGCCATACTCATATGCGGGGATGGACTTTTAGGGTGATCCATATATGGGTCTCCCTTTCGGTTATGTTTGGGGTCCTACAGGTATGAGTTATGTTTTTTCTACACTTGTTTGAGTTTTTATGTACTTATGTGTTTTTTCATTGACACCGAAATTATTTTGGTTACTCCTGCAGATGTTGGCGAGGTAGGTCGCCCAATGGCCTGATTGGTGGGTCATGATCCTCCGCTACGACCTTGTGGTGGTCAGGGGGGAGGTGGCGCAGGTGGACCGGGTGGTGGCACCGGTGGACCTGGTGGGGATGGTGCCGGCCCTTCTGGTGAGGGCAGCATCTCGGTTACAACAGAGGTGGTGGCCGAGCGAGTTCGTGCAGATGTGGAAGAGGGGCGCAATGCAGTACTGGTGGCTCAGGTGGATGCTTTAGAGGAATTTCGGGGTCGAGTGGACCGCTTGACCCAGAGGATGCCTGCATAAGGTTTCATGGACGATTTCGAGGAGGTTTGGTTAGAGATGGTGATGGCCCACAAGCGGAATTATCGGCCCGCTCTACATTGGGTAGCGATCGCAGTGGTGACAACGACTCCGGTGGTGGCACCAGGAGCAGTGGTGGGCCCAAGTGCTCCTCTTGAGGGGGCACCCCCTAGAGTAGTTTTGTACACAGGGAAAGCACTCGTTATGAGGATGCCTCCCTTATTTTTGACGACTTTTGTATCTTTGGGCTGGCCAGTGGGCCAACGATACTATTTTTTGTACTCAGATACACATATTTTCTGATATATATATGAGAGATCTTTTTGCGGCTCTACATGGTGTGCTATCTATTTCGGTTTATATATTTTGTGTTATGCTGATGGATATATATGTTTTTGGTTTTTTATGTATGATGGTTTATTCGCGATGCATTTCAGTCTAGGATATTGTTAGCTATGCGATCAACTACTTGGTTTTGACTCCTTAATACATGTGTAAGTGTAATGTAATCAAATTGTCTGCTTAATCTTTTGGCACGCAAATATTTTCTAAACAGGTGTGTGACTCTGGTCTCAAATTTTTGGTTCCACTATGATACTACTAATTGGGAATCGAGGTAGACATGCATATGGCGGATTCCCTGATGGAGAGCCTCGCACATAAGTCCGATGACGACGTCATATTCTGCCTGATTTTTTGTTGCTGGTCCGATGCACATGCCGTTTGAACACAGTGGTGATCGGTTGGGGTGGTAGATGACCCAGGCGGCTGCAACTAAGCTTTGAGACCATCATGATGCTCCATCAGAAAATCCGAAATAGGGTTTGAGTTGGTGATCCATGGTGGCACTTCGAGCACACTTTTTTACATAAGTCTTTGGGTCAAAAATATTTTGGTGATTGGGTTTTTGCATACTCTAACTCTAGGGGACAAGGGCTACTGGGGCCCTTATGAGTATAACTTCTTGAGGTAAAGGCCGTTGACGGGGTTAGTGAGGTAGGTCTCTTCCAGTTCCGTCAAGATGTATGCCCCCTGTTGGAGGAAATGTTTGATGATATAGGGTCCTTTCCACAAGGTTTCGAACTTTCCTGGCCCTAAGGCCTCTTTTGCGACATCGTAGCCAAGGACTAACTCTCCCCCGATAAATGAGTGAGGGGTGATGTGGCTGTCGAATGATGCTTTCACCCTTTTCTTATGGGCTTCATTGTGTTGCAGCGATTGTCGCCGACTTTCGTCAACTAGCTCTAGTTGTACTAGGCGTTGTTCTAGAGGCTGGGTGTCATCAAGGAGTTCGATGGCGATGTGCAGGTTTGGGATCTCGCACTTTATGGGAATCACGGCTTCAATCCCATATACTAAGTGGAAGGGAGTAAAACCAGTGGATGTCTTAACAGTCGTGCGGTATGCCCATAGGGCAGAGAAGAGCATGTGGTGCCAGTTGGTTTTGTGGTTATTCACCATGCATTGTAACATAGTTTTGAGTACTTTGTTAATGGATTCTACCTGTCCGTTGGACTGCGGGTAGTATGCTGAAGCGAATTCGTGGTTGAATCCGAGATGATGAGATAGCTCCTCGAAGACTTCATTTTCAAAGTGTTTCCCGTGGTCGGAGACTAACTCTTTAGGGACGCCAAATCGGGTGATCACGTGGTTGAACAGAAATCGAGTGGCGGTTTCTGCTGTGTTGTTGTATGTGGGCATGGCCTTGGCCCACTTGGTGAAATAATCGACAACCACGATGATGTACTTATGGTTTCCTGACGAAGTCGGGTTAGAAGTCATGAAGTCGATTCCCCATTTACAGAAGGGGTCGGCTACAATGACAGGGTGCAGAGGAGTGGGTGGTGCTCTTGCTTTGTGGGCGAAGCGTTGGCACTGCTTGCATATTTTGACTGCCATGATATAGTCACGAAACAGGGAAGGCCAAAAACATCCTGCCCGTAGGACTTTTGGGCGGTAGAAATTCTGGTTAGGTGGCTGCCACAAGCACCTACATGGAAGTCATTCAGGGCTTGCTCTGCTTGCTTGTGAGTGAGACATTGCTGCAAGATTGTATCGATGCCTCTTCTGTATAAGACATCTCCCATGAAGAGGTATCGAGGGGATTGCTGGCATATGCGCCGACAGTCGTCTTGCGTGAAGTGAGGTATGAAATTTTGGGTTCGCAGGAATAGGAGAATATCCCCATACCAAGGGTCGTCGGTTGCTACAAAGAAAAGATGTTCATCTGGTAGCGAATCGTTTACTGGTGATATTTTGGAATCTCCTGGGAGGTCGGTAATGAACTCTGCTAGGGCAAGTGCCTTTTTTTCTTTTGGGAGAGCGACACTACAAGTCATATTCTTGGCGAATGACTATCCAGCGGGCGTACTTGTGGTTCATTAGTTGGTGCGTGAGCAGGTACTTGATGGGATTAGTATCTGCTATGACCGTTGTAGTTTTCAAGATGTAGTGGCAAAGTTTCTGGACTACGTGGATTAATGCTAGGGCAGTTCTTTCTTCAGGAAAATATCTCAATGTTGGGCCTGATAAGGTTTTGATGATGTAATAGATTACGTGCTCCCTCCCATCTGGGCCCTCCTAAACCAATACTTCGGCCAACGTGGAGTGGGAGGCTGATAGGTACAGGATATAATCCTTGTTATAGTCCGGGGGACTAATAAGTGGTGTTGAAGTTAATGTTTATTTTAGCGTATCGAATGATTGTTGGGCGTGATCATCCCATTTAAATGGGATGTCTTGGCAGAGGAGGCGCAAGAACCCTTGAGCAAAAGTGGCATAATCTGGGACAAGCGTCTCAGAAAATTGGCCTTCCCCTGCAGGCTTTGGAGTTGCCTGAGGGTTCGAGGTGGGGGGACTTCTTTAATGGCTTGGACCTTTAAAGGGTCTACTCGAATCCCTTCTTGGGACACAATAAAACCTAACAGTATTCTTGCGTTGACACAGAAGACACACTTGAGAGGGTTTAAGCGCAGGTTGTATTGATGGCATCGTTGGAATACCAATCGCAGATCCTTAAGATGGTCAGAGTGCTTCTTGGAGCGTACCGTAAGGTTGTCCAAGTAGGCGAGGATAAGGTGTGACAAGTCATGAAATATGTAATTCATGGCCCTCTGGAAGGTGGCTCTGGAATTTTTTAGGCCAAATGGCATTATCTTGTATGTGAATGTGCCCCAGGGAGTGGTGAACGTAGTTTTGTACCGATCTGTATGGCGAATCTGGATTTGATTATAGCCAGAGAACCCATCCATAAAGGATAGAGCCTTGTGGCCAGCACAAGCATCGATAACTTGGTCAATGAATGGGGTGGGATAATTTTCTTTAGGACAAGTTTTGTTCAAATCTCGAAAATCGGTGCAAACGCGTATTGTGCCCTGTTTTTTCATGACGGGAACAGGGTTAGAAACCCAAGATGTATAAGCGATGGGGTAGATAAACCCGACTTTGTGAAGCTTGTCGATTTCTCATTTTATTGCTTCTGCCTTTGATGGGTGCAGTTGACGTTGTTTTTGGCGGACTGGGGTTATGTCTGGCCAAGTGTCAATATGGTGCTCTATGATCGTAGGACTAAGCCCAGGAATTTATGAGTAGTCCCACGCGAAGATATTTCTATCCTCTTGTAATAGTTTGGTATAAGAGGTTACCTCTTCTGGAGAACATGCTGCCCCCAGCGAGATTTCTTCGACCTTTTTCAGATTTTGAGATATGTTCACGTTGATGGTAGGTGAAATATTTGACATATTTCCCTCCTCAAATGCATCCGGCACGTGGATGGGGTTTTTGGACCAGTCGACCTTTCCTGATGGCAGGAAGTCTTTCGATTCAATCGCATAGATCTCTGGTTCAATTTTCTTGTTAGGACTAATCGTTTTCTTGGGGAGAAATAGCGAGAGGTGACGCATTGCATCCCATGGGTAATCCAGCTCCATCATGGTTTCTAGGATATCCTTATATGAATGAAACAAGGTCCTAAAGGGGGATTGTTCCTTCGTAGGTTTATACTGAATGGAGGTGATCCAGGTGGAGCTAGTTGAAAAGCAGGACAAAGATTCCATCATGGATGTGGTGGAACCAGACGCGGTCGACAGAGTACAAAAAGATTGGGTCTGTACTGTCGTAGGGACAACTAATCTTGTAGCTACAATTGTCTCGACACCTATGGTAGATGAGCAGACAGCTCGAGTCATGGTTCTGATGCATGATTTCATGAACTTTATGTGGTGTGTCGCGTCGTCGGTGTTTGGCGGGGGACGAATTTCCCTAATTGGTCATCTTCCAGATGTCCATGACGGGGTGGATGTATTTGTCACATCCTCTTGGGTTGTCGAACTGTTCATGGATTCCGAGTCTGTACCATCTTCTCGGGATAGGCGGACGATGGTTAATCGCATACAGGCTAAAGCTGTGCAAAATCTTGGGATGTAGTGACAATGACGTACAGGGTGGTTGTCACCACATATCTGACATGAATATGGGATGTCCATTTCACTGCGATATACTATGTGGACTGGGTACCATCGTTGGAACATTTCCAAGGTTGGGCAGTCAATGATGAAGTGATCAAGTTCATTGAAAAGTACGCATCTTTTGACCCGAGGGGAGGGGGGGGGGGTCTGGCGGGGAGCCTTTCAGGTGATTGTCGCTCTTCCTGTAGGTACAGGATGATACGAGACTCGTCATTGATAGACTGGATGGAGGGATCCTCTTGATAGGATCACTCGATTGCGTGTAAGGCGTCCCTATATCGTCGTATTTCTGGAAAATGGTGGGTATAGTGCCCATAGGTGTCACAGAGAGTGCATGCATGATTGGTACGCAGCGGTTTGCCTTTACTTTTTGTGGTAGGTTCCCTTTTGCGAGAACGCGGGGTCGAGATGTCTGCTTCAGAGCCGAGGAGTGGTTTTAACTTGTCCAACTCCGGACATATGTGGGTAGGTGTCCTATGACATCACATATAGCGCAGGCTGATGAATCCCTTTGCATGGTGGGGGTCACTGTTTTCTTTCCTCTCCTTGCGGTTTTCTTGGCCGTGATAACCGGTTTCGCAATGGGAACTTCCCTTGTGGGGGCGGTTTTGGCTATTTCTTGGGGCTCCTCAGGACTGAGGGGCTTTAATCCTATGGCAGTAACGTTGGTGGCTCCTGTTCTAGAAGGGGGAACAAGGTACCAAACTGGGAACGCTAACGATATGTTGGGTAACACCAGTGTTGCCAAAAACTGCTTAGAGACGAAGCCAGCTGGGGGGTCGAGGAAAGGGGTTTGGGAGGAAACGTAGGCTAGAGAGGCTGCCGTGGCTGATGCCTCGGTGTCATTATTGCTTGAGTCCGTGTCCTGAGTCGCCTCGGCACTTGATGTGGACATCATGCATACCGGGGCCTCTGTGGAACCAGGTGATACCTCAGGGATAATGGGAGGATCTCCTAGGAATGACCCCAGGATGGACGACAGTTTGAATTGTCCAGGGCCATATTCTTGGTACTGTGAAAGACCATATGCGGCTGTATCTACATAGGGTAGAATTACATCCGTGTTGGTTAAGGGACGCTTTTCACTATGTGTCAGCTGGTCTGCCGTAATGATTCGATCCTCGTGGGGAAACATCATGATGCAGAAGACAGAGGATGCTATGGCAGACATAGCGTACATGTAACTCCACCCAAGGAGTATGTTGTAATCCAAGTGAGCATCCAAGACTTCAATGTCTATCTGGACCATCTTACCAGCTAAGAAGACCGGTACATTTTGGTAGAGGCTGATGGGAGTCGAGGGACAATAATTGTATGCTCTGAGCGTGATGATGGAAGGTTTGAGTTCGGGGGACCCTAACTTATGCACAACATTTTTTGACATGATGCATGTCGATGCACCCTCGTCAATGACACATCGGTGAATAGTGATATTCTGTACCGATACTGGTATCTGGAAGGTGACCATGGAGGGAAGCCTAGGGGTGGCTTTGTCTAAGTCAAAAACCATCATGCGTGTATCGGCAGGGTCAATAGTGCCTAACGCGAAAATTAGGGCTTTCCATTGCTTGGGGCACGATTGCAGTACTTCCAACGCGGACATAGTAGCGGGTGATTGATATAAATCATCCACAATGCTATAATTATGGGCCGCTTTGGAGTAGTTACCTGCTTGCCTATTAGGTCCTTTTGCCATCTTTGAAAATAGTTTCGTAGGAATATTTGGAATGGTCAATGGTGCAGTCGGCGTGCTAGTACTAGCCCCTAACGTATTGGTGTTTGGTGGGTTGTCATAGCTGCGATTTTGAGTCTAGAAAAACATTTCTTCCCCAGTCATGTAAATTTCATGGTTGCTTTTCCCGGAATTGTCTGGGTTTTGCTGCTGAGTGCGGACCGTCCGTTGATGGGGGAAAGGTTCTTGCATCACTACAGTTTGTTGGGAAGACCCTCCTTTTCCTTGATTACTCTGTAACGTTTTAAGCTCAAGGAGTTCGGGACAGTGGTGAGTATAGCACCCGTACTCATCGGCATATTGAACAAGAATGGTTTGTTCGTATAGGTGGCCTTTTGCCTTGCCTTTGGGCATGGCTTAGCTCCTGGTTCTGATTTCGGTTGGAGTTACCTCCAGCCTGGGATCACGGTGGGTGCTGTTGGTTGCTGCCCCTTGTCTAGGGTTCCCTTTGGGATTGTTTTTTGTATTTTTATTTACCACGTTAGGAGGGTAGTTATCCTGATCATACTGGTGTGGTTGATTTTGGGACGACTGCACAAAGCTCACCTGTGAATTGGTTTGCGTAGGTGGGTCATGTGTTTGGGACTGAGCATAATGCTATCCCGTGTTTGTACCTGGCCGTTGGGGGGGAGCTCTTCCGTCAGTTTTTCTTCCTGCGTACTGGGTCCCCTTATCCAGAGGATAAGGTCCTCCTTGGTGATACGCTTGCGCCCTATTAGTCAAATTTTTTTGCGGCATATGATGACTTTGAAATCCAGGTTGAGACATGTTCTGGGTAGAATTATGTGTGTAGCCATGATTTTGACTGCTTCTGCCTAAGTACTCTTGGGTTTTTGAACCAATTAGTCTGTCTGCAAAGTTAGACGCGTCTGGTAATTCTTGATAAGTCTGTAGGAGTGGGGTGTTAGGTAGGATATTGTAGATGTATCCTGACTATGTATAGATCAGTTCAAGTTGCTGGGCTTTACTGATTGCATCCTCTTCGGATGTGGGGTTGCATTGTGCCACATCCTTTGAAATCTCCGCCATCAGAGTTTTCAAGAATACACCTAAAAGGACCCGGTCGTCGAGTTTAGCTTTGCATAAACTGCGATGCCGCCTCCATTCATGGAGATGGTCTGAGATATGGATGGGGGGGGGGGGGGGATTGTCTGAAATGAGTCAGTAATTCCATTCCCAAAACGTGGTGAATGGGAAACTAAAAGTATGTGAGGAATGTGGTAGCGAGGGTGCTAAAGGTTCCATATGAAGCAGACGGTTTCTCCACATACGATTTCGTGGCTACCCCGTAAGAGTGCGTTGAAATAGCCTCAAACAAATAGTATCGTCAATGATGCTATTCGATGAGCACCACAGGTGAAAGGTCATTACATGATTACCTGGGTCTTCCACTTGCTTGCCTTTGAACTTTGGTATATCCGAAGGGAGCTTCGTAGGCATGAGAGGCCAATTGGGGTTGTGTGCTATGGGGCCATTCGTCAGCTTGGTTAAATCGGGTGACTGGGAGGTTGACACCATGGAAACGTGTGAAGACATGAAGTTCTGGTTAGAACGAGGGTTATTCTGTGACATACCCTGCTGTGAATTCAGCTGGCTTCCTGTATGGGACGCACTCCTCTGCCCCTTAGGGGTCGAGGGGGGAGTGGTGTGCGGTGTGGTGTTGGGAGATTGACTAGGGTTCCCAACTATGGTTGCTCTAATAAAGGATGAACCAATGACGATGGCAGTGTTCTGTCTTTGATGCCTAAACGAAAAAAGACCTGGAACCCCTCCAGGTAATGGGGGCAGGTCCAAAAGATGCCTGGATCGATGAGGTTCCATTGGGACCGTTTGGGTGTCGACCAAGTTAGGTTTTGGAAAAATTTGAGGGGTGTTAAGGTCCCGTGATTTGGAATATTGGTAGACCAAATGACAGGGTAACATGGAACCAAGATTTGG
The DNA here is from genome assembly GCA_034641835.2 of Pinus albicaulis. Lineage (NCBI taxonomy): Eukaryota > Viridiplantae > Streptophyta > Pinopsida > Pinales > Pinaceae > Pinus > Pinus albicaulis. The sequence goes on from CM076581.1 coordinate 1,370,640,246, forward strand.
AGCCCCAGGACCTAGCCTTCCTCGAATCAGAGAGGGCTCTCTCTGTGGGGTGCAAAGGATGTGTTCTTTTTGCTCTAGGGTTTAGATTTTAGGCTAGTTGTTAAGTGTAGGGTTTTTGATTGTTTTGGATGGGTAAGATGGTCAAGTGTAATAGGAGGAGTGAGAGTATGTCAAAGCCATTGGGCTATGGAGTCAAATAAAAGTCAAGAGTGTCTCAATAATGAATTAGAGTGCAGAGTAGTGCCAATTTAGCAAGGTGAAAGGATCCTTAAGGTTTATGGGTGAAGTGGAATGGACATCAAGGTTGTGAATTAGATAGGGGAAAGGGCGATCAAGAATCCTTTGTCAAATACCTAAGAACAAGGAGGTCTTGAATATTATCAGTACAAGATACTAAACATGAGCTAGGGAAAACCATTTAAACTATGATAATATATTAAAACAATAAACATTCAAGATAAACATTTCAGTGAAACATAAAAGCATTAGAACTCCTAATTTTAGAAATTCACCTTCAGAATTTGGGGAAAACACACAAGATAGCACAATAACTCAGTTTATGAAGAGGGAACTCCTAAACATCATAAACAAAGCTATAAGAACTCTGAAACAAGTTGATAAGCATAGACAAAGGGAAAGATCGAACGAGACCTCTTTGACTTAACCTAGTAAACAATATTTCAAAGAAAGGCTTCAAGATAGGGTTTTGAAAGCTTCAACCAAGCAGGGCATACCGTGAATCATATTTGTAAACTAACATACTAACCATTCATGAAACAAAAACAAGTTTTAGTGAACCTAAGGAGCAATCAAGAATTCCTTAAGCAGACCAAACATAAGAAAACATCAAGGCTATAACAAATAGGAGGATTGAGGTGCCTCAAAGAGCATGTCTCAACCTATACTTTTCTGATTTATAGAAACTAAGAGAATATGAAACATAATGATAACAAGGAAAACAATAGACAAATTAGGAAGACATCCCCATTCACCAAGCTAAGGAATCCTGCAGACAAGCTTCTCCATCATCAAGCCAAATAAGCCATTCATCAACTCCACAACTCCAATTTCTTCTCCAAGCTCATAAAACCATGTATATTGCTCTCAAAGCTCATCAAATGAAAACAAAATACATAGGGGCATCATGCTATATTTATGGAGCAAAGGAGGACTAAAACCCTAAATGTGGTAGGAAAATGTCAAATATAACCATAAATGTCATTTAGTAAGGCCCAAGGCACATAATATTCTAAGAAATAAATGCTAAAATAAATATTTGTACCTAATTCTAGAGTAATTTGCCTCAAAAAACTCAAAAATATCTATTTGCAATAAATGAGTGTGTTTTGTTGACTTTTGGTCCAAAACACACTAGGCAGTCTCTGTGCGCAGCGCCACTTCAGCAGAAAATAGGGTCTCTTGTGGCTGAGTTTTGGACCCCTTCCCTATATCGGATTTGGCTCCGTGATGGCTCGTTGGAAAGCCTGATGAGTATAATTTCTAGAAATGCTTGATTTGTGCTGAGTGATTTCCATTTACCTGTTCAAAAACCAATTTTCCCAACACTGCTCTGTGCGTAGCACCTAGTCTGAAAATGAGGTAGAAAGGTCAAAATTTTGATTTTGTTGACCTTTTGGGGGGTCAAAACTGCTCCAAATGATCTGAAATTTGGTGAGAAGATTTTTGGTGATGTGAGGAATCCAAAAATTAAAATTTGGCAAGTTGAGGATGCACCAAATTTGTGTGTAGCACCTAGGGTGCTGCGCATAGAGGCCTCAAAATTTCAAAAAGACAAAAATTTGTTTAATTTCCCCCAAAATTGGTGGAGAGGTCCATCAAGAGGTCTTGGACACCTATTGAGAAGCCTCAGCCAAAAATCCAAGGATACCATGCTACTTTTCACTTTTTAGGTTTTCTAGCTCCATAAGGGCCTCTTTCAGTTGGGCACAAGCAAGCATGTTTTTTCCTTGCATAATGCTTGGTCATTTTCTTTTGTAGAGCAAGGCCTTCCTTTACCTCCATGAAATGCTTGTGCTCCTCTTTGTAGTAGTGAATGACACATTGTGCCATCTCAAAATCTCTTTCCCACTCCCTGAGCTATGCATCTTTGGTTAAGAGAAGCAATCTTGTGGTCATCTCTTTGTCCTCATTGTCACTGTCTAGATCAATGAATTGAGGCTCTTGATTGGTTTTCTTGATTCTCTTGCTCCTCCACACTTTTACCTGCTGCTCACCTCTTTCTATATTTTACTTTCCTTTGTCCTTGGGCTTGCTAGCTTGAGAAGGGATGTCCCTTTGCCTTTTTGAGGTAGCAAACACATCTCTCTTTCCTCTGTGGTAGGTGCATGTGAGAGGAGTGATGATGGTTTTGGAGGTGTTTCCATCATTTCCTTGACCTTTGGTGTTGTCACAAGCCTTTTCACTTTTGCTATGGCTTCCATGAGTCACTTCATGCCTCATTGGGTCACTGATTTCTTGATTTTTAGCATCATCATCATCATTGTCTTCCTCACTGTTTTCTATGCTGTCAGTTTGGCCTTCAGACTGATCATTACCTTCACCACTTGCCTCACTTTGGCTCCTCCCTTCATCAATGTCTTCTTATTTATCATTCTCAGCACTATCACTTTGATGTAGAGGCTGTTTAGTGTCATGACAGTCATGACAACTGTCATGACTGTCATGACTATCCCTTTGGCTGTCTTGCTCATTGACTGTCTCATCAGTGTCATTGTCTTTGTCACTTCCTGCATCTTCAAAATCTGTTTTAGCCTCATCATTTCCTTGTCCTTGGTCTTCTATTTCCTCATCATCTCCCTCTGTTTTTTGAAGTTCATCATCTTCATTTATATTTTCAGTGTTTGCACTAAGATTAGGATCACTGTCATGCCCATGCTCATTCTTCCCTTGGCTGTCATGTGAACCTTCTTGGTGGTTGTCATCTTTATTATTTTCTTCATTAACCTCTTGGTCTTCATCTTGTTCATTGTCAACACCTTTTTCTGCATTTGGGAGTGAGTTACTTGTATCATCACCATCACTACCTTGTTCCAAGTGTTCACTTTCTTTACCTTTATGGCTGCCATGTTCATCTCCCTCTTCCTTTTCATCATCATCTTGCTGCTCTTCATCATCAAACTCTGTTTTTGCCCCATTGTCTTCACTTCCATCATCATCTATTTGTTCTTCATAGCTACTGTCACCTCCCTGCCCATTATTACCACTGTCATCATCTTCACTTGATGCAACAGGAGAAGAGGAAAAATGTATGTTTCTTTGTGGAGAAGGCATAGGAGGAACTGATGGAAGAGTGGAGGTAAGTGAGTGAGAAGTGGAGGGGAAATTTTGCTGAATGAAGGCTTGGGGTTGCAAATGCATCATGTGAGATAAAAACTTCCCAAGGGATTCCCTGCTGCTCTAGCTGGTGCAAAACAATCATCTTAATCAAGGAGTGGTGAAAAAGGCTCTGCATTTGGTGGGCATAACTCCTCTTCTTGACTACTGAAGCCATATTGTTAATTCTATGGAAGAGATAGTATGGTAGGTTTAACAATTTAACCTTGGTGAAGTGCATTAGAAGCCTTATGTGATATGAATAAACCCTAGAGTACCTCCCCTCACAATTGAAGTACTTGATGATTTGCCTCAATAGTAAGGCATATCTCTATAGTAGGTGGGAGAAGGGGAAAACAACCTTGCAGCCTTGTTGACAACTAGGTTTGAGGAAGGGCTCATGGTAGCTCAGGGCTAACTTATTCTGCTTGAACCATCTCTCACCAATATCTGGTATTCCTGTGGTATTCCTGTGGCTTTAGCAATGGATTCAGATGAGAGTTCAAAATTTACTCTTGCTAGGTTGACTTGGTGGTTTTGTATGATGAGAAAAAATAACCTGGTCAAGAGTGAGTGGCTTTGGACCTGCTTAACCCTCTCACAAAATTGATAGCACCCAACATCCTGAAAACATGTAAGTATCATTGGAGAAGAGGTGATTTGAATGGTATCCAAGGGCTCAAACCTATTAGTCCTTCCTCCCTTGTGTTTTGGCTTGATAGGCCTTTGGCCTCCATCATTGCTGGTACTGATTTCTTCCTCAAACATGGTGACTGGTCTAGAACAAAAGGATTTTTAGCTTGGTGAGAGCCTTTAGGTCTAGGGAGGGAAAATGAGTGTTCCGAGGGAAATTTTTTAGCAAATGAGGGCATGATGAAGTAATAAAGGAGTGCTTCAGAGTTTAGAAGTATGTTTGTTTGCACTGAGTGTCTTTACCCCAATGACAACCTTTCCCTTGGTAATTCCTTGCCCTAGAGGGTCAAAGGCTTGATTGGCATGAAGGTTAGGGTTTGGCCAATTTTTAGGGTTTTGAACCTCCCTTTGATTGTGAATGTAAAAGATTACTTGTAGATCAAAGAAAAGGGACCATCAACTTTGTTTAACCCTGTGGAGGAGCTTGGAGGCAAAATTTTTGAATTTGACCACTTTTTGAGCAAATTTGGCCAAGCCTACCCTGTGCGCAGTGCCACTCGATAGGCTATTACTGTTGGGCCCTCCTATGCGTAGCGTCGAGTCAGGTCGGACTGGAAGGCCTGTGTGCAACGCTTGAGGCCTTATGTGGGCAAGTCGGGCATTGAACTGGCCTGTCAAGCCCTATCGGAGGGTAGCGCCGTGTGAAATGGCGGGCAATTGGGTAGTCTGAGCCTGTTTTCAGCGCCTTCACAGGTGCGTAGCGCCGCCCTCCCGATGCGCAGCGCAGTGTAAATTAACACTGCGGCTACCTCCTTTATGTGCAGCGCCAACGACCAGGTGCGTAGCGCCTCTGTTGGTGTGCAGCACCTGAAAAATTAACCAAACTTGCATAGAAAACCCTAAATTTTTTTCAGTAGATCTTCTTTCTTTTGCAAAGACACAAATGATTTGAGGGAAGAGGGAAAGGAGACTTTATACCCCTTTTTTTTGAAAAAATAATTTCATGACAAAACCCACTTTGTAAGGTTTATTTATCTTCTTACTTTTTACTGTCTTTTTGGCCCCTTTTGGTCCTGTAGGTGGCAGAGTCCCTAAAAAATGGTTTTTTGTCTTGCTGGATCATCATGATGTCTCCCTCTAAAACTGAAAAACTCTTCAACCAGCGCAAACTGTGCACTTTATCCTCATTTGTAAACATGAAACTTTTCATGATCTTTAACACTTGTAAACAATAGACATGTGATCATTTTTGGATTTTTACCTTTGACTGACATTTTGTCATGTATCTCACTGTGAATTAATGGAAAACCTCTTAGTGTGAAAACCCTATCAGTTTGCGAGTGATATATCTTTGGTGGGAGAGGTGGGCAGTCTTTTAAACCATTTTGTCTCTTCTGGCCACTTCTGTTCTTGTAGGTGCCTACACAATTTTTGCCTTTGATCACTGTGTTTTTTGGAGTTTAACACCTCTTTTTATCAACAGTGAACCTATGCTTGTCATAATTACTTCCTTGGGAAATTTTACCTCATGCTTGGCTCTTTTGACCATTTGAAAATGCCTCTGACTGTTCTTTTGAGAAGTCAAACTCTTGCATTGATATTCTTGGCCCTCTTTATCCCTTTGGTGAAATGGGTATAATGCTTCTTGTCTGCCTCCTTTGATCTTTTTAAGACTTGTGATTCTACCTTTTGAAAGCTCATGCCTTTGTGCTAATACTCTTTGCCTTTTTGTACCTTTGGTGAAGTGGAACCAATGCTTCTTTGCCAAATTCTACAAGGTAGCTTGAAACCCTTTGACATGCCATCTGTTGTTATGAAGGAGGCTCTTTGTCATCATTTGACTTGTTTTTTCATTCTTCCCAAACTCCTAGGTTTTAGGGTTGTTTAGAAAAAAGTAAATAGTGTTGTCTTCTAAGTTCTCTGAAACTTATCAAACATCATTCATTATTTCTAAAGACCTTGAATTGTGCATTGATGGAGTTGAAGTGACCTTTTCCCTTGTAGACCTAGCACTGATTCTTTGTTTGGTCAAAGATGTCAAAAACCTTGATTCTTTTCAAACATATACCTGCTGCCTTATTTTTGTTGTGAATGGTCTTCTTGTGATGGTTTTACCATTACCTTACCTCTTGCTAGGTTGATGGCCATTTGATTCTTTTGCAGAAATGTGATCAAGGGGCAGCTATCCCCCTGCAATAATTGTGCTTTAGGCCAAAAGGCCTTCTTGAGTGATCTCTTTGATCAGCTTTGGACAAAATGACTTGTCCCTTTCTTTGAATGTAGTTTCTTCCTATAGGAAAAACAGAGTTTTTAGGATATCAAATCCACCCTATGACTTTTGAAACCCTAGGTGACCTAGTGAAAGGTATCTTGGACTTGGCTTTTGGACTGAGACCTAGAATTTGGGATCATCAAGTGTAAGATAGAGTTTATGATAAACTGATGTATTGAAGATCCAAAATCCAATGTACTTGATTTATCTAAAGAGCCTACAAAGATAGTTTGAGACCATCAATGCTTGGGGTATCTTGGGGAAACACAACAGAGCTGTTTGATTTGGTGGCCTTAGGTAGCAGTGGGGTTTTAGGCAAAGCAAAATAGAGGATTTGGGGCAAAGATGACAACATATACACAAGATGAGTGACATGGGCTCCTAATGGGTTTTCTGAGATTGGTAAGCAAAGCTTGACATGATGGAATGATGAAATAGTGAAAAATTATCTTTAAGGATAATGAAGGTAGTGAGATTTCTAGAACTCACAATGTGTATGAACTTTGTTTCTAGAAATCTTGGGATAATCATTTAGTCATCAATAAAAAAATTACTGATGACTAACAAGGGGATCGATTTTATGATCATGACAAATTTATGGCCACATACATAAAACAAAGCAAAAATGAAATGAATTTTCCCTTTAACGTAATCTATGTGATCAATCAAGCAAAAAATATGGTTTTGTTTGTTTGCGCGTGATACTCAAAATCCTAGAAGACTTATTACATCCTCACACACTCAAAAGTAACTGGGCCTTGAGAAGATTTCTTGCGAGTGCTGGCACAACGTCCCATAAGTGCTGGCGATGCCCCCAGTCAGCCGAAGAGAATCCACCAAGGTAAGGGTAGAGTGTCTAGCGCTTGCCTGCACCATCAACTATAGGGTAAAGGATGCCCTAGATTTTGGCCACTAAGAACAACCGTCCCAGGTGAGCGTTCGAGTATTGGGCTTCTTGGTAGTCAGCTAACAGTACCGAGTATCAGCCGGGTCAGGTAGCCCCAATTGATATTGTACGCACTGTGCCTAAGCCTAACCCCCTATGAATTGGGTTTCTGCCGCACTCGAGTTTTCTTTTCCGTGGGCTGATAGGTGGATTTTTAAAGCTCCCTAAATACACAACTTCTATGTTTCAATATGAAGTGTGATCAAGGCGGCTTATTGGATCCCTTCCCCCTTGATCCTAACTTAATCTATAAATTCTTTTGTGGCCCCTGTGGGGAGAATTTAGTGAGTTGTTTTAAGTTAGTTTTAGGTGGATTTCTTTGCTTAGTGGGTGAGTGTGTGTGAGCGTATGGTGAAAAATATCATAGTTTGAACATATGGATATCGGTGATCCTTTACAAAAGTCCCCTAGTTAAACTATGTGACGTTGTTCCTTGCTCAAATGGAAAACATTTGCAGATAAAGGGCTGCTTCCAAATCTTCCTAGTTAATCTATGTGACTAAATTAAGGGATATGGCGAATCACAAATGTAGAGTGTTCATATGCTTGCCTAGGGTCACCAAATGGTGCAAAGGAAATAGATATTACTTGCTGTAATCGGCGATTCAATCCTAGTCCTGCAATTTCCTAAATGCAAAAATTGAATTAAGCTAAACTATTTCTACACTAGATTATACATGTGTGGTCTAGGGCCACTTACTTGGACTAGTTAAACTAAGTGTTCATACTAGAATTTGCAAAACATAAATTGTTTGGAAAGCAATGGTTAATTCACCCCTACTTAAACTATGTGAAGAATTTTTGTAAAAGACCAACTTAAATGAAAACTAACTCTATGCCTATAGAAAGCAACAAAAAGTGAGTTCTCAGAAGCTGTGGGGTATCAACACAAGTGCTGACAGATAAATTAGGGGATGCCCAGCACATTACAAGCAAAAAAATGCAAAATGTGGGGAGAAAAATCTCATTCTGGAATTTGCATGCAAAAAGCCTTGACAGGTGCGCCTTCTTGCATGCAGGTCAGAGTTGAATGCGCGCAATGCGCCTCTGTGAGGAAAAAATGCATGCAAAAATCTTGCAAGTAAAAAATATTAGGAGTTTCCTTCTTCATTCTGTCACTCCAGTGAATCTAAGGACTGTAAGATGGATCAAGGACTGTTAGCTCCACTCCAGCATAGACAAAGGGTCTCCTACAAAATATGGCACAACTACATAAACTTGGAACACGTCAATGGAGTTGCCAATCCTGTTGTGGTGGATTAGTCGCACGGGTGAACGAAATCGCACCAGCTTAAAGAGTGTGGTCTACTCTTTAAACTATTGGTAACAGGTAGAAAGTGGTGGAGCTCAAAAGCAGAGAATTTAGTGGAAAAAGTAAGCTAAGTATGCTCTGGTTAAACTTAAAACTAAAACACAAATATACAAAAGCTATAAAGAGAGTAAAAAACGATAATAATGCAAACGATGGCTCGACAACCTCTTCTTATTAAATGTTTGATATGGAGAAGAAATTTTACCCACTTGCCAAAGGACCCCTAGGCAATGGCTCTAGGTCCAGATGCAAGGATGTTGCCTTACAAGCTCTGCCTCTGATGCAGTCTCTCTCTCTCTCTCTGCTATGGTGGACTAGGATGTTGGGTGGCCAACGATCAAGTCCTCTTTAGCTCCAGCTCTAGGTCACACACTACTGGTGTTGCTTGGGAAAATTTGGCCAGCATAACAATGTGATCACCATTTCTTCATCTCTTGGTGGCTTTATATAAGGGAGTTTCAAATCTGCCTTCTCTCCCTTGGTACATGATGGATAGTGACCCAAGGAAGAGGTATGATTCCATTGTGCTCTCCAAATATTCCTTTGTGTGCTCACATAGTGTCTAAGGAGGCGTTGGTGGCTATCCTTAGGTGGCTTCATATAAGGAGTAACTGTCCTTTGCTTAGTGTGGTCCCGGAAAGCGACTTTTTTCCATTTCCAAGAATGCATGCTTATCGGGCAAAAAGGCGCGTAGAAGGCGCTCTTCTCAAAGGGTTAAGCATTCATTGTAGCATTTAAGACTAGTTCAAATATGATTTTCTCAAAAACTTAGATATTTTAAATACTTCTTGATTCCATAATGTGTTCCTGCCCTGCAAATCCTTAGGCTTGACATTAATTGATGTCGTCTTCTGCTGTACGATTTTACAGTGTTAACACCCATCATTTCAGAGTTCAAAACTCTTCTAGATATACAACTACATTCAGCAGAGTCCCATCTCAACAATATTTGTTCTGATCGCAATTTCTTCAAAATATTTATGGTCTTCAAGCGAAGAGTTCCTCTCTTTTTCAAATTGAAGTGATACACAAGTATGTCAACATCCTCCAATTTCAAGACATTTGTGCTGTTGTAGCTCCTAGAGACAGCCTCGAGTTGCAAAAAGACCAGTGCCTAGGAAATCTTAAAATCAGAGGTTAAAAGGGGGCAACAATACAAATACCTCTGACAGGATATAGTTCAAGAGAAAAATGGTTTTGGTGGTTTGAGAATGGAGAAGACCATTTGAGTCTGTTTTAGGTGAATTACCCTAACAGTAAGAGGGCTTAAGAGGTTGTGAGAGTAATTTATTTTAGATGGGACAAGTATAAAATTATGACCAGAAGCTTTAAAATATGTAGAGGTGTTGAGAGAGAACTTCGAAGGACCTCACAAAAGATAGGCTTAAGAAGATTAAGAATCTATCTCCCGTAAACTCAGAGGAAATGGATATGAATGAGGTGTGAACAGAAAAAAGGTTCATGGAGCACAAATTAAGGGGGTGCAACAAGCTTAATACATGAGCGTTAACACCTAAGTGTTATGTAAACATGAATTCATGAATAAAATTTCAGACTACCAGCAGCTACATTACACATACCTTCAAAGTAGCATTGCATGAAAAATGATTATACCTAAAAAATAGATCACTAATAACATATGGAAATAGATACATACTACTCATTGATCCATTTGGAATCCAAATATTAGCTCTGTATTCAAATTAAATTCAGACAACTCTCCCAAATATGTGTCTCAGAGCGCAGGGAGCACAATCATTAAAAACTACAACATATTTCTTCAAAATTCCTGAACCCTACTTTCATCCTAGAACTTACTATATATAGAGTTTTCCTGGAGGGGCTACGATACTTAATCATTTATAATTGACTCCCTCCCTGGCCCTTTACATTTAAATTTTATTTTTGGCACAACTACACGAATTTGAAATAGAGTGGGCAGTTTGCATTCAGTGCAATTAAAACTGTAGTCTGAGTGATGTACACGATATGTAGAGTTAAGCAGGTCCCTCCTCCCTTCTTCTGATATGCCATCTGAATGCCTAGGCATGTCCATATATGGTGAAAGGGCCACCATAGCACCATTAAATTCCCTATGGCAGGCTGGTTATGTGTTTCCGGTGGTTGAGTGGGTGATTTGTCATGTTTTAATTGGATTTGGAACAGACCAATTGGGAGTTGACATGTGGCTAGCCCGGAGTCCACCACGTGCCCCCCCAAAGGCAAAAATATTTTTTAAAGTCCAAGGTCAAAATTCTTTAATATATGGTGCAAAATTATTGTATTGGCAGAAGGGCGGAGGTCGCGGTTGAATCCCGACCGCGACCTCCCCTGCACTAACCACGAGCCATACCATTAGACCACCACGTTAGAACTTAATGTGTATGTGTTCCAAAATGTATATAAGTTTTGAACAAGGTTTGGGCAGAGAAAAAAAGGGGCTAGCCCTTTAGGGCCATCCCCTTACCATGGGACCACGCCCCAGAACTAGGAGAAGCGCCTAACCTAATGGGGGGTTTAGCATTTAAGCGGGGTTTAATTAACCTTAACTGCATTTCATTAGTGCTAATCTGATTTTTTAAATACAGATTTTATAAAACGCAACCACCATTTAGTCCGCATTTAGCTCCCACTTAAGTTAATCAATCCCGAGATTAATTCGGCGGACAGTTTGGCGGGTCCGCTATTTTCGGCACCAACTCCAAAATTAGTGGACTTAATTGGAGTTTCTCTGGATTTGGAGGAGTTTTTCTAGGGAAAACTTAAGAAGCCATAACTTTGGCATATTTCGACAAAATTAGGCTCAGAAAGAGTCAGCCCTAGATGATTTGGATGCTCTGAGCATGATGATGCAGGTTATATACGTAGAGGAGCACTTCTATAACTGATTTTTTCACTTTGAAGATTAAAGAAGCTTAGGGCTACCAGGAGAGGAGGTCATGCCTAGTCCACTTGAAGACCATTTTCAGAGCTTGAGGAGTCTATTTTGAGGCTTTTGGGTCTTCTGAATCCAATGGAGCAAGTTGCAAAGCCATTGGAGCACTGTAGGTGAATGTAATAATATAATTGACCATTAATCCAAAGAGGGCCTGGCCATTGAAGTAGGTTAGTGGAGATGTAGCCCAGGAGGGGTGAGCTCCGTTATAAGATATTGTGTAATGTGTATTATTTCTTTTCAATCTATTTTTTGTACATGTGTTTTTAACAACTAATTAACTCATGAATTTCTCATAAAAAACACAAACATTGACACATAAACCCTCACATAACGGGCTAATTTGAGACGATCCTAAACACATTTATTTTATACTGATTAGGGAGATAGCACAGCAAAAATAGTTTACCCATATTATGATCAAGTTGGTATCAGAGACAGTTTAGCTCATTTTAGCCTAGTTTTATCTCATAGTTTGCCAAGTTAGCTAGAGAATTAACTATTGGTTTTGTATTTGTGCAAGGAGAATTTAACTCTGTGCAATTTTATGTGTATCTCTTCTCTTCAGAAGAAGTTCATGGTTGAGGACTCAACTTTCAAATCAAAACAACGAAACATTTTATGCATTACAAGTGTGATGGCAGCTTCATCATGCATTGTTTCTAATCTATCTTCCTTAGCAAGACTCTTAGATAAAGAGATGTTGCAGAAACTCTACATCATGAGAGATATGGTGCAAGAGTTTGTTGAAGATAGGAAGGAGAACACTATACTTCAAGAGAAGTTGATGGCCACGAAGAAGGAGAAGCAAGAGCTTCTTGAAAATATGCATGAGATGGAGACTCAGCTCCATATTGAAAATGAAACTCTAGCAAAGATGCATGAGATGGAGACTCAACTCCATATTGAAAAGGAAACACTAGCCAAGTACGTGCATGAAAAAGATGTATGCAATTCAATTTTATCTTCAATTTCCTCTCAAGATAAATGTTTTGGTGCTTTTGAAAGACACAGTAGAGGAATAGGGTCCAAATTATTGATGAAAATGCACTATGAAGGTAAAGGGTTAGGTAAACATGCACAAGGCATAGTTGAGCCAATTATTGTTGAGGAAAGGCCTAAGTATTTGGGTCTTGGTTATGGAAAATATGATGGAGAATTCTCCAAAGCCAAGGAGGCACATGAAGGTGTTCCAAGAAGGAATTTCATTTCATATTCATTACCTAAAGCTTGTGAAGTTTGTGTTCATGAGGAATGCAAAGGTTTTACACCCACTTTGCAAGAAGATGCTCATAAGAATGAAAATTATGGAAATGGCAAACAAGAGGATGTTGAAAGCTCTAAAGTGATTAAATCCATTGTTGGTATTCCAAAGAGAGCCACTACCTCATGAAATTAACCTCCTTAAGAAGGCGATAAAGGTGAATGTGCAAGGTATAAATCTGCCTTTAATCAAGTTTCTTTTGATTATGATAAACATGGTAAATCCTCACATAAGATTTGGAGAAATTTTAAATGTTCCTTTTGTGGTTTGAATAACCATACTATTTCTAGGTGTTGGAAGAAGTTTTCCATGCATAGGAAAATTTCAAAACAAAGGAGACAGAAATCCAAAGGTCCATTGGATAATGGAAATCATGTTTAAAAGAAGATGCAATTATTTTGCACTCATTGCCATAAGAAGGGTCGTCTTGTAGACTGTAAGTGTTGGAATTTTTATCCAATAAGTCATCCACAACATTTGAAGAATATGGAAAGAGATCTTGATAAAAATTTAAAAGAGGATTCCATAATTGATGTGGGTCAGGATGATTCACATGATGAAGTGCAGCTGAAAGAAGCGCCATTGAAGTGGTTTGGAAAGAGATGGTTAGATTTCTTAAACAATTAAGGCCTTGCATTTCTTTTGATGATTGATGCAAATATTTCCTTGTTGATGCATTTATTTTCTCTTGAAAGTATGTTGCATATTGCATGAAGAAATATGTTTGAAAAGTCGAGTTATGTTGACTCACTTGGATGCAACAAATTTAGTCATTTCAACTCTTTAAGTACTTGTACATACAAAAGGGATTCTTGTACTTGTGAGAGAGTTGAGCATTGCATATATGCATGAGAGTTTGCGTGTGTGAACAGTGGAATTTTTGATAGTTTCATTATGCTTGAACATGCATGAGTGATCGACTTGTGTTGGTTGATTGCTTTGTTTATCATGTATGTTTGTCAACTTGAGAATGTTGATCCTTTGCACATGCATGAGTGTCGACTTGTCTTGGTTGATTATGTGTTACATGCATGTCATAATCGACTTGGAAGAGTTGATTTTTTCTCCAAAAATGAAAGGGAGATGTTGACGAATTGTTCCCAGATGTGAAATTCTTGTTGTTTATGAGAAGAATCATCAAGTTGTTGTACATGATTTTGTTTGACTTGAGAGTCATTTGTTTGAAGAGGCATGTTTTGTTGACTTGTATTTGGTCGATGGTTTGTACACCAAGACTTAAGAGTACATGGCGATGTTCACAAGATGTGACAATTGTTTCTTTGAAGCAGCAAAAGAAAGAGGTCATCAAGTTATGTTTCTTTCATGATGTGTTTTTCAAGATTAATGGTTGTGCTTGTGACAAGATGTCTCAGGATTTTGGAAGGTCCACTCTTGACCGAGAGGCTCATTATTAGACTTCATTCTCAAATCATGGCATGAGAAGCATGTTAATACTGGAGGATGATGAAATCAAGAAGTAGAAAGAGGGACAAGATGTTAAAATTTTTTCAGCAAAAAAAAACAACCATTGTAGACCATTTGATGTGTTGACGCCAAGAAGCGAAAGAGATGACAAATGCATTCTTCTTGTTAGGTCCCTATATTACTAGTGTAGTCCATTATCATGTTAGTGTAGACCCCCTTATTTTTATTGTTGTACCCCTGTAAACCCCATATTGTTATTATTGTGCCCTTACATTATTATTGTTAGGTCGACTAGGATTACATTGTGGCCCCACTAGGACTACATTGTGGCCCCATGGACTCCTATATATAGAAAGGAGGTTTTGTCATTTGTATCATCCAATAATTGTTCATTTATGTAATGTATTGGAGGTTTCCCCCTCGAAGTGGCTGATTTCTAAGGCGTTGATCTCTCTTTTCTTCTATTTTTGGAGCTGGTTTGATAACATTTGGTATCAGAGCTTTGGATTCTAGGGTTTCGCTGCTCCAAACAGGTCATCGTGGAATTTTCGCAATAACTATTTTTCTGCGAAGTTTCAGAAGCTGAAATTTTTAAAGTACGAAGCCGAAATCTTGAGAAACATCGTCACAAAATGTCAAATCTTGGTTCGCAATATTTTCGGAGATATGGTTTGTGGAAGTTAGGTATTTTTTAGGCTACCAAATTTCATCTCAAAGAGGTGATCGTGGGAAAATATTCATAACTCTTTCTCTGAGCATCGGATTGGAATTATGTAAAAATTAGCCACAAGTACACGGATTTTAGTTTCTTAGCTATCAATTTCAGAACCTAAGGAGGAAACAGTGACATGTGGCAAGTCGTACAAGTTCGCTCTACTGAACCAGTCCATAATTAGGTCATCGTAGGAGATTGGGCACAACTTTGTCTTCAAGAATCCAAGTTAGGTCAGACCTGTGGCATTCAAAAGAGGATTCAAAGGGCTACCTCAGGGCCAAATTTCAGATATTGAAGGTCCGCAATCACAGAGAGAATTCAGTTTCAATATATAGATACTCAAAAGTATGAAACAGGTGTGTACTTGTTTTTTAAAATTGCATAATGTTTGTTTGAAAAAGTAGTTTGAAGTGATTCCAAGGGCATATTGAAGATTTTTTATTAGTAATGGGTTCTATAATGCCTCCAAAAAATAATTCCATACCCATTAAGCCCTCAGAAAGCTATACTATGATGCAAGAAGAGGAAGAATTACAGTATGAGATATCAAAATTACGGTACCAAGTGCAACGAATTTCGATCTTATGAAGAGAAACCGAAGATGACATAGATGGTTTAAAAGAAGAAATGGAGGCTAAGCGGGATTTTTTGAAGGATCAAATAAAGTATATTATGGATGATAAAGTAGTGGAATATCACATCAAGGATCAACAACAAGTTCTCCAACTCTCAAAGGATAACCTAACTTTGGTGCAAAATCAAATGAAACAACGAGAAGATCAACATCACATCGAAAGAAGTTCTGAAGAAGTCACAGAAACAATAACTCGACACGTAAAATCAATTTCATATTATCTCAGCAAGTGGAATAACTTTCCTGTAGAAGATTCCACATGGGAGGATGAGAATTTTATACAGAAGCATCAAGAAATAATCAAGCGTTGAGGACAACACTTGTTTGAAGGAGAGAGGCATGTTAAGTCCCTATATTACTAGTGTAGTCCATTATCATGTTAGTGTAGACCCCCTTATTTTTATTGTTGTACCCCTATAACCCCCATATTGTTATTATTGTGCCCTTACATTATTATTGTTAGGTCGGCTAGGATTACATTATGGCCCCACTAGGACTAAATTGTGGCCCCATGGACTCCTATATATAGAAAGGAGGTTTTGTCATTTGTATCATCCAAGAATTATTCATTTATGTAATGTGTTGGAGGTTTCCCCCTCGAAGTGGCTGATTTCTAAGGCATTGATCTCTCTTTTCTTCTATTTTTGGAGCTGGTTTCATAACACTTCCATATGTGGAATTTGGAACCGTGGAGGTAAAAGAATGGTCATTTCTTTTCTTGTGATTACTGATATTGGAACTCATTGTTGTAGTTCACTCAGATGGGCTTAACTTGGAAATTTGGTTTCCAAGGAGAAGCTTGCATCAAATGCATGTGTGTGCAAAGGAGGAACAAGATTTGTAGTGGAAAGGCCATCAGTCAGATTTCCAAGCACCGAGGGATCACTTTGGTACAAAAAGTTGTTTACTCAGTCAGCAAGTAGCCAACAAGAGTTGGATTGGGTCAGAAGTAGAAGGAGGACATTGGTTGAAGTGCCAAGGCATTTGCAAGACAAGGCATGTCATTGAACCCAAGAGGTTGTCATGGAGATTTTTCCAAGTAGAATATAGAACTTGGGAAAGAGAATAGTATTAAGCTCTCATCAGATAACCAGCTTTTGTGGGTCAAAAATATTGTTAGTGGGAAGGAGTGATCGGAATCTGGATTAGGGACAAAAATTTGCTAAAAATTCAAAGTTCTCAGAACCGTTCCAAACCAGAACGAATGTATAGGTCTCATCACAAGGAATCCAGTGCACTTTGTTTCACTCAAAACAGAGTTCGTATGAGGAAGATAGAGTCTGCTATTCGTTTTTCTAAACAACTAAAAAATTTGCAGAAAAGTACAGAAAGGTGACATGGCAGCCTAGTTAGAAAAAAAAAATATCCTGGGAATAATACTTTATTTAACCCAATGAAATTATGCCAAGTGTCAATTCATGGCTGGTGGTTGAGTGGGTGATTTGTCACATTTTAATTGGATTTGGAACAGATCAATTGGGAGTTGGCTCGTGGCTAACCCGGAGGCCGCCACGTGCCCCCCCAAAGGAAAAAATATTTTTTAAAGTCTAAGGTCAAAATTCATTAAGATATAGTGCAAAATTATTATATTAGCGGAAGGGAGAAGGTTAGGGTCGAACCCACGAACTCCCCCGCACTAACCACAAGCCGTACCGTTAGACCACCACGTTGGAACTTAATATGTATGTGTTCCAAAACGTATATTAGTTTTGAACAAGGTTTGGGCAGAGGAAAAAATGGGCCAGCCCCTTACCACAGGACCACGCCTGAGAACTAGGTGGAGCGCCAAACCTAATTGTGGGTTTAGCATTTAAGCGAGGTTTAATTAACCTTAACCACATTTCATTAGTGCTAATCCAATTTTTTAAATATGGATTTTATAAAACTCGCTTAATGTGCCTAAACCACCATTTAATCCACATTTAACTCCCACTTAAGTCAATCCTAAGATTAATTCGGCGACCAGTTTGGCGGGTCTGCTATTTTCTGTGCAAACTCCAAAATTAGCGGAGTTAATTGGAGTTTCTCTAGATGAAGGAGTGACAATAAAAAAATTTCATCAGTAAGTTTGATTTGTAAATTTGATTTCAGAGAAAAATATAATTTTATGTTCCTAATTTGTAATAAGTTCTCAGAGTTCCAAGTAGCTGCACACTCAAAGTTCCATGAGCAAAAGAGAAAAGTTCCAAAAAGTCAATCAATATGTAGAAATTATATAACTGATATGTTATACATCCGAGATTCTCCTGATCACACACTATTTGACTTCATGCACAATACAAAATCTCTTCTACCATTGATCATTAATTGTGGAAATAAACTCAATTGCATGCACACATTAAAACCATAAAAATTCACACATATGAACACAATGATTTATGGGAAAGCTTAAAGCTGAAAACCCCCAACTATCTGTGTATTATATGTCATACAGATCATGTAACAATCATCATACAAAGCTCCTCACAAGCTCTCAGTACAATCTCCAATTGCTACACACTAATCAGGTCCGATCTAGCAAATCACATGCATCAATCTCTGCCACCTGCTAGCCTGCCTCTACTGCGTAATCCCTGTTGAATATGGGCTTTGAATGAGTTCGAATCCACCTGGCTTGAACTGCGCAATCCTCATTGGCATCTCCATCAATGTGTGGTGCAAAATCATGCACCAGTATAGTCACAACTGATAGTCACAGTGCTCTTTCACCTACCTCGCCACTGGTCTCCACTGAAACTATCCATGCACTATATTTAACTGATGTATTCTTCAGTTGATTAATGAGTTATTAATTAGTGAATTAATTAATAATTAATTCACACCACTCTCACTAGTGTATCAATCAGTTAGACTAGATACAACTAGCTCAACTGTGTCTAACTGAGTTAAACTGAACACAACTCCACCAACTACTTCTACAACTCCACCAAACTCCGTCACATGAGTTCTAACTGAAGTCCTCCATGCAATAGCTCCACTTAACCCTTAGGAATAGCGTAATTCCTTCTTTCATCTCTTGTGCCACATCTGTGCACTTAACTGAAGTGCTCCAAGAGAATAAGATAATGTTTAGAGTCCAAATATTATTAAGAGCTAATAATATTCGACATATCTATTTTTAGACTGGCAATCTAAAAATAGATTCCGCCCAATATGTCTAAAAATAGAAGTCCGTATATTTTTCCAACTTGACCAACCATCCACAAATAGCATCCTGCAACTCATAGAATATGATTGACATGTCTAAAAATAGACTGTGCACCAAAAATAGCCTGCGGGCCCACTTAGTGAAGGCGACTTCTTTCCACTAAGCTCATCATCTTGTTGCAATCTCAACACTCCCTCTCAATAAGATAGGGATTATCTGCCACCCCGATCCTGCCTCTATGGTATTCGAATTTTATCCTGGTGAGCGCCTTCATCAAGATATCAACATCCTGATTCTTCGTAGGAATGTAAGAAAGTAACATGATATTCTGTTGCACACAATATCTAATATGATGGTACCGGATGTCAATGTGTTTAGATCTATCATGAAATACTGGATTAACCGAGAGTTTGATGCAACTCTGATTATCACAATATATCACAGTAGGATCTAAGTGTGAACCGAACAACCCAACCAGGATCTTCCTCATCCATATAGCCTCGCATGTAGCCAAAATTGCTGCCATATACTCGACCTCCATTGAACTGAGTGCCATGGATCTCTGCTTCCTGCTATACCAAGAAACTGCTGTCGACTCGATACTGAAAATCCCTCCAGATGTTCTCTTTCTGTCCGTTGGGCTCCCTGCCCAATCTGCATCCGTGAAGCCACACAGCTTCACCTCATCCGACTGTCTATACCAAAGTCCATATCCCGATGTGCCTCTGAGATATCTCAATACATGCTTCCCCGCCTTCCAAAAGAGCTTGGTAGGCTTAACCATAGCTTGTGAAAACTGGTTAACTGCGTAGCATATGTTGGGTCGTGTATTGACCAGATACATGAGCGACCCCACCAACTGTCGGTAAACAGTGGCATCCACTACCTCTGCCGAAGTAGCATCCTCTTTCCTCCAACCACCAGGAAGAGGAGTGTCGATAGGCTTGCAGTGATGCATGTTGAACTTCTCTAGTATCTCCCGGGCATACTTGCCTTGAGACACAAATAGTCCATCACTGCGCTGCCAAATTTCCAATCCCAGGAAATAATGAAGGAGGCCCAAGTCCTTCATCTCAAACTCTTTTACATGATCAGCGTTGCATGAGAATATCAACTGTTCATCACCAGTCAAAATCAAATCATCTACATAAAGTATAATGATCAACAACTTACCCTCAACCACTATCTGGTACAGGTTGGGATCCACCTTGCTCTTGGTAAAACCAAGTCCGGTGAAATAACTGTCGATCCGTGTGTACCAAGCACGAGGTGCTTGTTTCAACCCATACAACGCTCTTTTGAGCCTGCACACATGTGACTCGTTGCTGAATATCTCGAAACCTTCAGGCTGCTCTTTGTACACCTCCTCCTCAATCACTCCGTTGAGGAACGCAGTCTTCACATCCATCTGATGAATGTGCCACCCCATCTGCGCTGAGAGAGCTAGGATGCTCCGTATGGAAGAATACCTTGCGACAGGTGCAAAGGTTTCCTCATAGTCGATCCCCTCAATTTGTGAGAAGCCCCGGGCAAAAAATCTTGCCTTGTACTTCTCCACGCTCCCGTCAGCTGCTTGCTTCACCTTGTAGATCCATCTCGAACCTACCACTGATTTGCCTTCTGGCCTTGGGATAATCTCCCATGCACTGTTTTTGAAAATCGAATCATACTCTTCCACCATGGCATCTACCCATGTAGGGTCCTCCACAGCTTCCTCGAAAGAGGATGGCTCTGTAACGATACACTTGCTCATCAGACACATGTATCTAGTATATCGGTCAGGTGACTGTCTCTGTTTGCACTGTGATGTAGGTGCTCCTACAATCTTCTCTGCATCCTGATTCAGTCGCTCAGCTTCTGTAGTGCGCTTCTGCCCTCTGATGGTTGGCGCTGCATGAGTGGTTTCTTCCACTCCATGAACCTCCTCATGTGGCTAATCCACATCCTGAAGCTCATCCTTAGGAACTAATAGCTCTTCATTTGCATGCAAGTGTGGCTCCCTCTCAAGTGAACACTTCATGGCTTTCTCCTCATGAAATTTGATATCCCGTTGCACAACAGTCTTCCGACTGTCTGGAAAACACACACGATAGTTGTGGGGTGTATCAGTGTACCCCACAAATATCTCAACCTCTGCGGTCGGCTCCAGCTTCTTCCTGGCATCCTTCATCACATGAGTGTAAACAGGTGAGCCAAAAATATTCAAATGAGAAATATCAGGCTTCTTACCAGAAAACGCCTCCTCGGGTGTACTCATGCCAAGCACTCTGTGAGGACAACGGTTTTGCACATAAAATGCAGTATTGCATGCCTCAGCCCACAAGTGTATGGGAAGGCCCTGATCATGTAACATCGCTTGTGCAGCACCCAAGATCGTTTTGTTCTTCTGCTCTGCGACCCCATTCTGTTGTAGGTTATGAGGCGCTATGAGCTCTCTTCCAATTCCTTCTGCGCTGCAAAAGTCCTTGAATTCGCCAGAGATGAATTCACCACTATTGTCGCTCCTAAGAGCCTTCACCTGCTTCCTCGAATCTTTCTCCTCCAGTGCCTTGAACTCATAGAACTTTGAGTACGTCTCGCTCTTCTTCTGAAGATCTAGCACTTCCGAGAAAAGTCATCAACAAATATCACATAGTACCTGTGCTTTGCTGTCGAAGCTACTGAGAAAGGTCCACACATGTCTGTGTGAATTCTCTCAAGGATCGTCGTGGCGCGAATATCCTTCTCGTGAAAGGTGGCTTTCACAATTTTCCCAATGTACATCCCTTGCACTGATCTGACTGCACAAGTGTACCTTTGGGAAGCCCGGTAGAAATCTGCTACAAAATTTTCAAAGCACCATGGTGAAGATGGCCCAATCTCCTGTGCCATAGCTCGCCCTCATCCCGGCTCACCACTCCTTCTGCCTTGCTTGCCATTGCTGCACAATCATCTACCTGCAACTGATAAAGGTTCTTAACTCGAACCCCTATCCTCTGGGTTTCACCAGTTGCCTTATTGCGCAGGAAAGCCTTTCCCTCGCTAAAGACAACATCATATCCCTTGTCTTATAACATGGCCACCGAGATCAGATTCTTCTTCAATCCTAGAACATGCATGACATCCTTCAATATGAAAGGTTTACCAGACTCCCTCTCAAAGGAAATGGTCCCGATACCAGTCGCACTGTATCTACCATCATCGCCCATCTCGATGTGCACTCCAAGATCCTTCTCATCTATATCACTGAACAAATCTTTGTCTCTGGTCATATGAAAAGACACACCACTGTTAAGAAACCACACTGAACCCATCATACTTGAGACCAAGCATGTGATCAACGAAAAATCCAACTCAAACTGCGAGGCTAAGGCCTCTCCAGCTGCACATCCAGCAACCTGCTTATTTTTCTTCTTCTGTGGACAATTAGTGGCGTAATGTCCGTGTTGGTGATAGTGAAAGCACTTCACCTTGGACATGTCTTGCTTCTTACCTTTCGCACTGGATTGAGAAGCATTCTTCTTGCTCTTCCCCTTCCTTGCTTTGACAACCAAAGCACAATTTTCCTCATCTTCATTCTTCGATGAAGATCCATCCCTGGTACTCTACCTTATCTCCTCCTGCACAAGATCCGACCTAAGTCGCTCCCATCCTAGCAGTTTCTCCCGACCATTGACAGAGTCCTCATAGGAATGCCAACTCTTAGGAAGCCCAAGGAAAGCCAAGCTCACCAAGTCCTCTTCATCTACAGTAACCCCCACACTTCCCAGCTCATCCCTGCACTGGACGAACTTCGTGAGGTACTTGGGTATACTTTCGCCCTTCTCCATTTTTATTTTCCTGAGCTTATCCTTGAGCGCCAACTTCCTCTGGTCGCTCTTGCTTTGGAACAAGTCTGTCAAAGCTTTCCACATCAAGAATGGAGAAGCTTTACCATGAAGGCTGGACACTATGTGATCCTTCACACTTTCCAACAGAATCCTTCGACATTTTGTTGTCTTCTTTTGCCATGCGTCAAGTGCGGCAGCATCACTAGAAGCAAGTTTTGGAATTTCTGCATCTATGAACTCCTTCAACCCATTGTTCTCCAGCACCGCTTCCATCCTGTCCTTCCATGCAATATAATTCGAGCTACCCTCAAGGGCATACTCCAATCGTAATCCGTTGAAAGACATTTCAACTTCGACACCAAGAAAACAGTGCTGCAAATTCGAATTCCACCAGCACAAAACGCAACAGCTTCAATGCTTTGCAATTGCTCCAATGATCAATATTGCTCCGATACCATGTAGAAATTATATAACTGATATGTTATACATCCGAGATTCTCCTGATCACACACTATCTGACTTCATGCACAATACATAATCTCTTCTACCATTGATCATTAATTGTGGAAATAAACTCAATTGCATGCACACATTAAAACCATACAAATTCACACATATGAACACAGTAATTTATGGGAAAGCTTAAAGTTGAAAACCCCCAACTATCTGTATATTATATGTCATAGAGATCATGTAACAATCTTCATATAATGCTCCTCACAAGCTCTCAGTACAATCTCCAATTGCTACACACTAATCAGGTCCGATCTAGCAAATCACATGCATCAATCTCTGCCACCTGCTAGCCTGCCTCTACTGCGCAATCCCTGCTGAATATGGGCTCTGAATGAGTTCGAATCCACCCGGCTTGCACCGGCGCAATCCTCATTGGCATCTCCATCAATGTGTGGTAAACCATGCACCAAAGAGCTCACAAATCGATAGTCACACCGCTCTTTCACCTACCTCTTCACTGGTCTCCACTGAAACTATCCATGCACTGTAGTTAACTGATGTATTATTTAGTTTATTAATGAGTTAATAATTAGTGAATTAATTAATAATTAATTCACACCACTCTCACTAGTGTATCAATAAGTTAGACTAGATACAACTAGCTCAACTGTGTCTAACTGAGTTAAACTGAACACAACTCCACCAACTACCTCAATCAACTCCACCAAACTCTGTCACATGAGTTCTAACTGAAGTCTCCATGCAATAGCTCCACTTAACCCTCAGGAATAGCGTAATTCCTTCTGTCAGCTCCTGTGCCACATCTGTGCACTTAACTGAAGTGCTCCAAGAGAATAAGATAATGTTTATAGTCCAAATATTATTAAGAGCTAATAATATTCGACATATCTATTTTTAGACTAGTAATCTAAAAATGGATTCCGCCCAATATGTCTAAAAATAGAAGTCCATATATTTTTCCAACTTGACCAACCATCCACAAATAGCATCCTGCAACTCATAGAATATGATCGACATGTCTAAAAATAGACATAGTCTAAAAATAGACTGTGCGCCAAAAATAGCCTGCGGGCCCACTTAGTGAAGGCGACTTCTTTCCACTAAGCTCATCATCTTGTTGCAATCTCAATACAATATTCCTAAGCCATAAAAATATGAAGTTCAAAGATCAAATTTAGAAGTTAAAGGTAAAGAAACAATGTAAAGTTAATTTCAAGAAAGGAAATGTGGGTCCCAGTTTGTTTAATGGCATTTCTTCAAGTATAAAAGGCTCCCAAAGACAAAAAGTCATTCATTTGCATCCTTAAGCATCGGGTTCTCAGCCTTCCCAAGCAAAAAATTGTTTTTTTCTTTAGAAAACCAAGTTCTCGCACCTTCTCTATGCTATTTCCAAAGGTGTTGCGCTTTTTGCAGAAGGGACGTTGCACTTTTCAGATGCACACTTGCTTTTCCTCAGTATGTTGCACTTTTTACAGAGGAGAGCCACGAATCCAAATCTTCCTTCAAGAGGTTCCAAGCACAAGGTCAGGCTTTCTACACTTGTTTCCAAGTAAGTTTCACCTCCATAGCTCCTCCCTTCATCTCGTGGTTTTAAGTTTATGGTGCAAACCCTCATTTCCCTCCATATCATATTCTAAACATGTAAACCCTAGTTTTCATCTTTGTGAAGTTAAATTTCTTTCCCCTGGACCTATTTACCTTCCCTACACCCTAAATCACTCCCCACTACCCTTACATCCCCTCATTCCCATTCCCATGATCTATTCCCGAAAACCATACCCCTTAGTTGTGCTTTCCTTAGCAACTAGATACCTCCTTGTATTTGAATTTCCTACCTTGTTTACCTTAAACATTTCAACCCCCCATCACTTCCCTAAGCTTCCTAACTCCCTTACACACTTCCCCAAATTTTCCCTCACTTATCCCAACTCCCTAACCCTACAATTCTACTCCCTTTCCCTTCCCCTTCTTCCCTAGGGTTTCAAGACAAAATTGAACATAATGGAGTAGGAGAGAAACATCACGGAGGAGGAAATAAATACCACAAAATAAGAAAAGAAAACATACAATAAAGGAAGGAGAATATTGAGACTAGAACCATCAGACATTAGGGAATTAATGGCATCACCCTTGGTAGTGAAATGTTTCCAGCATGTAGGTTGCTTTGAGTTTTGTGAGATGGTACAAAGAGTGAAAATTCATCCTACTTTGACCAGGGTTTTTATCAGCAACCTACAAAAAGATCAAGTGACTATAGCAGGGGTGAATTTCACCATTTCCACAGACATCATTGCAGTAGCAACATGGATACCCAATGTGGGTGAAAAATGGTTCAAAACTAAAGATTTGGATGCCCAGTTGTATGAACCTTACCTTAAGGCACTTAATAAAGATAACACCAAAAATATCTTTCCTTTTCGTCAGTTGTTGAATAGGTTGTCCCCCATGATGAAAATCATCATGAAATATTTCACTTGTGAGGGCAGATTCTCCAGGTTGTACAACTATGACATCAGGTTGCTCGTGTATTTAACACTAGGGTGAAATTGCTCAACCTTCCCTACTAAGACAAAAGCATTGATAAGATGACCTACCTAGTGAAAAAGAGAGAGTATGAGCTTCAAATGAACAACCTCTTCCATCACTCTCTCATTAAAATCATTGTCCTTCACCACCTCAAGCAACTTAACATTGCATGGGAGACTTTCATTGAGGCAAATGTCTTTACTACAACACCAAATTAGGTCAAAGAGGTCAAAGAGGTCAAAACACACCGAGAGGACCTAGGCAAGTGTTTTCTCCACAGATTGTGAAAGGGGCCTTGCCTTCTTCATCAACAAAACATGGAAATCAAAAGCAGCTAGAGGCAGCTGTTCAAGAGGAGGAAGACATTCATCATGAGGAAGAAAGAGAGTTTGACCTGGTGGAATTGGATGTCGAAGATGATCATGAAACCTCAAACCTAATCATAAAAGAGAAAGATGCGACAATCAGAGAGCTGCAGGATAATATGACCAAAGCACAATTTGTCATCTCCTTAACAAGAAAACAAACATCTGAAAGACAAACAAACACTCTTAAAATTGGAGTTTTTGAAGGCCAAGAGGCAAGATACCAAAGGCAAAGCAACAATGGCACCTGATGAGTCTGATCATGATGAGACTCAAACCACCAAGAAAAGACCAAAAACAAGAGGTCTTAAGAGAGCATTAGAGCAGGAGAAACATGATTCAGAACAACTCATTTTTAAGGAAAGAATTAATAAAGAAATCAATGATGACAAAGAAGTGTGGCTTGACAGAGTGAACATACACCTTGATAAGGTCCTTCATAAGGCCAACAAGGATAATCAGATGCTCAGGCACATGGTTGACTGATACAACACCATGAACAAGATTTGCAACATTAGGATCAAGCAATTGAAGGAAACCCTAATCACTCAAAAGGAGAAGGAAAAACTTGAGTTACTTGATGATGCCTCCTTGGTTGCTTGAGACACTTCATCAACACTTCATCCACCAATTTTGAATCTTTGTGGGCAAGTTTTTGAGTTTTTGGGCATTTTAGTAAAATTTCACAGACTTTTTGCACAGTCATCCTGCAAAAAGCACAGCGTGGGCCACACTGCGTTTTTTGTGGAGGCCTATAAATGAGAAAAACTATGCAGATTTGGATATATAATGATGTCTACATCAACTTTTGACTACTGGCACACCAAAAACAGAGCTTTTGATAGGTGGAAATGGTAAAAAACTTCTCAAAAAACACCTTTCTGCCTCCTTTTCAGTCTCACGTTGCACTTTTTAACCAATCTTGGGTGACTGCATTTTTGAGGAGCTTAACTCCATCATTTATTTAAGAAGAATCCTATTCTTTTTCTTTACCCCTCTTGAGCTAAGTTCCTTCATTGCTATTTTTGATATTTCGCCACATGCCAAATATTTAGAACCTATTATCAAAAATAATTCTATTCCTGAAACATTTGAAATATTATATTTATTATGAAACGATTAATTCTATTATTATGTAGATAGATATATCTATTCTAAAATTGAATACTTATATTGACACATTTTCAAAAGTGCTAAAAAGAAAAAATACATTTTCTTACCAATAAAGAAATAACTAAAAAAAATAATTATTCGTATTAGCATCTTTTCAATAGATACCAAAAAGAAAGATTTTAAATAATAAAAAACAAATAATTATTCATATTAACATCTTTTCAATAGATGCCCAAGAAAAAAAATTCTTTGGACAAAAGCAAAAAATTCTTAGGAAAAAGCAAACATCTCTATATCAATCCCAGTCAATTAAAAATAATTTTTATATCACAATTAATTATTTAAATAAAATCTTATACGACATACTCCAAATCACAATCAACTAAAAGACATTTTTTATATCACAATTAATAAGTAAAAAAATATCTTACATTGCCATATTGAAATCACCGGTTGGTTGAGCTGGACTGAAAATCCTACGTAAAAAAAGTGACAGATCTTTGTCAGTGCAACATATAAAACAAAAAGGTTTGACAATGTCTGTAAAAGGCCAAATCACTGCGTCCCTGACTATGTGACAATGTAGATAATGACTACCTTGTATTTGGAGAGACCTATTCCTATATGACTATGTTGATAGTCACTACCTCGACAATGACCTATTTCTGTGCATCGTGCCTTTCCCCTATCCAGGGTTTCCATATATTTATAAATTGTGTCTCCGAGGTTTCGGATCAACTCCAATTCCACTGCCTGCTACGAATCTGGAATCTTCATCAGCTGCCATGGACGCTCTTTTGAAGCAATTTGAAAGACTTCAGAGACCAATTGATCTTGTGCAGACACTACATGAAACCCAAGTGAAGCAAGTCCCTGCACGCTACATCCTTCCTTTGGAACAGAGACCATCTCGTCCTCTTAAAATTCAGCAGGTTCTTCCTGTCATTGATCTAGCAGGCATGGAAGACACCGATCAACGCTTCAAGATTGTTAGTCAAATAGCCCAAGCATCTCAGGAATGGGGTTTCTTTCAGGTTTGATTGCCATCACAGTTTTTGCTCTCTTTTCTCTTTTCTTTCTCTCTTTTCTGTGTTGAATGGGATTCTGATTTCATGTTTGTTTTGAAGATAATAAATCATGGCATACCTCTGTCATTACTAGAGACTGTGAAACGGGTTTCACAGGAGTTCTTTGATCTTCCTCTTGAAGAGAAACGGGAACAGTGCCCTGTGAGGCCTGGTCTTCACATGCTTGAAGGCTATGGCCGTTTCTTTGACATCTCTGATGACACGGTCCTCGATTGGGTTGATGCTCTTGTTCATTATATTTCTCCAGAGTGGGCCAAAGCAATTGAGCACTGGCCCAAAAACCCCTCCACATACAGGTACAACTCTATACACACTCTCTGAAACCTGGATACTGAGCTTGCATCCATTCTGATACATTTCTGTGTGCACTATGAAGAGAAACATATGAAAAATACGGCGCAGAGATAATGGGGCTTATGGAGAAATTGCTGGGTCTTCTTTCCGAGGGTTTGGGGCTGGACCCTAAGTATATTCAAACCCTCAATAAGGAACCCCTGCTCCAACTCAGAATCAATTATTACCCTCCTTGCCCTCAGCCAGATATGGTGAATGGGCTTAAACCCCATTCAGACGCAGATATGCTCACTGTTCTGCTAGATGATGGGGTGGAGGGTCTCCAGGTCCGTAAAGATGAGGGCTGGTTCACTGTGCCCTCTGTTCCTGGAGCTCTTATTGTCAACATTGGGGATTTGTTACAGGTCAGTGAAATTCTGTGAAATCATTTTAATAATTTGTATGATTTGGACTAGGTGTTGGGGTTAAAATTTAGCAGAGTTTTTGTAAAATGATATGGGGATTGTGTACTGGCAGATAATAAGCAATGGGAAATACAAGAGTGCCGAGCACCGGGCAGTATCGAATACAAAGAAGAGTCGTATGTCGATGGTTATTTATTTGAGTCCACAGGAGGATGTGTTGATTGACACTGCTCCCGAACTGATCGACGAAGCTCATCCCAGCCTGTACAAAGCATTTAAAGCTGGGAAGTATGCAACTGAGTATATGAGCAAGGATCTTCGAGGAAAAGACGCTGTACATGCTTTACGTAAAGAATAGGGACGGACCATCAATGTCTAACCCTTCAATTGCATTTCTATAAGATGTTTATCTAGAGAACTGTTCGAGGTATTTGAGTGAAAACTTCAACTATAAAATAGCTGTAGGTGTTTTGAGTGGAGGATATAATTTGCAAGTGTATTATATATGCAAAATAAAAATATATGCATATATGTATGCATGTGTGTTTAACTTCATTTGAGATGTTTTGAGTGGAAGATCTAATTTGGAAGTATATTATATATATTATATTTGTGTCAAACTTTATTTTGGTTTAGTTTTGGATAAATGGATATTTATTATTATTATTATTTTTTTTCTAAATTAAGCTGATTCTATTATATAAACATACTGATACAAAACTGCCTCAGTTCAGCTGCAGGAGCTTGAACTGGGCTTGATGTCCATGCTGTTAACAAAATGATGAATTGCCCATATCGGGAAACCAGTTCTGTCAAAAGAAAATGTACCGCTCTTGAAAGGAAAACCGGTGGATAGTTCAGTACATACACCATAAGAGAACTAAAGACAGACTGTTCTATCATATAGCTTCTGCTACTATAGATAACAAAAACCAAAATATCATCCAGATGCTGGAGTGTAAATACCATGATGAGCTAAGGCAGAGAGGGCAGATTCGTGTGAGGTGGAGAAGGCTGCTCCTCCTCAATTCGAAACCCGTAATGATCCTTTGCGTCTTCAGCAGTTGCCATATGGACGCCATCTATGCCTGAGAGATTTGCTTCCATCTGCAAAGAAACCTGACCCGGGATGGGAATGTCAGAGGCGAGGGGAGCGTTAAGATCAATAGAGGGAACAGGGGAATGGTCGGGCCGAGGGAACAGGGGAATGGGCGGAGGCGCATGCAAAGGAGGGGGTTGAAGGGTCGACTCTTCACGAAGGGTAACGGTGATATAAGCAGTGATGGTAGGCCGGTCGAATGCACAGTCAAAGCGCAACTCCGCTCTCTGTGAAGTTTGACGAAGAATGTGGCTACCAGAAGGACAGGGACCAGCGCAAGCCGGAGGAAGAATAACGCCAGGAGGATGAGAAGAGGGTTGAAGGTCTGGGGCGAAGCCAAGAGGGCTATCCTGATCCCATTGCTGGCGGGAGTCCTGAGTATTCCATCTCCCAGTGTGTTCAGTGGAGAAAGCGTCGCCATGACTGGAGGAAGGACGCTCACTAGCTAGCTTGCCCCGAGTGGCGCCCTTGCGGCACCTCATACGGTGTCTTAGCCTAGGCATAGTGATAACAACAGAAGGAAAAGGCCAAAGACGAAGGGAGTCTACTCGGATGGGATTAGGAACATAGTGAGAACCAGGAGGAAAATGCAAATTGGAATGACAGGAGGCGCTGTGAGAAAAGTGACACTCAGGAATTGTTTCAAGACAACTGAGAAGTGAACATCGCCGACCAGTGTGAGTTCGGACATTGGGCACAACACAAGCTGTCGAGCAAACTCTGTGAATGGGATTCAAGGAGCCGCGCACAGAGCTGGAAAGATCTGGAGTGCTCGAAGCAGGAGCCATTATGAATCGAATTAGAATATCGAGAATGGAATGACGCCGTCGCTGGAGAGTTAAAGGCCTGCATGCAGTCGCATTTAATTTGAAATCAATGGAGCCGCGGGGGGCCATATGGCCACCCCATGCGAAGCTCCTTGGGAGGTACTCCGGGACGGTAGTCCCATCAAAACATTTAAACATCCGCATCCGGAACCTGTTGATCATTCTACACCAGCTTGATGCAATTCTGAAGGAGGTCTGCATCATGGATGATTTGAAGGGGGCCATGATTGAGAGTGTCCATATTGTCAACCCCTAGATTAGCTAGGAGATCTGCGACTTTATTGCCATCCCTTTTGGTGTGGGTGAAGGAGATGGCTTGATTCCTTTCCAGCCAGTGGCCCAGTTTTTCAATTCGGGATGCCAATCTCCAGCTTGTGGTGATCGTAGCTGATCTGGTGCCTTGAAGCATTTGGTTGGCTATGCTAATGAGAATTTGAGAATCCCCTTCCACAATGATGGGAGATATGTTGAAGAGATGAGATAAGTTCAGTCCTTGCCATAGCCCTTCCAATTCTGCAGAGTTGTTGGTGTCCCAACTTATAGAGCCATAGTAGATAGTGAGAACGTCCCCTTGGGAATTTCTGAAAATGCCTCCAAAGCCAGCTGGACCAGGATTGCCTTTTGAGGCGCCATCAAAGTTTAGCTTGAAGATTCCTGAAGGTGGAGGAGTCCAGGAGAGTTGGGGATCAGGGGATTTCTGCCTGTGGGAGTTTGGAGCGATGGGTACTCTCAGCTGCCAATTTTGCCATATGGCAACTTCCTTCGGCTGTTTGGGGAGGTCGTCTTCCTGCCAGGATTGGAGAGCTAGAGACTCTTGGAGATTGTTGCTGAAGTTATTCCAAATAGTTTCCAAAGGAGTGGATTGATTTTTGAAGATCCGTTTGTTTCTCTCTTTCCACAAAGACCAGAATAGGAGACCTGGAATGATTTGCCAAAGAGTGTTGAGAATGGTACTGCTGTAAGGACGCCTAGGCCAAAGGCGCATAATATTAGTCAAATCCCCTTCCGGTTTGCTTTTTTGACCTCTGAAACAAATCTTTTCCCATAGTTTACTAGCTAGATTGCAGGACAACATGAGGTGTTGGATCGTTTCTATACTTTGCTCACAATTTGGACATCGTGAGGGGCCACAGAATCCTTGTTTGAGCAGGTTATCCCAGGTGAGAATTTTCTTATGACTTAATAGCCAAAGGAAAGTAGAAACTTTAGGCCAAGTGCCAAGAGCCCAGACCAATTACCAAAGCCGATCACACGGAAGAGGGACGGGATGCTGAAGTGAGAAAGCCTCTTTCGTGGTGAACAGACCTCTAGTCGAGTATCCCCATCTTAGAATGTCAGGCTCCTCTGAACATCTAATTTTCCGGCGTTGGAGCTCCTCATCGTGGGCTTCTCGAGTGTTGTTCTGAGCGAAAGGAATGATATGATCTGGGGGCTTCCATTGTCTAAAATCATTGCTGCTTGTGGTGGTCCAACATTGACTGACTTTTATTTCCTCCGGTTCAATAATTCCTCCAGCATTGGTAAGGGTAAGCAAATCAATGAGCTTTGGGCGTTGCTGCCATGAGTCTGCCCAGAATCTAGCAGTGTGTCCATTGCGTATTTCCCAGAAGCTGTGCTGCTGTATGAGTGCAAAATGTTGTCTGGCTGCATTCCATATTTGGGAGCCAGCAACTCCGGGATTGAGCCTTATCAAATCTTCAGGAGGCCTGTTGTTAGCATACTTGGCTGTCCACATTTTGGCCCAGGGCTTGAAAGGGTTCGAGATCCAATTCCACCATAGGCGGGCTCCCATAACTTCATTGCTGTGCAGAGGATTTCTGAGCCCGAGCCCACCAGCATCCTTAGGGGAGCAGACTGTATTCCAGTTGACCAGGGCCCATTTTCGTTTTTGGTTTGAAGATCCCCAAAGGAATCGACGTTGCAAATTCTTGATTTGTTTTAGGACCCATTTTGGAGCAGCAAGCACGGAGAAGAGATACAGTGGCATGGATTGCAAAACAGCTTTGATGAGGACGAGTCGGCTAGCAAGGTTGAGGGCTCTGAATGTCCAGGAGGAGAGTCTGGCTTCTAGTTTATCCAAGAGCTGATTCCAAGTAGAGTGCTTGACGGCTGTATAAATGAGAAGTGCTCCTAAATACTTGGTGGGGAGGAGAGCGATGGAGAAGCCAAGGATGCGGGCTATGCTGGCCTGTATCAGTGGGGGAGTATTGAAAAAGAATAGCTGGGATTTTGAAACATTAACAGTCATGCCAGAGGCTAAGGAGAAAAGGTTCAGAATGTCTTTGAAGGATCGGGCTTCTTGGACAGAGGGGAAGCCGAAGAGCATATTATCGTCAACAAATTGTTGATGGGTGGTGGTGGAAGAGCCGTGAAGGGATAAACCACGAAGCTGCCGAGCGAGGACAGCATGATGGATAAGTTTGCTGAGGCCTTCAGACATGAGAACAAATATGAAAGGGGAGAGAGGGTCTCCTTGACGAATATCTCTGGATGGGGTGAAAGGAGTGGAGGGGATACCATTGATAAGAATGGAATAAAGGGGAGTTGAAATGAGGCTCATAATCCACCTAATCCACATCTGGTCAAATCCGAAGGCTTTGAGGATGTGCTGAATATAACCCCAACATAGTTTATCAAAAGCCTTAGATAAATCTATTTTGAGGAGCATACCTGGCTTCCTGGTACTTTTGAGAGAATGGATAACTTCATGAGTTAAGATGATGCCATCCATGATTTGACGACCTTCCACATAGCCTGTTTGCTCCGGCGAAATGAGGAGCGGCAGAAGAGGCTTCAATCTGTTGGCTATAACTTTGGAAATGACCTTGTAAATTACATTGCAGAGAGCGATTGGTCTGTACTTCTCTAGGGTACTAGGGTGCTCCTCTTTGGGCACAAGAGCAATAAAGGTGGTATTCAGAGAAGGGAGAAGCCAATGAGTCACTCTAGATTCCTCTACCAGGTGCCAAACCTCTGTTTTGATGAGCTCCCAGAAATGATGAAAAAAGTTTGAAGTGAATCCCTCAGGGCCTGGCGCCTTTCCGTCCTTAGTTTGGGCCATCGCTGTTTCAACCTCTTGAAGGGAGACAGGGCGGAGGAGCATCTGATTGTGCTCTTCAGTGACAAGTTTGGGTATCAACTGGGATATTTTGTCGATGGCTGGCTGCCTATCAATAGTAATGTCTTCTTGTTGTATCCGTTTGAAGTGATCCAGGAGTACTTCCTCAATCTCTTCATGTTTCTCCACCTGTTCTCCTTGCTGGTTGGTGATGTGAGGAATGCGATTTTGCATTCTCCGTTGAATAGTTCACCTGTGAAAGAATTTCGTGTTCTTTTCCCCTTCTTTGAGCCATCTTATTCTCGATTTTTGCCTCCACAGGATTTCTTCTTGCTTGCGCCTTTCTTCTAACTGCTTCTGTAGTTCTTGTTCTTGGGAGGCTAGGTCATCTGTTCTTCCTTCGAGTATGATTTTCTGTTGTGTTTCTTCCATTTTGTTCTCTAGAATCCTTATTTCCTGAAATATATTCCCAAAGACAGACGTGTTCCAATTCTTGATAAGCGCTTTGAGATGCTTAAGCTTCTGCTGGAATTGGTATATTTTTGAGCCTGCAGGAGGATTAAAGCTGTGCCAGGCAGTGGTGACCATGTCTTTGAAAGATGGATGAGAGAGCCAAAAAGCTTCAAATTTGAAGGGCTTTTTGAATTGAGTACCAATGTTTTTCCAGTTAAGCGAGATGGGCCAGTGGTCCGAACCTGCCAGTGGGAGAATGGAAGCCGAAAGATCCCCTCCCAAGTAGATGGCGTTGTCAGATATAAGAAATCGGTCCAATTTTGAGGTGATATGCTTAGTTCCTGTTCTTTTGTTGTTCCAAGTGAAGGATCCATTGAAGAAGGGGAGGTCTATAAGCCAGCTGTTGGTTATGAAGTCTTTAAAGTGAGAGCTTTCAGGATCTAATCGAGGCCTTCCGCCAGTTTTTTCCTCCATTTTAGTGATCATATTGAAATCCCCTGCTGCTATCCAAAGGCGATAGGGTCTGTGAGAGTTCAGGATCTCCATGGTATTCAGAAGTGCTATTTTCCTGGCTTGTTCCTGTGGAAAGTATACATTTGTAAGATGCCCATGGATGTTTGTACCAATGGGATGAAAAGTAGCCTGAATGAGGTGCTGCGCTGCGTGGAAATTTGTTAAAGCAATGGATTGGGTGTCCCATGCTATTGCAAGACCCCCTGATGAACCAGAGGCATCGACTGCAACTGAACTGCAGCTGGGCCACGCTTTTGACAGAATGGAGCCTAAAGTTTCACTGTTACACTTAGTCTCTTGAAGAAAGAGAATATTTGGTCTTTCTTTTTGAATCATATTTTTGATCATTTTGTGCTTCCCAGGGCTATTGAGCCCTCTAACATTCCATGAGATCAGCTTCATGGGTCACTGATCTAGGGGTTTGAAGAACCGTGTTAACTTGGGGTATTGTCCTGAGTTCACCAGGATCTCCCCTATGGTGATGGTGCGCTGCCAGTCAGGTTTTCGTCCTCTTTTCCTGGATTCTTTTGTGATTTTTAGGCTGTCCCAGTGGCTACCTGACTGAACGCCTAGCTTCTTTTGCTGTTGGGCCTTAGATAGGGCCATTTCGAGCTTGTGAATTTGAATAGGATTGATCTTGTCATAGTATTTTTTTCTACACGCATCCTCTAGCCCCAGGATGTCAAGCTCTCCAAGGTCTAATCCTTCCGAGTCTTCCTCCATGAAGTTCGACTGACTGCTGTCAGGAATATCCTCAGGAGAAGCTTTGGGCGAGGCTTTAGGGTCATCCATGTCCATGATTACGGAATGCCAGGTCAAAAGTTTAGTTTCAGGGGAAGGGTTGGGTTGAGTACTAACACTAGAAGTCTGCCCGATCTAGGAATGCTTGGGGCCAGGGTGAACAGAAGAGTCAGTGGGAACAACAGATTTTGAGGAGGGATCAGCAGGAATAGGGATGGAATCCGAAGCTGGATCCGATTTGGCGAGAACCTCAAAACTGTTACTTGTAGAAGGAGTGTTGGAGGGGGGAGTAGGTTTCTTACCCGATGCAGAGGGTTTCTTGCTTTGTCTTCTGCGCGAGGGTACTTTGGTGAAGCCATCTGCTTCCGGGTTGACTTCGGCTTCTTTATGCTGAGCTTGAGCGTTAAGGGGACAATCTCTGAACAGGTGCCCGTGTGCATGGCATCTGCGGCATCTGAAAGGAACATGTTCGTAGTCTAGAGGTTGTATCCACTCAAAATCATCATGATAAATACTTACTGCATCAGGTAGGGCTTTGTCTAGGTGCATGTAGACGCAGATGCGTGCATAGGATGTGTATCTGCGAAGCTTTGTCTCTTCTGCAATTTTGATGAACTCTCCTAGACCCTTGCCGATTTTTTGGAGTGAGTCTTCATCCCAGTATTCGATCGGCAACGAGTATAGGCGTATCCAAACTGGTGCCCAGTTGAAGTTTTCTTTGTCTGGGTTGAATCTTTCCACCCAGTTCCGGAGATATAAACCAGCTGATTTGAAGAAGTATGGCCCTTCGTCCATAACCCTATTTCGGTCCTCAATGCAATTGAACTCCGCCGTAAAGAAACCTTTTGGTCCAAGCTGGAGCGCAACGTGTCCTTTGGGCTTCCATTTGGAGGCGATCCAGCTTTGTAGGGCCTTTTCTGTTGGCCAGAAGCCGATAAATTTTCCTATGAGGGCATGGTCTCTCATGTATTGGATTCGGGCATTTATACGATGACTGGGCAAGTCGATCTTGGGTCTTTCTGTTGCTATGGGCTTGCAGGTGGAAGATGTGAGAGCAACTGCGTCCTGTTGAGCCTGCGTAGTCGGCGTCTGAGGCATCACCGTTTCCTGCTTTTTGTCAGCTGTATCATTGATTTGGACAGAGCTGACACGAGTTCCTTCATTGTGTGCAGGGGGGGATGGACCCTCCCCCGCCGAGCTTGTAGCCATTGCCGGATACCAAACACTGTGCGCTGGTTCACTGTTAGTTGCCGTGGCTGATCTGACCTGCGGAAAGTTTAGGGTTTCTGCAGCCCTAACCGCGTTCATCGCTCTCCTGGATATTTATTATTATTATTATTATAAGTTTTATTTATTTAAATTTATTAAATAAATTAATTATTTTAAAAATAATTTTAAGATAATATATATTTTTTAAAATTAAATTTGATAGTTTGAAAAGTATATATATATGTATGTTAAATATTAATAATTAGTATATAAAAAGAAAATATTAAGTAATATAAATTTAGATAAATGTTTTGGGATTAATCACATCATTAGGATTTGGTCAACGTTTCGAACCATCTAATGTGGTTCATCCTCATGACAAGGTAAAGAAATAAATCAATCTTATTGAATAAATAATAAGGATGTGTCATTGTGTGATAGCTATTAAAACTACCATCTAATGTGGTTTATCCTCAGGACAAGGTAAAGAAAGAAACCAATCTCATTGAATAAATAGTAAGGATGCGTGATTTCCTATTAAAACTAGCCGTTAAAAACTAACCATTATTTGAATAGTTAGTTAATAAGATATAATATTAAAAGTTTTTGAGATTTTAAGAAAAAATATTAAAGAATAATTTAGAATTTAGTAATTTAATGAAATGATTAAATTCTAGTTATTATAATAAGGGAAGGGGTAAATAATAAAAGAGGGAAAAATATTAAAATTTTTAGGATTTAAATTTTAAGTTTTTAAGAAATAATATTAAAAAAGTTAATAAATAATAATTTAAAAATGAATAATATAAAAAAATATTAAAAACAAAAATTATAAAATTAACACTAGCAGTTAGAAATGCTTAAAAACCTAATGAGCTTTTTATGTTTAAATTTTTTAGATTAAAATGAGTTTATGCTTATTTATTCTATATAAATAAATTTTAATTTGTTTTTTGTTTTATTTCTTTTCTTATTTGATTCTCTCAAATTACATTTTTTTATTTAATATTACTAGCCTGTATACTCATATGTCTAAATAGACACCACACTCCACCACACTCTCTCAATTGATAGAGCCCACAATAGCTCACTACCTTTCGTGCAATTACAAACAACCACTAAACATATATAGAGTAAAAATACAAACGAGTTGTCTTTAGTGATATACACTCAAAAAACCAGTTTAAATAACACAATACAAGATTACACCTCAATTTTTTCACTGGGATTTTGTCACCGAAAAGTCCAAAAAGTCGCACTAAAGACAACTCCAAATACAAATGTGGGATGGCATGACCCTATGGATACTAATTTGTTATGCATTAGATTAAATGTCTAGACAACTTTATTAGCTATTTTGAACAAAATTAGTACTACTTCACAATACTTATTACTCTAAGATAAGTTCCATGATAGAATTTATCCATTTAGCATTGTGCTCAATGTTAGTTTAATGGCTTTTCATTAACTTTAACATCACTAACACTTTTTCCAAGTCTTGCATTTTTTAATACTACCTTAAAGTATCTTTAACAAATACTGATAGCCTTGCTACTTTTTAAACTTTTCT
The DNA here is from genome assembly GCA_034641835.2 of Pinus albicaulis. NCBI lineage: Eukaryota > Viridiplantae > Streptophyta > Pinopsida > Pinales > Pinaceae > Pinus > Pinus albicaulis. The sequence goes on from CM076581.1 coordinate 1,370,678,409, forward strand.
TCAACATGTACCTTACGTTCTTATAGGTCATATGTAAGAATTGGTCTTGGCATTTCATCTTGTATTGTGTCTCACCATTTATTAAACCATTCAATTTCCTTTTCAGTAATCAATGATGTCTATTTAGTCAACATGTCTCCATCTCAAATACACATAGACATCCCCTCACTCATATGATCTAACTAACACAATATTTCTAAGAAGACTCCATAGTAATCTTTCAATCCATCTCATTTATCCAATATTCATCATAGACATCAACATATACATAATAGTGAACCCTAATCTAGTAGATACACAAATGAATTTTGTCTTTGATCTTCTTTTAGTTGGTTATGTTATATCAATCTATGGACTTGGTTCAATAAAATTCATAAGTGAATCCCACCTTGATTTCTCTAGTATTCTTTTAATCAATTTAATGGGTTAGGTGGCCTACAAAATTTATAAGGCTACAAAATGAGTAACTAAGCCATCTTATGTTTAGAGCTCAGATTCAAATAAAGAAGTCATAAACCTTCCAAGAAATAATGAGCTGGTAGTTGTTACAACTACTCCATCTCTTGGGGTTTGGAAAAAAATCCAAAAGGAAAAAAAGAGAATACGAGTTCTTCTACGAAATTATAATTTTTTTTTGGTAGCTTTGCTACTATAAATGCTTATTGCACATTCTCTAGTCCGTTGGAACAAATTCTTGAATTTTGCTTTGTGAATCTACACAATATAACTTTTCATTTTTATTAATAAAAAGTTGTTGATTTTTCTATGAAAAAATAAATAAAAATAATATATCAAATGGTGAAGTTCCAGTAGAAAATATTATTATTCACGTTTGTCCGCTGAATTTAAATTAGAAAATGAATTTGCATGTTCTGTTTCATCCTGGAAAACCTATTTTTTCTGGTCTTGTTAGTCTGTTTCATCCTAGACAACTATTTTTCTAGTCGCAGTTGTTTTCTTCATATACTTAATATTGAATTATATGCTATAGATTTTCCACTTTGTAACTTAAAATTATATTTCAATTTTATACATGGTTACAAATTTTCTAATTACGATTATTCTCTCGTGAGAAAAAGGAACGAGATTGGGTTTAGGAATTATATAATTGAAATTTATTAGAGGCTTTCGTCTGAAGCTTTGGACAAATGGCAGAAGCTCTTATCCATAATCAAGGATCACAAGAGATGATTTCGGTACATGGAAGATTTGGAGAAGAGATTAGAAAGTGAGAATATGCGAACAAACTTAAGGTGCCGGAATATATCTAATTTCCTCTATTGTTTCTTTAATTTATGCGCACACTTAATTCACTGTACAAGCGTTAACTTCCGAGTTTTCACCCATTATCGTTTTCATAATTCACATATATATATATATATATATATATATATTTTGTTTTCAAGATAATGGAGTATAATTTTTTCATTATTTATATAATTCTTAAAAATATAATTTAATTAATAAAAATTAATATTTGACAAAAAATAAAATTGTCTAATTTTAATTAAAAGTTCAAAAACATTTAATAGTTAGATAATGGCATTTTTAGCGAAAATAATTTATATATTTATTTATTTGATCTATTTTTGAGTTTGGTAGATTAGGAGTTAAGATAGACCTAGATAGTTAGTAGGATATTGTTTTGTGTAGTATTATTATATTTTTATTATCATAACAATGTTGCATTTTGATTTTGGTATTAAATGTATTTTTTATTTTTTTATTAACTTGTGTATTATATTAAGTGTGTGTTTTTTTTAAATGAGTAATTTTAATTTGTTTTGAAATGTTAGTCATCCTCATATAATAAAAAAAATCTACTTGGTAGAAATGTGTAAAAATGGAGAGGCAATGACATTGCCACCACTTGGCTCTTGTTATGTACTAAATAATTTTTGGATGTTTATGTTTTCTTTAAATTTTCTTTTGTTACATACAATATTTTATTATTAAATTAACTAAAATGATATGTTTTAATTATATAATTAATTTAATAATTTTGATATTTTTAACCACCATTATTATTATTATATGTTATATTCTATTTTAAAATAAAGAAACAACTAAATAAATTAATAATTTTTTTTCATTATAATTAATAGAAAAGAAAATACAAATACATACAATGTATTTGAATGTTTATCGTTATAACTCATTTAACTTACATTAAGAAAAAGAGAAAAAACCAAATAAGTTGGTAGTTTCACTTCACAATACTTTATAATAAAGTATTTTGGCTCTTTATTACAATGGAGAGAACTTGTATATATATTACACTTTTTTTTGTGTCTATATATTAATATAATGTAATATAAAAATATCAAAAAATTGGAAAAAAATCATTCCCATATATTTTTTGAAATTAAACATTATATTACTTTGAGAGAGAAGTACAACAGTACACACAACATTACTTGGCGATAGAGGCCACACCACAAGAGAACCAACGCACGAATGCCAATTTAAAGTCTTTAAGTTGCATATACTATGATTGACCAAAATATCTCTCAGAACAAAGCTCAGGGCCAAACAAAACTTGCCAAAAACTACAAACTGGCATGGACCATGGCCTTCTCCCAGAATACTATCATATATGGAGCAATCCACAAGAACAAAATCAAACAGTTGAAAGGAGGGAAAACGATTGGCTTTCCCGTTGATAGAAAGCCTGCCATCGCCCATTGACCATGAACCCTATATTGTCCTTTGACCACAAACCTTGAAGCTCTGCTCTCTCGATGTAGACCAAAAGACTTTGTCACCAACTAATTCGGGTGGAACCCACAACTACTATGCGTATTGTGGACAAAATTCAGAGGAAAATGCATGATTATACTAACATATTTGGCTTTGAAACAACCACAAGAGACACCACCTCCACCCAACATATGCCAGACAATGTGTAGCTCATAGGTGTTCCCAATTTCATGATGAACAACAATGCTCGACAGTCAGTCGACTTAACGATGACTTCACAAGTGACGTCTCAAGACTAGACCCCTGCCAATTCCTTTTGTTGAACTCTAAGGCCCTATCCATCGAATCCATAGCGAATTTGAGCCAAAGGCCACATGAAGTGTTGCTCCTAATTTGCAGTATGTAATGACCCGAGAGGGTGAGATACCCAGTTTCATCGTCCATAGAAATGTGATAATTTCTTAGGAGAGTGTGAGCATCAGAGAAGGAGCAAGGCCAAACAAAGAATTTATGGCGAAATCCGAGTCTCAATGAAATTTCCCCACTGTGATGACTCCCACCATTGATCCAAGGGCCCATACTCAAAAATGAAATATGAGTGCTGGATTTGTTGCAACATTCTTCCACAGGAAGTTGATCCACATCCTCGAACCCCATGAGCTGTGAATGGCCATGCCTAATCTCCATTCGCGAGAGAAAATGAAAATCCCAAACATCGACATGGAGGCTTCTTGATAGAGAATGATAGCTACAATCGAAATGACTAATAACCATTACTATAGCCTTAGTTACAACCTTAGTTATAGAGTGAAATCCTTAGTTAGACCCCATGCAAACGATGGCTCTATATTTTCCCCACAAGCTTCCGAATTAATCTACCATGAATTCAAATGAAACAGGCTGATAAAACCATAAAAGAAACCCATTATGATACTGATACTTATGTACTTTCCAACTGAGTTGTGAAAGGTTAGGAGTGTGATGGTATAAATGTAGTGGTACACCAGGTCTGAGTATGAAGCATGTTTGCCTAGCTAGTGCTTGGAGGTTCTTAGTGAAGTCATGTCAAAGGATTACCTTGTATGTTCACCGGCGGTGGGTGTAATTGCTATAAAGTTATATCAATATTATTTATTTTATTATAATTTTTCTTATCTAAAAGGATCAGATATTTTTTAATTCATTGATATCAAAGTATACATACTACTACTGTTCAAATACATATTTCTAGACATGTTTTCTCAATAAGAACAAAAACAGTAAAACAAAAAAATAGACAAGATCCCAATGATTATAAAAGTTTCAAATGAGAAAAATGTTGCATGCATCCACCTTTAGGACATCACCAAATTTGTCTGTTATCACTAAATGTCTAACAAACTAGAGTAATGCTTCCTTTGATTGTATGTTCATATCAACATTGTGTTCCCTTGCATATGTGCTACCTTCAGTGTCTCAAAAAATTCCTCATGTTGGTAAATTATTTATTGCCAAGGATTTAGGGCCAAACTATGTAATGTGTTGATCCGTAAGAACCAATCAATAACCACATAAGAATCACCAAATATTTAAAGGCACTTCAGATGCCTAGATATTGCAAAATTGAGGACTAGCCAAAGCCCAATTAATTATGTATTATTATTAGATCTTAGCCCTAACTTCGAGCTAAGAAGGAAATAATCATGATTATTTAAGTGAAATTCTACTGCCAAAAATCCTTGACATGACTCTTATCTCTATTAAGAAAAGCCCAAGCCTTGGAAGTATCAATCGTGGGCCCAATAAAAATCCGATTCTTTTTCTTTACCCCTTTTGAGCTAAGTTCCTTCATTGCTAATTTTGATTTATGCACCACAAGCCAAATATTTGGAACCTATTATAAAAAATGGTTCTAAAATATTTGAAATATTATCTTTATTATGAAACAATTGATTCTATTATTATTATATGGATAGATATATTTATTCTAGAATTGAGTACCTATATTGACACATTTTCAAAAATGCCACTAGAACGAAAAAACATCTTGCTATTAATAAAAGAAAAAAATAAAAAACAGATATTATCCATATTAACATCTTTTCAATAAATGCCAAAGAAAAAAAATCTTACGACAAAAGAAAAAAAATATTTAAAAAAAGAAAACATCTCTGTATCAATTAAAAATAAATTTTCCATCACCATTAATTATTTAGGACATACTCCAAAACACAATCAATTAAAAGGCATTTTTATATCACAATTAATAAGTAAAATAAAATCTTACATTGACATATTCCAATCACCGATTGATTGAGCTGGATTGAAAATCCTACATAAAAAAAACGACAGATCTTTATCAGTGCAACATATAAAACAAAAAGATTTGACACCTTCATATTGCCCAAGTTCAATGTCTGTAAAAGGCCAAATCACCGCATCCCTCACTATGTGACAATGTAGATAATCACTACCTTGTATTTGCAGATACCTATTCCTATGTGACTATTTTGATAGTCACTACCTCGATAATGACCTATTTCTGTGCATCGTGCCTTTCCCCTATCCAGGGTTTCCAAATATTTATAAGTTGTGTCTCCGAGGTTTCAGATCAACTCCAATTACACTGCCTGCTACAAATTTGGAATCTTCATCAGTTGCCATGGATGCTCTTTTGAAGCAGTTTGAAAGAGTTCAGAGACCAATTGATCTTATGAAGACACTACATGAAACCCAAGTGAAGCAAGTCCTTGCACGCTACATCCTTCCTTCGGAACAGAGACCATCCTTATTTGTTATATTGAATTTAAGAAAAGTGTCAACTATAAGCTTTGAGGACAAAGCTTTTGAAGGAAGGGGCAATGTTATGAATATAATTCATAACTAATATAAAAAATATAATTATTAAATAGTCAATTAAGGATTATGTAAGTAGTCATTAAGTTAGTGAAAGGGCATCAGGGATAATTTTAAGAATCCCCCTAAATTTATATATATATATATAAAATAGGCGAATCCCCATGATACATAGGAAAAATGGAAGGCGATTTTATTAATAATATAATATGTATATATAATTTTTTGGCGAATCTCTCACGAGATTATATTATCCTGTAAAATCATGGCGAATCACCAGTACAAATGGCGAATCACTACTACAAAATGGTGAATCGTTGTCTAGTGGAGTTCACAGTGTTGGTTCCAATGAAGATATGGTAATTGAATCAGGAGTAGAAGGAAGAGAACCATCGAGACCAAGCATGGCACATGGTGACTCGTGAGGGAAGTAGTTCTCATGTAGTTTGGAAAACACGTTCTTCTAGTTCTGCTAAGCGTAGTGTTGTTTGTCATGCTACTACTAGCACTGATATTGAGGTTGGAGAGGAGTTTGAGGAAAGGTAGCAATGGTGGAGAATTACAAAGAGTACCCCATGATGGGCTCCATTTTTCCCTTTGGTATTTGTGCCTGCAAGACCTTCTGTCCATTGAACCAACAATTAGCCATTCAACCAACAATCAACTTGACTGAGTTGATTAGGTACGAGTCAACTTAGACTAATCTTCAAAGCTATGATTTGCACTATCCCATATTTATCACACTAATGCTACACAACATTGTGCATTTGCACCTAACTCTCAATAATTCTTTTCCAAGAAAAATCTATAATAAGAAAAATATTTTACTATATTCTAAAAGGTGAAGATGTTGAAATCATGCCACAAAGTGAAAGGAAATAAAATATCTTTCCTCAAACCACCAAATATATAAAGAAAATAATAATGATTATAATAATAGAACTAGATCTATCGATCTATCGATATATGCATGATATGAGAACCATAAGCATTCAAGAGACTAATTTCAAACTCAACAAAATCCTCTAAACAAGCAACAAGCAAACCACTAAAATTTTCAAAGATATCAAGGCTAGACATTAACACAATTTCATGTACTTGAATAAGCCCATTGTTGCTTAGCGTTAGACTTCTTAAATTAGTTCTTTATCACTTAATACTATGACACTATCTATGTGAAAAGAAATAGGTCCCAACTTCATCAAATCTGATTTCATTTCCAATCAAAGATCAAAACTAGCTTCGTTTCCAATACCAATATAAAATCACACATTTTCCAAATATCAATAATTATTTTCCAAGAAAATATAAAAATCGAAACTCAGCAAAATTCCCCAAACACAAGAAACATATATACCATTAAAATTTTCTAAGATGTCAAAGCTAGACATCAAGGTAGTTTCATGTACTTGAATGAGCCCATTGATGCTTTGCATTAGTCTTGTTAAATTAGTTATTTATCATTTAATACTAGTCAAACGCTATCTATGTGAAAATAGGTCCCAAAATCATCAAATCCAACTTCATTTCCTGTCACAAATAAGAAGAAAACAATGTAAGGATTGAATATGAAACATCAATCTTAAAATAACACACATGAAAGAAATGTAGCTGCAATGTTACAATGAAAAATACAAAATATAGAACCCATTTTTACCTGAATTTGACATGTAGTAATCTTGCATGATCAATGGAACATGTATACCAAAATAAGAGTCCTAGGGTATTTCAATTTCCCAATTCTCATCTTGGTCATCATTTTCTACATTGTGAACATGATCTTCTCCAGATGTACTGTCATTATGAGCCTCCAAAACATTATGTTTTGTATCAAGTTCATTAGATAAATTTGTTATATTGTTTTCTCCCCTTCTATCACAATTTGATCGCTAAAGCGCTAGTGCTCTTTCATATGGAAAATTGTCAACGTCATACTTTGTTACATATAATCTTAAACATGTATCCACATGTTTATCAAGCTTGTTCCTCAACTTTGACTTCAAAAATGATAGTGCACTAAACATTTTCTCATCCTCCACTGATCCCAAAATCATGGTTTGACACAAATCTACTAATTTAAAATATTCTGATATGTTTTCTTGCAGGTATTGGCTAGCACTTAAAGTATTCCATAATCTTGTTATAGCACCATTTTCATTAGGATTCTCCAAAAAAGGATATTTCTTCCACATTGTTTCAGCAAAGCGTCCACCTTGTTGATACAATTTTGATGAATCTAAAATACCTTCAATCTGTTCTCCATGTATCGAGACTTTCTTGCAAAAGTGGTCGACTAAACATTTTAATCTCTTTTGAAAATCGGCTTTTAAATTTCTTGAAAATTGACAATTGTTCCAATATTGAGGGTATACCACACACATGGCCTCCAACAATTCATCTCGAGGAAATCGTTCTCTTATCTCTGATGATAGTGATCTTGCAATTTCTATCAAATTTTGTCTCACTGAGATCACAATATTATCAAATTGTTCTCTTGACACGGGGAAATATTTGGTGATTCGTCCCGTCTTACTAATATAATGAAAGGGGACCATACACCCATGAATTGTGATACATAGTATCCCTTTTTCATCAAACATCAAAAAAATTTCTGTATTTCTATATTGATGATCTTAGTCCAACTTGTAAACTCTAGACCAGTAAAAGAGTCTGGCATCATATACAAATTATCCAATGCAAGGCATGCTGACTTTCTCGCATTTGTGTATTCGGTGATATACATTGTGTGATTCTGAGACATTTTCACGAGGACATTCATTTCATGTAGCATAGGAAGAATTCCAGCCAATGTTAATAATGTTTCTATATCATTTAGTCGAAAAAGGAGATCTTGAGCTTTGTCTACATTGTAGCAATTTTCATACATCAACCCTACCAAAGATTTGAACTCACTAAATAGTCTTCGAGCTGGTCCATTTAATGAGATCCATCTTATATCAACATCTTTCAATAGTTTTTTTCCATCCGTAACACCATATGCAAATTTTTGAAACTCTAAATATTGTTTGGGACTACGAGAAAAGTATGCATGAGTCTCACGTACAAGATCTTCAACTTTTGAAACTGATGGAAACTTGCTTACTATTTTAAATGCAAGATTCATCCTATGAGCCATACAATGAATATTAATCATATATGGCGAAGCTGATAGTTGTAGTCTAACACAAAGACCATTCCTTTGTCCTTGCATTACCGATGCTCCATCTGCTCTAACACATACCAACTTTTTTGCAATCATTAAATGATCCATACCACTTTCCTTCAAAGTATTAAGAACAAGTTCATAAATATTTTCAGCTGTAGAAGTCTCTCTCATCTTTTTAATCCCAAGTAGATAGGAATGCCTAATATGGTCATTAACCATATAAATGCTCATGCAAATCCATGAAGTATTATCAATAACTGTAACCTCATCCAAAGACAATGCCAAAAACCTAGCATTTGCAATCTCCTGTTTCAAATCATCAATTTCTACTTGAGCTAGATATCTTGCCCATTCCCAACCACTAGTTATGGACCAATGAGAAGATGGAAAGTTTGGCACGTGAAGAAAAGATAGAAATTTCATCTGATCTGGATAATCTATCATAGGACGACCTTTACATAAGATGTGAAATACAGTGCTCAATTGTATCGTCTTGGATAACAAACTTCTTTCCATCGTCTTTCAAATTGAGATATGATGGTTCCTCCACTTACCTCAAGTTTCTTCTTACTTATTAAATATTTTTTGTATTCTTCCACACATTGGCTATGTCAACATTCCTCCAAAGATTTCCATCTGACAATAGATTTCTCTTTACCATTTACAATTTTCTTTTCATAAACCTTTCTTGCATGCTTTTGTACTGTATCTAGCTTCATCTGAAATTTCACTACCTTGCAACTTTTCCAACTACACGCAAGACATTTAACTTCTCATAAATCCTCATTTGTAGAAGGCATTTCTTCAATAAATGGAAAACTTGAGAGCCAATCATCTTGGAATTTTCTCCCTATTGTCCACTGGCCTTTTTTCCTTTTCTGTGAATGGTTTTTGTCACCTTCCAAGGAAATATCTTTAACATTTTCATCGTTAATTTCTATTGAAACTGCATTTATCTCACCCTGATCACTTGAGGAACCTATTATTTCATCCATCATATGGATATCAGATGCATTTTCACAAGAGTTAACATCTCTCTCAGTAACAGATTGTTCAAAGGAGCTTGAAGCATGAAGAGAATGTGTATTCTTGGATTGAGACTTTTTAAAGTATGATAATACATCAATTTGCCTTGATAGTTTCTTCCCAGGATTAGATTTTGACATCTCACTGAATATTCCAGAAGTAAAATTTCAAATCGATCTAGAAACCTGCATCAATATTTTTCAAGAGTTGAGAATTACTAGATTTGTAAGTAGCTTTCAAAGTAAAATAAGTGTAATGTTCACAAAAACCATTATGCAATTTTTTATTAAAATGTTGTGCCAAGGCCCAAGCCCAAAAGCAAAAATAAATCATTATACACAAAACAATAACATCATGAGTCATCATCTATAAAACAAAGAACATCATTCAAATATAAAATATAAAAAAATTTCCACTAAATTAAATCATATCTCCAAATCACCTTGTTACACTGAAAACTGTCACCTTGACATTTTACCATGAGTATGAGCTTATCATTACTCATACTTCCTCCTTTTGCAAGTACAATATACCAGCTCCTCATGTCAAGCTTCAAAATCAGAGAAAAATCCCTAAAATCCCCTAAGAATTGGTATCGCACTTTCTCTATGCATTCCCTGCGGTCCCGCACCTAAATCTCAGCCTGCCTGCGGAACCATACCGCACGTTCTTTGTGTAATGGGTGCGGACCTCTGTAAAACATAAAAAGGCGAGAAAGTAAAGATAAAAAGATGAATTCCAGGTGAATTCTAGAAGGTTCTAGACGGGAATTTTCGGGAATGGATACGCCTTGAAGAGGTTCATGCATCCCTCACTTGATGGAGCTAACCCCTTGATGTAAGGAGCTTATCCCTTTGAAGGAGGAATCTATCCCTTCATATTTGGAACTAGAAACCTCCTCTCTTTCACTATAAAAAGAGGCCTTGGGTAGCCTCAAAGGGAGTTGAAGCTTATGAGATTTGAAGTTAAATGCTGTTGAGATTTAAACTTAGTTAACTAAGACTTTCTGTGAGGTTAAATCACTCATCTTCATTTGTCTTAGTTCAAGAGTGCAATGCTTGTCAAAGTAAAGGAGATTCCTGCTTCGGACCCCGGGAGGACCTGCACAACATCAAGGCACAGGTTGTAAAGGTTTTCTATCTTTAAAGTTAATACAAATATACTCGTTTCTCTCATTAAACTGTCAATTTGTGGTTTATTTCATAAATTCCTTGATCATTATGATAAGTATGATTTATGATAATGTCTATACAGGTGCTGCTTAATCTTTTTGCTTGTTTGTGATTGCAGATAATACGAGGAACGTTCTTTCAGTGCACAGGAAGGACTTCAACAAAATCAAGCAAGCGTTGGACATAAGGTAGGCCTTACACCCGTATAGTGTTTTTATAAATCTTATATGCTTAGAGAGAGATTAGTATAATTGGCTGTTTGTTGCTAGTTACCTTTTGTACTAGAGAGATCGGTCTTGTCCGCAAGACGGATTAATCTACACAACAAAATGGCGACTCCGCTGGGGAAGAATTTGTTTGTTCTTGGTTCTCCTTGATTTTTGACTTGAGAAAACGTTTTTTCTGGTTTTTGATTGATTCACATCTCGCTGGGTGCTTTAAATTTTTTCTGTTTTTGAAATTTTAGAAGTGTTTTGAGTTTTTCTATAATTTTTGCTAGGACCGCACTCTGCATAACTGTTACAGTGCGGGCAGTTTCGCACGTTCTTTACAGAACACAGTGCGAGACCGCACCTGTCAACACTGCTTGCATGCGGACCCTGTAAAATTTTAGAAATTTTCTAGTTTTCTTTTTCTGGTTAATTTTTAGATCTTTGGTTTCTGCCCAGACTGGTTATTGTGTCTATCAAGAATTCATTGTGTATGAACTCCAACAGTGTTAGTGTTTTGAATGATTTTCTAGGAGATTTTGCCGATTGGATTATTTTTCCTGCTTGGTCTTTGTAGTGATTCAAACTTTTGACAATTTGTAGTATCTCAGATTACATTGATCTCTTTTTGTCTTTTGAATCCGACCTGATTTTGGAAACATCCTATGTTGAGAAATTAAGCCTTTTGATTTCTTTGCAAATCTTCGAAAGAACTTGCTTCAAAGTTTTGAATTTCATTTATTCTTTGAGTGTTTTGAAAAAAAATATTTTGAGTGTTTTTTGATCTGTTTGTTATCTGAACGAATAGATTCTTAGTTTGCTGAACAACTAAGAGAAACATTCATAAAAAAACTCTAAAAAGCTTTTACTCAATTTAGATTAGTTCTCAAGATTAGTCTTTGTAGTTTTGAATGGTTTTAATTTTTGTAGATTTCTTTCGAAAGAGAATTGTTTTGTAGCTTCTTGTTTGGAAAAGAAAAGAGTTTTTCTTGTGAGCTTTGATAGTTTATTGAAAAGACAAAATAGTTTCTTTCAATTAGTTTTCATGTTTGAAGAAGGAATTTAAAGGTTGCATTCCCTAACTCTTCTTTAGATAGAAAGTTCATTGAAAGAAAAAAGAATTGAATATCATCATAGGTGCACTTTAGTGTTTTTGGAAGTCGAGTCTTTACATCATACAAAGTTTCATTTCCGCACCCATTGACTTAAGAAACAGCTCTTAAAAGTAACGCTTAAATAAAATTCATCTAGTAATCTTTTTATTTCTAGGGCTCTCATCACCAACATAGCTTAGGCTAGTATCTTGGAGTAGGGACTAGTTAACTCTCCAAGATAGATAAAACAAACAAGTAGATTTATCTTGCGGTAGGAAGAATTCCAGTTGTTGCATGTATGCTCTGGGAAGCTCCTCTTAAAGGAGTTAAGCACGAGATCACATCTGAACCAGTGGGGTAATCAATCCTTCCTCATTGGGAACGATAGAAGATATACACGTATTAAAAACGGTAAACCTCGGATAGACCATTGTCGAGGAGTCAGGGGTCACTTGTCGGTAAACCTTGGATTCTGTTCAAGGAGCCTTCAAGGGGATTGAGCTTTGTTACTCTGCCCTTGCGTGTGTGTCGGATCGTAGACTGTTCCCCCAGGTATATTTGTTTCAGTTGGTAACCTTAGAGGCCATAATCTTTAGGATTCTTTCCTAAGGTGAGGGTGGAGGGAAGATCCCACTGTACCTGGAACAGACGTCGACTAGACTCACTTGGACTCTCTGGGGGGTTCTCTTCACTCGAGATGGTTATGTGAAGAAACTGGTGCCAGTCTGTTTCATTAAGCAGGTTGTCGGGGTAACTGTTCCAACCGCCCTTTTCGTGTTAAAACTCTACTAAGTTGGATTTCATCACCAACTAGTGATTTTAGTACGGAAAGTTACTTGTTTGTGTGTGGTTTGAACTCTTAGATTTTTTTAAGCGAGTGATTCAATTGTTTGTTTCTTAGAGACTTTAGGTGTTTTCATTGAAATTTTTCTTTGTTTGTGTGTGATTAGATAATTTTTCATCGTGGCGGAATTGCCGAGACAATCCCGGAGAATACAAGGGAAACCCCCTAAATTCACACCAGGTCATCTTGAAGGGCTTCGAGCTCTGGTACCACACAGTAGCCATAGACTTAGATCAATAGAAGCTGAAAGCTCTGCTATTGTGATACATCCTGATCATCAAATTCCTACAACAGAATATATTCAAGAACCGATTTCAGTTTCTGAAGTCAATTGTTTTCATAGGACTTTAAGAAGTTTCTGCCGATATTCATGTCGTTGAAACATCTACGGCAAAATCAAAATCCAGTGGTAAAAAGAAGGGGAGGAACAAAAACAAGAAAAATTCGAAAGAGAAAACAGATAGAGAAGAATCCAATGACGAGAAACGTAAACCTCGCTATCCTTGCTTCATTTGTGAACAAGATCACTTCACGAAAGAATGTCCATATCGAGAGGAGGTTACGAAACTCGTTAAAGGATCGCAACAACCTGCTGTCTTGAAGGATCCTTTTCCAGTTCAAGATAGTAAAATGATTGGTTCTTCCTCGACCACTTTAGAAGAGCCTATTATGATGATGTCTCATGTAAGGATTGCGACGCGATCGCAAGATTACGGTTTTAAGAATCCCGTTGATGGCAAAGAAGGAGAGTCTTCTAATGCCAACGCATCAAATACAACTCCTCCTGTTTCCGGTCCGCTACAGATCGAGAAACAAAATCCAGATTTGATAATCAAACCGCCTGCTAAAGGTGTTCTTCGTAAATCAGCTTTCAATCCACATGCGAGAGCTGCTCAGAATTACAACATTGTTGAAGATTTAGCCGTTTCTCCTTCAGCAATGTCGGCTTTGGAAGTGCTGCAATCGTGTCCAGCACAGCGTAAATTGTTATTGTCTGCCATAGGAGCTGTTGATGTTCAGGATTCTAACCTTATAATCTTCGATTTAGAAACTAGTACACCACGTCTTCCTCACCAAATGGCTTTCCAGATTCCAGTGTTAGTAAAAAACAGACCGATTTTTAGGACTGTGATTGATGAGGGAGCTTCAACGTGTATTATGTCGCTTCAGTGTTGGAAATCTCTTGGTTCTCCTACACTTAACCAATCTCCGACGATTCTAAAAGCTTTTGATGGTCGAGGTTTTCAACCTTATGGTATTTTGCAGGATTTACCCATAGGGGTTGAAGGGAAAATCGTTAATCTAGATGTGGAAGTGGTTGATGCTCCTCTAGATTACAACCTTCTACTGGGTCGTAGTTGGTCTTATGCTATGACTGTTGTTGTCTCTTCGGTCTTTCGACTTATAAAATTTCCATATCAAGGAAGGATCGTGACAATAGATCAGTTAACTTATTTTTCGTCAGACCCAGCCTCTACAGAAACAATCCAGCATGTTGGTAAAACGACTATCCCTTATAAGGATGTGGGAGTAGGTTTGGTTAAAGATTCTGGTTTGCTAGGAACTTTTTCTTTTCCTCCTCCTAACGTATCGTCTTCTACTGCAACTATTCATATGATTTCGTCAGACACAGTTATGTTTGATGATCCTTGGATTATTCCTTCAGAATCCGAGATAGATTCATTTGATGGCGCGATGCCTTTGAGTCCATTGGAAATTGCGTACCAGACTGTACAGTCTTTTTCCAACCCCTCTTCAATCGAAACCGATCCAATGAATGGGATCCAAGAGGAATCGCTTTCTATTTCTAGTTCAGATGCAACGACATTTCCTGAAATTGTTCATACAGATGAGAAAATTCGTGAGTTTTTGTCTGTTGATGATTTACCATGGGAAGATCTCCATCACCGGTCTTCATTCTTACCTGAATTAGATCATTTTGAAAATGATTTCGCTTCAATTTTTACTGCTGAATATGCCAAGGAACCTCAGAATCCATTGCAAAATCTTGATTCTGAGTTAAATTTGGAAAATATATCTAGAACGGTTCCAATTGACATTTCAGTAAAACCAGGAATAATTGAAAACATTCATATAGGTGCTTGTTGTACAGATGAAGAAATTCAGACTTATAAAGCCCTATTTCAAGAATTCCATGACGTGTTTGCCTGGTCTTATGAAGAAATGCCAGGAATTGATCCATCAATCGTAGTTCATGAAATTAAGACTTACCCGGATGCTAAACCTGTTCGTCAACGATTACGTCAAATACATCCTAGAAAAGCTGCTGCTATAAAAACTGAAGTTGAAAAATTACTTCGAGCAAGATTCATTTATCCAATTCCCTTAACGGATTGGGTATCGAATATTGTTCCTGTTACTAAAAAACAAGGAACAATAAGAGTATGTATCGATTATAGGGATATTAATCGAGCGTGTCCAAAAGACAATTATCCAACTCCCTATATCGATCAGATAATCGACGATTGTGCTGGTAGTGAACTATTCTCTTTTATGGATGGTTTTTCCGGCTACAATCAAATAAACATACTCCCTGCAGATCAACCTAAAACAGCTTTCATTTGTCCATGGGGAACGTTTGCCTATTGTAAACTACCTTTTGGACTAAAGAACGCTGGAGCAACTTTTCAAAGGGCAATGTCTTATGCATTTCATGATATTAAGCACATTGTTCAGCCATATCTAGATGATTTACCTGCTCATTCATTACGTAGGGCCGATCATCCCACTCATTTACGAGCAATTTTTATGAGATGTCGGCATTATCGGATAAGGTTGAATCCGCATAAATGTGTTTTCTGCGTAGAATCGGGTCGTTTACTGGGATTTTTTGTTTCGAAATTAGGCATTCGCGTCGATCCTTCGAAGGTTGAAGCTATCGTTAAATTGCCTCCTCCTTCGACATTACGCCAACTCCAAAGTTTGCAGGGGAAAGCAAACTTTTTACGTAGGTTTATTCCGAACTATGCCGAGCTCGCAAAGGGTTTTACCCGGTTGTTGAAACAGGACATTCCGTTCTTTTGGGACGAGGTCGCTGATCGATCTTTTGATGCACTTAAACACGCGTTGAACCATGCACCGTTATTGCATCCTCCCAACTACAACCAAGATTACATTTTGTATCTCGCTGCTTCTCATTCCACCATTGGAATGGTACTAGTTCAGGAAGATGAATCTCACAATGAACATGTGATTTATTATCTTAGTTGAAATTTGAATCCGACTGAAATCAAATACACACATGTGGAGAAATTGGCCTTGGCAGCTGTTCAAGTTGTCCAACGTTTTAGACATTACATCTTGTTACGTAAAACCATGGTAATTTCTGATTGCAACCCTATGATGTATATTTTGACCAGACAATTGCTAGGGGGAAAATATTCCAAATGGATAGTTATCCTCCAGGAATTTGACTTGGAATTTGAAAAATCCAAGGCAAAGAAATCTTTGGTTTTTGCGGAATTGATGTGTGATTTCCCCTCTACTGATATTGAAACAGTGGCAGAAGAGTCCATTGCGGACGAATCTTTGTTTCTTATTAGTACGCTTGATCCATGGTATGGGGATATTATTGTGTATCTCCAAACCCAATCTTTTCGGCCTGAAATTTCACGAACACAGCGACGCAAAATATGCTTCCAATCCCAACAATATAATATCATTGGTGATACTCTTTATCGACGAGGAGCGGATTCTGTTTTCCGACGTTGTCTAACTCATGAAGAAGCTGAGAAGGTGTTAAATGACTGTCATTCTGGAGCATGTGGCGGTCATATGTCTGGGTATGCCACAACCCAAAAGATATTGCGTGCAGGTTATTTCTGGCCAACATTATTCAAAGATTGCATTTATGCGGTTCGGAAATGCCACAACTGTCAAATTTTTGATAGAAAAATGCGCGCGCCACCCGCTCCTCTTCACCCTATAATTGCTGTTGGTCCTTTCGCAAAATGGGGTATCGATTTTATCACATGTAACCCTCACTCGGCCGGGGGGCATGCCTATATTATTCTCGTAGTAGATTATTTTACGAAATGGGCCGAGGCGATGCCTACATATTCAGCTGACGGCAAGACTGCTGCAACATTCGTATTCAATCATATAATTGCTAGGTTTGGTGTTCCTCAAGCTATTATTACGGATCATGGAAGTCATTTTTGGAACATCATGATGACTGAACTAACAGAACAACTTGGCCTACGCCACGATAGTTCCACTCCGTACTATCCACAAGCAAATGGTCTGGTTGAAGCCATTAATAAAGTTTTAGTCACCATGATTAAACGAATCATTGGTATTCACAAGACGAGTTGGCATTCCATGTTATTTTCAGCGCTTTGGGAATATCGAACCTCAGTCAAAACATCAACAGGTTTCACTCCTTTTCAACTGGTCTACGGTTTAGAAGCTGTGCTGCCGATTGAATGCGAAATACCGTCACTAAAATTAGCCGTAGAATTACTTCCAGCTACCTCTGAAGAGGAAAAACGTTTCTTGTACTTGGCCCAATTAGATGAGAATCGACGAAGTGTTGCAATAGCAAACGAGGCTCATGTTAAAAGGATAAAAGCTCAGCATGATAGAAATGTGACCCCTCGAAATTTTTCAGAAGGAGACCTAGTTTTACTTTATGATCAATCTAACGACAAACTAGGAGCTGGAAAGTTCGTGCCCATGTGGCATGGTCCTTATATTGTGAAACGAAAGTTAGCAAAAGGGGCCTATGAGTTGATAGATTTTGACGGTGTCCCTTTGGATAAACCCAGAAATGGGCTTTATCTAAAGCGATATTATGCTTAAACGAGGTGTGGAGATTTTTTGTTAGTTTAGGTTTCTTTACTACTGGTGTGTTTTAGATTAGAAAAGTGTGCCTAGTTTAGAAGTGTGTTTTTGTCACTATGACTGCTTATCTGAGTTTTACTCTTGATATTGCAGATGTCGACGTCTCTTCAAACCTACATTGGTTTTGATGATGGTGCTTGTCGTAGTACACGGAACATTTCTTCCGCAGCTTGGGTTATCTATTCACCCTCTGACGAGTTAGTATCCATGCATGGGGTAAGCCTTGGTAAAACAACAAATAACATTGCCGAATATAGTGCAGTGATTGAGTTATTATCTGAGTCCATATCATTTGGAATTCGGAGTTTGATTGTAAGGTTGGATTCTGAACTTGTTGTATTACAGCTTAACAGGGTTTATACCATTAGAAATCCGGTGTTATTACGATTATTTTTGAGAGTTCGTCTCTTGGAACGTGAGTTTGATTATATTGAATATCAGCATATTCCAAGACATTTAAATACATTAGCAGATTCAATTGCTTCTAGTATGATAAATAGACATTTGCAATAATTAAAAGCAGTAAAACAATCAACATTCACAAATGTACACAGATAGCCGTCAAAATAGTGATATATATCATAGGAGTGTGTTCAAAAATATACATCGTCTTCGATCATAGGTTGAAAACACCTTATGATCGGAAAAAATGATAATACAAAAGTACAAAAATGAGTCTATATGATCATCCCATCACTGATGATGATCTCGATAGGAAACAACTGCTCTGGCCACCCTGCATAGGAACCTCCTGAAAGGTCCTGGGACTCCAATCACATATCTTTGTAGCCTGAGAGGGATGTCATCTATGTTGGTCTCTGGTATATCTAGAGTCAAACGCTCTAGATGATGCTCCAAATCAGTCAAAATCTCTACTGATTGGCCTGCTGGGGCTGGTGCGGGCGCAACTGGTTGTCTCCTCTCGAAAGGTTGGAGATGAGCTGGTCGTTGTGGACCCACATCTGTATTCAAAAAACTTTTGGTTATTAGTTTTCTAAGACGATAAAAAATTAAAAAAAAAAAATTAGAACTTAGCAAACGTTGAAAAATGTTTTACCTGAATCATCCCATTGTTCCCCTGTAGGGAGAGACATCTCTCTGTCGCCGCGGAAATCCATCCCGGCATACGGAAAATCCTCTATCATGAAAAATTGGCGATCCAGCCAACGAAAATATGAAGCAGGGAATCGTACAATCTCAGTGCCCTCAATAGCATGACGGGCCATCAGCGCGGACCAATGAACCATTCTCGGTTCTCGAGGTCGACCGGCATCAACTGAAATACTCTGTGGAGCTAATTGAGGAATCCTCTCCAAAGCAAAAGAAACGACGATGGATCCGTATCCAAAGTTTTTTAGTTTCCCGGTTTTTGCTCTGGTAAGTTGGCCTTTTATATTGGCCAACACAGCTTCACACCAGCTGAAGATGGTGCCGCGAAAACAGTCCACTGCAACACGCATTTGGGAACCAGTAGCTACATGAAGCGCGGCGCTCCCACACAGTTTGGTAACAGTGAATGCTATAACTTTCAGTTCAGGATGGATGATATGTTTTATGTCAATCCGTTTGTCCCGAGGATTTTCCTGATCATTGCAAAATTCGAGTTGAAGACTAGCGACAGTCTGGCCACCTGGCCTAGTCCCAAACAAAGATACATGTTCGCCCCTCTTGGACAAACCAGTCAAAAAGTATATATCCTCCAGCTCAATTTCGAGCCGGTGGCCACCAATGAAGAAACACCGGTCCTCCACATGCCATCTGTCTACCAACCATGTTAAGAGTTCCACTTGTGCCCTCATGCCAGAGATGGCCCAGAATTTGTATAAGCAGCATGCTTTTAATGCCCTTTGTGTGGGCAAATGAAGTATTGCAGCTTCGTCCACTTCCTCATGCTCCCTTTCTCGCCAAATAAGCATCTTGTTAATCCTGCAACACAAAATAAGGCAAATTAGAATGATTTCATTTGAAAAATTTTGGCAGAAAAATGAGAAAACCGTGTTTTAAAAGTGACCGCGCGGGTACCGCACCCGTTCTTTGTAAACAAAGCGTAGCTCCGCACGCGAGATGTGTGCCGGGTGCGGTACCCTCGATTTTTTCCCGTTCAGAAAAAATCGGGGTCCGCAGGTAACCTGTGTCCTACCTGCGGACCCCGCGGGCGCATTTTTAAACCAATTTTTGCCCTAAAAAATCAAACTAAAGCCTAAAAATGAATTTCAAATGGATGAAAAACAAGATAAGGAGGTCGTGGATTACCTGGGGCTGACGATTTTCGATTCCAACGGTTGAATTTTCCAGAATCTTCACGGGAACTTTTTTATCCAAAAGCTTTTTACTTTTCACTCTGCAACTGAACGGTAAAAATGAAATAGAAAAATTCCTTTTTATAAGTTTTTTCGAATGAATGAATTTTTAATTTGTTTATTTTTCACTTTAAAAGGGTATTTTTTGAAAGCATTTTTACTTATCTTAAACAGGTATGTGTAATGTTTTGAGTTTTTGTGCAGAAACAAGATTTTTCAAGTGAAATGATCGTTTTTCAACAAAGAGCATACTTTTATCACTTTTTCGGACTCTTCCAAAAAATTTACGAAAAAGCGAAACCTTGGAGTCCTCTTTAAGCCCTTTTCAGACTCTCTAAATATGAAAAGATTGCCGAGTACTTGACTATTCGAACTCGTTAAAGTAAATGAACAGTCGTCCCTTCAGTATAAGTTTACCCCTTTTACGGACTGAAATGGATTATTTACGAAAAAGGTATACGTTGACTAAATACGGTCAATAGAGTTCTCTCCCGCATTATTTTATCCTTTTTCGGGCTCGAGAGACTAAATTTACGAAAAAGAACACCCATGGAGTTTTCTTAAGTTTTTCTTCTGACTCCCTAAAACTGAAAAACACCGAGTTTCTCCTATATTGGACTCGTTAAAACTTAACAGTAAAGGACCTGTTTAATTTTCAACAGGAACGAACCACTCCTTCTTAGGGTTCGAATTTTAAACTAAGTTGGACTCATCCGAAGGATGAGCTTATAATCAAGCAAATGTTATCCTCCTCAAGCTTGTCAAAAATAAAGAGGTACTTGCCAGAAATGTTGGGGGAAAAAAGAGAAAAATGGGCATGTTTGTTGTATTTTAAATTTTCTGAAAACTCAGTCAACCACTCTTGGACACGACACTTTTATTTACCTGGGTTGGGAAATCCTTTGCCTAACAGTTAATCAAACCACATTGAAAAATTTTCAGCCGGTTTCTGGGTATTAGCTTTGGGTCAATTGTCACCAAGCCATCTACAGTGTCGTTATGTGTCCAAGAGAACAGTTCAAATAAAACCATTCATCTGCAAAATATCTGTCATCCATCTTTGACCATCCCTGAGTCAGTCCTTGCCAACATATTTTCAAAACTTGATCTATGATTTCGTGTTGTGGGCTTGCCTACGACGGATCGCTTTCTATCGACATCAGCACACTATCTAGGAAGTTGATCCAGAAATCGTCAGTACCTTGAAATCTGCATGCCTCAATGGCAGGTTTCTCGCTTTCGACGACAGGTTGCATCAATGACCTTCGATCGAATGACTCCGTGACATGTTCGACTTCAGCTCATTCATTCACATTTCATGGCCTGTACTGAGTACTTTGAGAGCCATTGACATTACTGGTGGTTTCTCTCACACTTGTTAACAGTTCACATCATTGACTGGTAATCAAGTGGTTTCTACCATGTTCGACTTCGACACATTTATTCACATGGATAGAATCATACTGATTCGAGATGCGGAAATCAAGACCCTGGATCTAGTTTCCACCATCCAGGATGCGAGGAATTTTGTTGTCATCTATACAGTAGACTATTGATAAACATATGGCTGCGTCCATACTGTGTCTACATATATCTGTACTATGATATATCCAAAATCATTCCTGTATCAGAACGATTTCAGTTAGTTTATAGTTAATTTTTATCTGAGTATGGGAATGCCTACCTTAGTGATGACATATACATGTATATATTTTGCATTGAATGTTTTTACAGGTACCGACTGGGGTGTCCACATGATGATCTTTGAAATGATAAAGTACTGCACTCTTCATATATGACAGACTACAGCTTCATTTATTCCAGACTTTGCACTTTAGGGGGCAATTTGTTACACTGAAAACTGTCACCTTGACATTTTACCATGAGTATGAGCTTATCATTACTCATACTTCCTCCTTTTGCAAGTCCAATATACCAGCTCCTCATGTCAAGCTTCAAAATCAAAGAAAAATCCCTAAAATCCCCTAAAGAATTGGTATCGCACTTTCTCTATGCATTCCCTGCGGTCCCGCACCTAAATCTCAGCCTGCCTGCGGAACCATACCGCACGTTCTTTGTGTAATGGGTGCGGACCTCTGTAAAATATAAAAAGGCGAGAAAATGAAGATAAAAAGTGAATTCCAGGTGAATTCTAGAAGATTCTAGATGGGAATTTTCGGGAATGGATACGCTTTGAAGAGGTTCATGCATCCCTCACTTAATGGAGCTAACCCCTTGATGTAAGGAGCTTATCCCTTTGAAGGAGGATTCTATCCCTTCATATTTGGAACTAGAAACCTCCTCTCTTTCACTATACAAAGAGGCCTTGGGTAGCCTCAAAGGGAGTTCAAGCTTATGAGATTTGAAGTTAAATGCTGTTGAGATTTAGACTTGAGTAACTTAAGACTTTCTGTGAGGTTAAATCACTCATCCTCATTTGTCTTAGTTCAAAGAGTGTAATGCTTGTCAGAGTAAAGGAGATTCCTGCTTCGGACCCCGGGAGGACCTGCACAACATCCAGGCACAGGTTGTAAAGGTTTTCTATCTTTAAAGTTAATACAAATATACTCATTTCTCTCATTAAACTGTCAATTTGTGGTTTATTTCATAAATTCCTTGATCATTATGATAAGTATGATTTATGATAATGTTTATAAAGGTGCTGCTTAATCTTTTTACTTGTTTGTGATTGCAGATATACGAGGAACGTTCTTTCAGTGCACGGGAAGGACTTCAACAAAATCAAGTAAGCAAGCAAGCGTTGGACATAAGGTAGGCTCTCACACCCGTATAGTGTTTTTATAAATCTTATATGCTTAGAGAGAGATTAGTATAATTGGCTGTTTGTTGCTAGTTACCTTTTGTACTAGAGAGATCGGTCTTGTCCGCAAGACAGATTAATCTACACAACACACCTAATGAACACTTGAAAGCTTTAAACAAAACAACAAAATATTACAATAACTTTAATCATCCTTTCCAAAACACCTCTCCCTTAAGTTGTAAAGAATTGGTTATAAGAAGTTGAAACATATCCTCTATCATTTTCCATGATAAAAGTGAGGAAGGAAACTAGGCAGTTACTAGTGATTCTTTTACTTATCAATGGAAAGAAATCCCTTAAGACATTGTCCTCCTGTTGACCATAGTTTCCTTTCCATAGTGAAACACATCCAGTATGGCCATGAAATAACCTAAAAAGACTCAAATGTTTTCCATGATTTGTAAACACACGGGTGCCATGTAAAGTTTCAGGCCCAAAAAAGCACATGTAGGATCCTATAAACCAATATTAGTTATTGTATCAAACATTTAAAACTCCTAATTAGCACTTAGTGTTTGTTATTTAACCAAGTTCCATTGAAATAACAGTCATGGGATGTTACCAAAGAGTTAACCAATAGATAAATGCACACAAATCATACATTCATTGGAACCTCCCCTCCCATGAATGACCATCTAAGGGAAAGGGGCAAAAAAGAAGAAAAGAAGTCAGCAAATCACCATAGTCAACCAATGATTCTTAATGTCAAATCATTGGAAACTGCAAATCAAGTGCAAATTTAACCCATGCATCCATGGGTTGAAAAAAAGAGTTTATAGCAGCCACAAGCTAATCATTCTACGAGTCTACCCAAATCTGACACAAACTCCTAAAACTTGTTGATTAGAAATTCCCCAAGAAATTTCACTTGGTTCATGAGAGAATGAAAGACGAGTGCAAATAAACTTCCATGAAAGACGAGTGAAAATAACCTTCCATGAATGGATATCACTCTCCAAAATCATTTTGGGCATTTTCCAATATGTAGGAGCCAGGGAAACATGGTGCATAACAACAATCTATTGTGCCTGAATTTAAACCGCATCAAGGGAACATTTGCACTCTTCACACATTGAACATTGAAGACAATTAATTAATGCCTGACATGACCATAGCAACAAAAGCATCAAGCAGAGGTTATAACAAGATTATGTGAAAGTGAGAAAGAACACCCATCATGAAGCATCAAGTAATATCATCCACAACATCAACATCATTGTTGGGTAGATTTTGATCACCTTTGCCTACTAGAAGTAACTTCTAGTGGTAAAGGTAGTTTTAAAGCTAATCTATGCGAACGACGGGGGGTAGGATTATGTTCTTCCACGATTGTTGATTAATTTTAACCAAAAATAAATAAACAAAAAGAGGGTAATGCTAGGCAAAAGGGTTTACCAGTAAACTGTGAACTGCAGAATACCTCCTGGAAAGCCAAGAAGTACGGGCATGCAATCTCCCCGAATGCTGTGTTCGGTGTATCACAATTTAAAGGCAGCCGACTCGGTTCACTATGGATGGATAGCACCTAAAAGTTGTCCTCCCAAATATACCCGAAGGTACGTGGAGGCCCAAGTCCGTAATAGCGCTGTCTAATGCGAAACCGCACAATGAGAGCACCACCTATATACTTATCGTACTGTAACGCCGCCCCGAGGGACGTGCTACGATATACTTACGTACGTGGGGTGAGATATCACACTCGGAATGTATCGCAGACAAGTTAACGACAGCTGCTATGTTTTACGACGCCGGAACACGTCTCTAGCCTAGACCTTCTAAATGTTATCGTTATGGTTCCAATGCGTTTTTAGATAAATTGAGATTAATTTTATGTTGATCTTGCTTAACAATTTGCCTTTCAATGGTACTGCGATGATGTATGTAGAAATTCCTAAATGCAAACTAAGAATGATAAGCAAACTTTTCACTTTTATTTTTTCAATGAAAGACCTACCTACAAAGGGAAGAGAGCAAATAATTTTGTGAGCAAACAAATCAATGAACAAAAGAAAACATTGAGCACAAAACTAAATGCAGATTTCCTAATGTTCCTTTTGTGCAAAAAAAACATAATCCTACATGCAAATGCAAGTTTTTCTTTTCAGTTCCTTTAATGTTATGAATGGAGAAAATAAACTAAGTGCATCAAACAAATGCTTTTTACTTTTCGAGAAATGAAGAATATGAACGACAATTATATAACCGCCATCATTGCCAAAGTATACATGCCATTTACAAAATGTCAAGGAACTAGATTAAGAAGAGATATCTCAAAGATCGAATTAAAAAGGAAAATAAAACAATCATCATGATACAAGAAAAAAAAATATCAAGTGAAAGAGTTAAGGAAATAACATCTTCGTGTTGGAGGAGATGTGAATATGTAGCCTTAGGTGTTAGATGGAAGTGTTTGGGGTTTGAAGTTATACACATAAAAATCCCGTTACAAAAAACATAAACTCTCATAGACCAATGGTCCCATTGCCTATAGATCTTTGCTAGGGAAGAAATGATGCAAATACTAGTATAGATTCTCTGTAACTCTAGATCTATTAAGCAACAAAAGGGATAAATATCAAATAACTTCTCAGGCTTAAAAAAATATAGGGTCAAGTGGATCTATGCTAGTTTATATATATTTGTAACATTAAACATCGAATATGAAATACTTTCCATGTTATTTTATCAGTGTCCATGTATATTACAATGATGTATCTACCAACCAAGCTTTAATGCATCTCACTTTCTGTCGGTGCAACTAGAGATCTAAAATGTAGTTAGTTCTATTATTGTTTAATACTTTTAGGATAGAATTAAGTTTTTATTCCCTATATGCTTTGCATGACAAATGAATGCCTTTTAATGTTTTTCCAATTTAGTCTTTTATAGTGAAATCGAGTACCACATAAAATAGCATGAAAGAGGAGGAAAGACTTTTGTTGGCTAGCTTAAGTGTTGTATCTGCTGACCCAGATGACATTGAGCACTAGCTACTTGCCAAGGTATCCCTTCTTGTGAAATTAGCTTAATAAGATTACAGGATGATCTTATATCTTGTAATTGATATGTTCTTAGTCTTCTAGAGTGTAACACATGCATTTTATTTTTTTGTTAAATGTAGCTCATTTTCCTGTATTGCTTCCCACTTTTCATTGTACTTATTGGTATGATAGGATGAGAACAGAGCTCATGAAAACATCAATAAACCTGCACAGGTAAGCGATGGTGAAAAAACTTCTGAAAGAGAAGAAGGTGATCAAGAAAGCTTGCTTACAAAGGTCCAAATTCATGCTCAATTAAGGGTAGTGGAGGCTAAAATAGCTGCAGTTTCAGCTGGCCTTGAAATAGTTCAAAGCATTGCAGGCAAAGATTCAGAGAGTTTAGAAGGTGAAAAGTATGAAAATGATCAAGACTTAAGTGAACACAAGCCTTTTGTAGTGGATGGAGGAGTGATTCAACGAGCATTGGCTACTGAAAGGCTTAGAAGCCTTAAGCAAAAAAGAGGACATCTTAAGGAACAACTGAAAGCTTTTGAGAGAGATGGAAAGACACGGGAACTTGAGGAACAAAAGGTGCTTCTGAATTCAGTGAAGAATAAAGAAGAAACAATGATCAATAGAATTGGACGTCTGTTGGATAAGCCAACAAGAGGGAAAAGGAATAATTTTTCATTGCAGGAGGATGATGAGTTTGATGCGGCAACGTCAGGGCTCATTGAAACTGTAATTTGCATTGCCCTTTAGTCCTGTATTAGTATCAGATGTCTTAAATGCAATACAAGTATGAAGGTTTAAACTCTTAATGAAGTCAGTTTTGAGGAAACTTTATGATAGTAAAGCTTTGACAAAAATTTATGAAGCCATGGTTTCGAGGCAGAGATTAGATTTCTCATGCGAAGTGACAGCAATAAAGAGACTCAACTTTAAGACACGAGTTTGGGAAGATTGATTTCTTATGAACCCACAATTTAGAAAAAACTTGAGTTTTTAAGAAGTTGTAGTTTTTGAACAGTGATTTTGAGGAATCAGAAATTTAATAAAAACAACAAAGTTGAGGAAAGATGAGGCATGAAAAAAAATTAACAAACAGTGGAATTTGAAAGCTCATAGAGACAAAATTTCAAGTGTCTTATAACTGTTGTAGAAAAGAATAAAAAGTGTGGAAAGCAGAATATATGCCGGGTGTGTGTGTGTGTGTGTGTGTGTGTGTGTGTGTTAAAGACGCGGAGGAGGCTGAATTATAGTTGAAACAGAATTGCAGCCATTGAGAAGACAAAATATAGTCTTGGAAGAAAGCATAAGATCAAAGCAGCAGCAGAAACTGAACATGAACTAGCCCCATCAAGATGTATCAGCAGAGCTAGTCAGTTTGCTCAACAATAAGAAACGTTCAGTGAAGATGGGTCAAAGATTTAGGGGTAAAGACAAGGAGGAGGCTGAATTATAGTTGAAACAGAATTGCAGCCATTGAGAAGACAAAATATAGTCTTGGAAGAAAGCAGAAGATCAAAGCAGCAGCAGAAACTGAACATGAACTAGCCCCAACAAGATGTATCAGCAGAGCTAGTCAGTTTGCTCAACAATAAGAAACGTTCAGTGAAGATGGGTCAAAGATTTAGGGGTAAAGACAAGGAGGAGGCTGAATTATAATTGAAACAGAATTGCAGCCATTGAGAAGACAAAAAATAGTCTTGGAAGAAAGCAGAAGATCAAAGTAGCAGCAGAAACTGAACATGAACTAGCCCCGGCAAGACGTATCAGCAGATCTAGTCAGATTGCTCAACAATAAGAAACGTGCAGTGAATATGGGGAAAATATTTCATCAATTCAATAAGCAACCTAAAAAATAATTTCGAGTAAAAAATTTCATATTTCCTGAAAACACAATATGACGAAAATATCAGTTCACCTTAAACCTTCATTGAATCTTCCAATTTCTTAGGTTGTTGCCAACCGAGGCTTGTAACTTATACTTGAAATAACATCATCTGTGGCATTTAAGGTATTCTAACCTTGAAACAGTTTGTGAAAATGTGGGAAAGGAATCTGCTTTCAATGTACTGGCTCCTCTCATGTGAGAATCGCAGCTTTAATGGTCTGATAGACATTTTTCCATTAAGCTGCCTTAATAAAAAAAATTCACTGCATTTCTGAGTATTGCCTCACTTTGAATAACATCATTTATTTTTAATTGCATTTTGTTGCCTGTTTCAGTGCAGTTCTATGCCCTTCTATGTCAGTCCAACCATTGGCAAGCCTACCGAAGGAATTGGTAGCAAATCAGTTCATGAATTTTGTGCAATTTCTTATCTGCATACTTAAACATCTCATGGCCATTCCAAACAAACTGGGGTTAATCCAGTGATAAAAAATATGGGAAATCCCACCTTGATCATTGGCAAAACCCAGAAATATCCTATTTTGAAATCTTGATACAACTTTTTTCTGGTATCTTGTAACAAATGTTTCTGATATCTGGCGAGAGACCTCTTAGAAATATATAGTTATTTCTCTCAGCAATCCTCCAGAAAGGATCAAAATTTTAGGGAGTTCTCTCTACAATCTATAGTGAATCTCGTTACAATTCTCCAGAACCCTCTAGCCTGAAGAATCCTCTGGAATACAGTATGTAATTGGCAGAAATAATATTTGATGTCAGAATTAAATATGCTAATGCATTTGAAATATTTTACCTGACTCTTCCCTTTAAAATAGTAACAACAGTAATTAAACAAGCTAATACCTTTGAAACGTTTTGCAAGATTAAGATTATAATTTCCTTTAAAATATCAACAAGTTACAACACCTTTCTCTTTGATGTCATAATTCGAATGATATTGTTTTAAGCCTTACATGCTATATACTTGAGAAAGCTTTGCATATTTGATATCGAATGGTTTGGATTTATGTGACGTACATGAATATATATGTTCTTTTCTAAAAATTTTCTTTTTTCCTGTTTTTTTAAGTTCAGCAGTTCTTAAAGACAGTTTTATTCCTGGTTCCAGTCCAGTGTGAGATTTTGGTTTTTCCAGTTCTCGTTCTGATAACTTTGCCTTGTACCATATACATTATTGCTTTTCTTGGATGGTTGAAGTGAGTTTTGAATCTTGATCAGTAATCTCAATTCAAATAATTTCCCCAATCATGTCAATGAACACTGTTGGTTCCCACCCTAATTTCTAAACAACTATAGTTTAAACTTTATAGGCAATTTTCTCCCAGAGGCTCTCTTTGTACTTGCATTTTTTCACTAATACATGCTAAATGAATTTCTGCATCTGTTTTGAAAACTTGATTACTGAGCTTTGGCTGTTGTAAGAAAATCTGGATCATATATCAGAGAGTTTTACTACTATGGAGGATCCAGGGTATGTCCTATTTCTGTTACTTAGATTTATCTCATCAAGTATAATCTTGCTACCTTGTGTAATGTTTGCATTAATGAATTTCTTTCATTTCCTTTTCTCAAGGTGTTTTGCATTTATTGTGCTCATTTACTTCAGCCAGTATAAATTTGGTCAATGGAACTTAATTTTCTTTCTATTGTTTATTATGACATTATTTAGGAAATTTTTCCAAGTGCAGGAGGAAGCAAGAGCTGTGGGTCAACTTCGCCATGAGAGATTGGTGAATTTGATAGGATGCTATTGTGATGGTGATGAGCGTTTGCTTGTGGCTGAATATATGCCAAATGACACTCTAGCAAAGCATCTCTTCCATTGTATGTATCTTTTGAACTTAATAAGATTTGTTTGATACACAATATATGCTATAGAAAGGAAGAAAAAATGCAATGCTTGTAGGATATTGGCAATCTCAAGGTGCTGATGAAGGTGCCTTAGATTCATGGTTGTCAATTAAAGCATATGTGAAAGGATTTCTTATATAAAATATGATTGTAGAACTTAGCTTGCTCATTTGAATGAGAAACCAAAAAAGATGAGAAATAGAGAAATTTGGCGTCTTCGAATAATATGTAATGAATTCTCTTGGTTGTAAATCATTGAATAATTATATAAATTTTTTTCCTTTCATATAACTCTAGTTGACTGTGAATTATATGATTTACAATCAGAGATACATTCACAGGATCAGGGTCTACGAATCAGTAATTTAAAGCCCCCATATATAAAATAAGATGACAACAAATAATCACCAGTGTGTAACCTTGCACCAGAAGTGTACACAACAGAGGGACTTATTATAGATAACATGAAGAGATGCAATGTATTTAGCAATGAATATGGAATACAAAGAGTCCTTGCTTGTAGGCATTTCATTTGCAAACTGAGATGATTATGTAGGGCATGAATTAATGTTCTTTGCCATAAACACCTCTTGATTGAAGCACTTTCACTTCAGCCCTAAGATGGCAGTTGAAAAAGGCTAGTCATATGAAAAACATCCTAGTGTCATCTAAACAGTGAAAGATCTTAAATGAAATTTAGAAAAGGTTGGTTCATACTAAACCCTATGTGTCAATAATGCACGTTGCATGTGCATGCAGTATCTAATAATTATTTTTTTGAGCTATGGATTATTACTATTACTTATTCAGAGTCC
The DNA here is from genome assembly GCA_034641835.2 of Pinus albicaulis. Lineage (NCBI taxonomy): Eukaryota > Viridiplantae > Streptophyta > Pinopsida > Pinales > Pinaceae > Pinus > Pinus albicaulis. The sequence continues at coordinate 1,370,709,007 of CM076581.1, forward strand.
AAACTATGTTCAATACTATCATGTCACTGATGCCAAGATTGATCAAGTATTTGCTCCTTAGCAGTCATACATATGGACAATCCTGAAAACCTTCATAACAATATATCTAACCGTAGAAATTAGAGACAATATCGCAAGGGAATTGTTATTACCTTCTGCTGAACTGCCTGTTCAGTGATATTTATTTTCTAAGATTGAAAGCAACTGAAATTGACCTGGTTTTGGACTGTTAACTCTCCTCTCAATGAAAATATAAGTAACATGACATGTCCTCACCACCCCTCCTGTCACGTATTTCACGTGTTGGACATGACACATGAGTGACATGTGTCCGACAAGAGTTTGACTCGTGCACTGTTCCTCGGAGATGAGTTTGACTGGTGCCAGACATGAACCCTACTGATTTCCTGAAATTTGGACGTGTCCAATGAAAAAAGCATCTTAAAATCAATTTATTGCCTCATTCTCATGCAATTCAGGAACATTTTTGGAGCTCTCAAAGGTTTTGGAGTGCAGCAAAGGGTGATTAAGCAATGTTAGAAGGGATTCCAAGTGTTGGGAAATGGATTTTTCTAGGCCTGCTAATGCTATGCAATTAATGGTAATAAATCTAATGGCCCAACTAATGCTATGCATGTAAAAGTGACATTCTCCTTTATCTTTCATTTCATCCTTTTACTCTAATGGCCCTACTAATGCTATGCAAGTAAAAGTGACATTCTCCTTTATCTTTCATTTTCATCATTTTACTTAAATTTTTAACATTACCATTAATTGACTCAGGATGTTTGAGAGTGGTTCTGACCTCGTCGGATTTCACATGGAGAAAGTAGAATTTTAGATCCCACTCAAAATCCAACATACTTAACAGTTTTAGGATTGGAGGGATTGCAATGTTTCCATTGGAGTTTATCATGTATGAGGGTATGGAACTAACATTTCATTAAAAAGACCAAGCCCTCCATGTACCTTGATGTTGGTGGCATTGATTGTTGAACTCCTCTGTCATGACCTTAGTAAAAATGTACCCATCACTCAAACAAAATCTTGATTTGACATGTTAAGCTTTTTCTATCTTATTTTAATGCTTAGAGGGTGACTTTGATGATGATCCCAATATAGATAATGATTTTGATGATATGTATTTCTAGTTTTTTGTTGTAGCATGCCTTTTTTTGGACTCTACAGACCATTTAGGGCCTCTTTGTTGATATATTTTTGGTTCAGAGATGGGTTGCACTCAATTCTATTTGGTCATATGCATTAGATGCATGAATGAACTTGTATCATCATCATGTAAATGTTCTATATATTTCATATTTTGTATAATTCACTAATTTGTTATATATTTTAATATATAATATATAACCTGTCCTCTGTGTCATGTTTCATGGGGTCACTGTGTCACGTGTCGGATACTCGTATTTTCGTGTCCTCCATGTCCCGTGTCCTTGTTTGTCATGTGACTTAGATGAACATAAATTAGAGTAGTACAGAGGTGAAGATGAGACCAGAAACTCATAGTTGGCCTCTTAAACAAATTACCAATTTTTGCTCATGAGTCACTGCATCTCTGTTCTTGGTAGCTTACAAGTCTTTTGGATCTTAGTTCTCATGGCACTGGGAGTTATATATGGCATATGTTCTTTTCTAGATTGACGGATTTTGAATATTGCAACCATGTTTGATGTTCTGATTCACTATGATTGGGTGCAGTTCATGTAGAGAGGGAGGACCCAGGTTTGCACTCTTTCGAGTTTCAATCAGTTTGATTACAATAAGAGCAAACACAGTTTACCAATGCTCTGACCATTGGGAGCAAAGATACTTCATTAAAAATTGAATACGTTTCAATTTGTTTAGTTTCTTTCTATTACAACCATACTGGCTTGTTTAATTATTGAAATATATCATAGGTCTTAGTTTTGTTTGTATTTGTTTTGAACTTCTAATCTTATAATCATTTTAAGGTCTTGAATGGTGTTGTAGAGGTGTAGAGCAAAGCTGCTAAATAGAAGCTAGTTTTTGCAAATTTTCTTATTTCTACAATTTTATTTCTTGTTTTGCATACATGGTAAACTTCAATGAAGTTCATGTCTTCTAATCATTTTGATATCTTCAATGGTGTAGGGGAGGTGCAACCTATGCAGTGGGCAATGCGTTTAAGGGTTGCACTTCACTTGGCACAAGCATTAGAATATTGTAGCAGCAAAGGAAGAGCTCTCTATCATGACCTTAATGCTTATAGAGTTTTGTTTGACCAGGCAATGATTTCTCTTAACTTTTTGAAAACATTAATGTTTCAGCTTTTTTCCCTATTGATTTCAGTGGCCTTAGTTTCTTATTGACACTTGTAGCTTGGCAGGATGGTAATCCCAGGCTTTCATGCTTCGTTCTGATGAAGAACAACAGAGATGGGAAAAGTTACAGCACAAATTTGGCTTTTACTCCTCCAGAGTACCTGAGAACTGGTATGTTGGTCTGTCGCTACTTTAAATACCATGCAGCTAAGTGATCCCAAATGCACAGAAATTGATAAACAACTATAATATATTATTAAATCCATGGGAAAACATGCAGACCAGAAAGGTATTATTGTAAAAAATTTGCAGAAATCACCTAAGAATGACCTAGTAAAGGTTTAAGGTGAACTGATATTTTGCTAACCAGAAAAGAAAACACATCATATTTCCTGAATATTTTTCATCGATCCAGCATTAAACACATGTAATAAGTAAAATTGCAAACCTCTGTTTTGTCAAATTCTGGAAAAGGTTGATGAAGTGAAAAAATCCATAAATTTCTAAAATGTCTGAAGATTTTGCATCGATCCAGCTGTAAAAAAAAACATAAAACACATTTCATAAGTAAAATTTCCAACCTCTGTTTTGTCAAAATCTGGAAAAGGTTATATTTTATATTTTATACTTTATGACATCGTACACATTCAATGAGTCAAACTTGGAACCTCTGTTACGTCAAATTCTGGAAAAGGTTAACGAAGCGAAATAATTAAGTTGGTTGTTTACAAATTTTGGAAAAAATCACAATGTCTGAAATTTCAATATCTGAATATTTTTACACGATTAAAAAAAAAAAAACATAATACACATTCTGTAAAATTCCAAACCTGTGTTTTGTCAAATTCAGAGCAAAGTTTATAGTTTATGATAAAATCACACTCAACAAAGTAAAATTTCACAAATCTCATTTGTCAACTTCTGGAAAAGGTATTGTTTATGAGCCTTCAGGGTTTATAGAACCTCACAAATATTTACGAGTTCATCCATGAGTTTGGAAACTACAGTAAACATCTTAAGAATGACCTAAAAAGAATAAAAAATCAACAAATCAGCCAAAGCTCTTTCAAAATACACTAATTAACAAGAGTTTTTCACAATCCAAACACCACAATCAAACAATTTTTGACATCTCTATTCTGTATCAATGTATGTTCCACACTCGCAAGATAGAAACTCATACGCATAACCACAAATAAATCTCCTAAAACCACTTAAAAAAAAAGGATAAAAAGGATATGCTGTGTTAGTTTTCCCAGGCAACGAACCTGCTATTAATGGAAATACCTGATGAGTGAAAGAGTTTTATGTAAAGTCCCGCCCAATATTGTGAAATTCCGATACCCAGCATCAGCAACAGAGTCCCCAGACGCAGGAGATAAGCTTACAACATCTTTTCGAAAGCCCGTAGCAGCTGTTCCTGTTTCAAATCCAGAGAAACCGAGCAAGTAGGCTATGGCGAGTGTTATCTCCCACAACACCATTTCCTCGAAATGTATCTCGATTCTCTGCTATATATGAACTATGGAAGGCCCTAATGGAGTCCGGACCAGAGAGTGACGGACTAGAGAGAATCAGCCAGGCCCTAACGGACCATGATGGGGTTCCTAGGACTGCAAGAACTTAGAATATCGGTGATTCGGTGTGCAGAGCCCCAGCCACCTCTCCGAACCACTGAAAAATGGGGCGAATGCCATGGAAATCTGTAAAATCGGTTGAAAAAATGGGGCGAATGCCATGAAAAACTGGAAAATCGGGGGCGAATTTCATGCTTTTAGTTTTGTGCGCCCTTTTTTTGGTGGGCTAATATTAACTAATTAATTATTTTTAAAATATTTTTTGGGCTAACTTTATTAAACTATAAAAATTGGGTTTTATATAAAAAATTCGCCCTAATAAAATTTAAAATCCCTTAAAATTCGCCTTTGGGCTAAAATTCGCCCCTAAAATTATCCCTGAAGGGCATGTCTAAGAGACATGCCCAGTCATGAAAAGTCACCTGCATAAGTATATAAGCAGGGCCTCATTGTAACATTCTATCTCATTCATCTTACATCTAATATAATATTTATATCCTCATGGATATCTTTGTATTCCGAGTGTTCTGGAGTATTTAACTTGAGAAGGAACTTTGTTCACTTCATTAGATATTCGAAATAATGGTCATAAGGGATTTAATGCACCAGATGCTATACTTATGCCTGTTAAAGCAACTTCGGATGTTTTGGGTTTGATGAATTTTGGGCAAAAGAATCACACTGTTAACTATACTGCACTAAACGACCGAAGCAGTTGTTCTCACAGTTTCTTGACTGTGCATGTGCAAGGTACAAATCGTGTTTCTGGTTGTAACCTTCATAGTTGTCTTAATTGGGTATATCTTGCTGGAAGTAAGAGGGTTGATAAATCTGAAGTAACTGGAGATTGTTTGAAGGAGGCACAATACATTAACAAGTCCCTTTTATCACTAGGAGATGTTATTGTAGTAGTGGCACAAAGGAATTTGCATGTGCTATATCGAAATAGAAAATTGACTTAATTGCTTCAGGAGTCATTAGGGGGCAAGGCAAGGACTCAGATGTTTGTGCACATAAGTCCTGAAACAGATTCATATGGAGAGACAATAAGCACCCTTAAATTTTCTAAACGGGTGTCCTCTGTTGAACTTGGCGTTGCTTCTTCCCTCCACGTCCAGCAGAAGCGGCTCCATGATCCTTGACTTCACTTGATTTCCCAAGTGCCGAGCAGGTACTCGCACTCCTCGCTTCGCTGTCACTTCGAGAAACATTTTTACAGTGAAGGTGTATGGATTTTGAAATTCCTCGGACACCCATTCACTGTCAATGTAAATGGAAGACTGCATACATGCTCGAGGATTACCTTCTGTCACGTCACCAAATCGATGACTGTAACACGACATTGCCATGACTTAATTTTATACGGAATGGGTGACAGGTTATACGACATCGAATCGAAGTGGTATTCCGTGGCGTCTACACCTTCTGCTGCCACCTGCACTGCTACTCCACTAACTTCCATTGACAAACTACATAAATTCTACAGCCACCGACAGGTGTTCCTAATATGTCAGATCTATCACTTAAATTCTCTGAAGAAGGAAGACAATTATTTTATTATGTTATGTTTCTACAAAAAAGGTAGATCGAGAGTGCTCTTCGGTCTAATGAGGAGAATGGTGGGGTCATTGAACTAAACTAACAGTTAAAAATTATTCCGTCTATGGGATATCGAGGAAACCCTTGAGAGCAATGAAAATATGGAGTAAGTCATGTCGTGTGGGGTGAGACATGCCTTTTCGATTAATTTTCTTTTTTAATTAAACATATTTAATGAAATATTAAATTAAATATATAAATATATAATATAATATAATATAATATAATATGTATATTTAATTTAATTAAAAAAATAAAAAAATTTAAATATAATCCTATTGAAGACTTACATATTCCACAATAATGAGAGAAAGTGAAGAATTTTATTATCGATATAAGCTTTGAGGACAAAGCTTTTGAAGAAAGGGGCAATGTTATGAGTATAATTCATAACAGATATAATTAATATAGTTATTAATTGTTAAATAGGGATTATGTAAGTAGTCATTAAGTTAATGAAAGGGCATGTCTTTTAGACATGCCCATTCGTGAAAGGCCACCTGCATAGGTATATAACTAGGGCCTCATTGTAATATTTATCATCTCATCTTTTATCAATAATAATATCTACTTATTCAAAGTTTACCAGAGTTTTTACACTCCATTTGGTATGAGAGAAATTCGATCTGCTGGCTGCTCATTGCTACACAGAGCTACGCTCCTTGATCCAGGTCTTTGACTGTAAAAATCGTCAACCTTGTTGCCATCGTGACTGAAGCGTTTCGCTATCAATCTTGGAGTTTCTCCATTTTCGCCACTAGGCCTTTGGCCATAATAAAAAATTGAAAAAAAAGGAATATATATATATATATATATATTAATAAAAAAAATAAAAGAGAGAAGGAAAGTTAACATAAAGCGGGAAATAAATTAAAAGAAAAAAAAATATTTAAAAGAAAATAGTTCCAAAAGAAAAAAGAAAAAAAGAAAAGAAAAAAAGAGATATATACAAATAAGTACATATACGTACATACCAAGACAAATTAAAATTAAAAAGGAAAAAGAAATAAGGAAGAGTAGGTAAGGTTATTTTGATTATTCTTTCAGTGGTTTACAAGCTCATGGTTTTGGAAGCCCATGGTAATTGCCCATGGTATTTGCAAGGTAAAATAAGAAGTAAAGGAATAAAAATATCTTGTGAATGGTAAGTTTACTTTTACGTGGAGAAATACACATAAGTGGACATATATTTTATAGGTGAATATATGTGAATAGCCACGTTTCACTAGGGTTGTAACCTTTCAACAAAAAAAGAGTTAAAAAAAATCAATTGTTAAAAGAATATATATATTTAATTAATTAAATTATTTAAAAAAAATTGAAGGAATAATAACCTCATTAAAAAGAAGAAGAGAAAGTTAGGCAGGTTTACCTTAAAAACTCAATTCAATAGACAAAATGAAATCAATCATTGATGAAAAGGAAATTAAATCCAATTCGAAAAGGAAAGAAGGAAGATTTCCTGAAAATGATAGTATTTTAACAAATACAAGATGAAGAAATTATTATCCATAAAACTTTGAGGACAAAGTTCTGAAGGAAGGGCCAATTCATAAAAAATAAATAAATAAAAGTTGATATATTAAATTGTGACGAAAACAAATGAAGAAAACGGTGCGTGATTGAACTGAAGAAAAGTGTCAACTATAAGCTTTGAGGACAAATCTTTTGAAGGAAGGGGCAATGTTATGAATATAATTCATAACTAATATAATAAATATAATTATTAAATAGTCAATTAAGGATTATGTAAGGAGTCATTAAGTTAGTGAAATGACATGTCTAAGAGACATGCCCAGTCATGAAAGATCACCTGCGTAGGTATATAAGCAGAGCCTCATTGTAACATTCTATCTCATTCATCTTATATCTAATATAATATTTGTATCCTCATGGATATCTTTGTATTCCAAGTGTTCTGGAGTATTTAACTTGAGAAGGAACTTTGCTCGCTTCATTGTCCTCTTCAAGTTCAGCAGGCTCTTCCCTTCATTGATCTAGCAGGCCTGGAAGACACCGATCAACGTTTCGAGATTGTTAGTCAAATAGCCCAAGCATCTCAGGAATGGGGTTTCTTTCAGGTTTGATTGCCATCATAGTTTTTGCTTTCTTTTCTCTTTTATTTCTTTCTCTTTTATGTGCTGAATGGGATTCTGATTTCATGTTTGTTTTGAAGATAATAAATCATGGCATACCTCTGTCATTGCTAGAGATTGTGAAACGGGTTTCACAGGAGTTCTTTGATCTTCCTCTTGAAGAGAAACGAGAACAATGCCCTGTGAGGCCTGGTCTTCACATGCTTGAAGGCTATGGCCATTTATTTGACATCTCTGATGACACAGTCCTCGATTGGGTTGATGCTCTTGTTCATTATATTTCTCCAGAGTGGGCCAAAGCACTTGAGCACTGGCCCAAAAACCCCTCCACATACAGGTACAACTCTATACACACTCTGTGAAACCTTCATATTGAGCTTGCATCAATTCTGATACATTTTTGTGTGCACTATAAAGAGAAACATATGAAAAATACGACGAAGAGGTAATGGGGCTTATGGAGAAATTGCTAGGTCTTATTTCCGAGGGTTTGGGTTTGGACCCAAAGTATATTCAAACCCTCAATAAGGAACCCTTGCTCCAACTCAGAATCAATTATTACCCTCCTTGCCCTTAGCTAGATATGGTGAATGGGCTTAAACCCCATTCAGATGGAGATATGCTCACTATTCTGCTGGATGATGGGGTGGAGGGTCTCCAGGTCTAGAAAGATGAGGGCTGGTTCACTGTGCCCTCTGTTCCTGAAGCTCTTATTGTCAACATTGGGGATTTTTTACAGGTCAGTGAAATTCTTTGAAATCTTTTTGGGATTTTAATAATTTGTATGATTTGGACTACGTGTTTGGGTTAAAATTTAGCATAATTTTTGTAAAATGATATGGGGATTGTGTAATGGAAGATATTAAGCAGTGGGAAATACAAGAGTGCCGAGCACTGGGCAGTATCGAGTACAAATAAGAGTCACATGTCGATGGTTATATTTTTGAGTCCAAAAGAGGATGTGTTGATTGACACTGCTCCCAAACTGATTGATGAAGCTCATCCCAGGCTGTACAAAGCTGTTATAGCTGGGGAGTATGCAACTGAGTATATGAGCAAGGATCTTCAAGGAAAGGACGTTGTACATGATTTACGTAAAGAATAGGGACATGAAGTCAATGTCTAATCCTTCAAATTGCATTTCTATGAGATGTCTATCTAGAGAATTGTTCTAGGTATTTGAGTGAAAGCTCTAACCATAAAATAGCTGTAGGTGTTTTGAGTGGAAGATATAATTTGCAAGTGTATTATATATGCATATATGTATGCATATGTGTTTAGCTTCATAGCATGTGTTGAGATGTTTTGAGTGGAAGATCTAATTTGGAAGTATATTATATATATTATATTTGTGTCTTACTTCATTTTGGTTTATTTTTGGATAAATGGATATTTATTATTTTTATTATAAGTTTTATTTATTTAAATTTATTAAATAGATGAATTATTTTAAAAATAGTAATAAAATAATATTTTTATAAAAATTAAATTTGATAATTTGAAAAGCTTAATTATATATATATATATATATATATATATTATTTTTTATTTTGTTGAGTTAAATATTAATAATTAGTATAAAAAATGAAAATATTAAGTAATATAAATTTAATTTGATGTTAGATTTTATGAGGGAAAATTTTAAAAACTTTTAAAATTTTTAGATTAAAATGGATTTATATTAATTTATTTTATATAAATAAATTTTAGTTTGCTTTTTATTATTATTTGATATTAAAAATCAAAATCAATTTTCTTTCATTATACTTTTTTAATTAATATTACTAGTCTATATACACATATGTCTAAATAGACAGCACACTCCACCACACACTCTCTCAATTGCTAGAGCTCACAACACCTTACTACCTTTCTTGCAATTACAACGGACCACTAAACATATATAGAGTAAAAATACAAATGTGGGATGACATGGCCCTATGGATACTAATTTGTTATACATTAGATTAAATGTCTAGACAACTTTAGTAGCTATTTTAAACAAATTTCATACTACTTCACAATACTTATTTCTCTAAGATAAGTTCCATGATAGAATTTATCCATTTTGCATTGTGCTCAATGTTAGTTTAATTTCTTTTCATTAACATTAACATCACTAACACTTTGTCCAAGTCTTGCATATTTTAATACTACCTTAAAGTATCTTTAACAAATTCTGATAGCCTTGCTACTTTTTAAACTTTTTATTCAACATGTACCTTACATTCTTATAGGTCATCTGCAACAATTGGTTTTGGCATTTCATATTCTATTGTGTTTCATCATTTATTAAACCATTCAATTTACCCTTTCAGTAATCAGTGATGTCTATTTAGTCAACATGTCTCCATCGTCAAATACACATAGACATCCCCTCACTCATATGATCTAACTAACACAATATTTCTAAGAAGACTCCATAGTAATCTTTCAATCCATCTCATTTATCTAGTATTCTTCATAGATATCAACATATACATAATACTGAACCGTAATCTAGTCGATACATAAATGAAATTTGTCTTTGATATTCTTTTAGTTGGTTATTTTCTATCAATCTATGGACTTGGTTCAATCAACTTCTTCAGTGAATCCCACCTTGATTTCTCTAGTATTCTTTTAATCAATTCAATTTAATATTAGCTACCCTAATGGGTTAGGTGGCCTACAAAATTTGTAAGGCTACAAAATGAGTAACTAAGCGATCTCATGTTTCTAATAGCTTAGATTCAAATAAAGAAGCCCTAAACCTTCCAAGAAATAATGATCTGGTAGTTGTTACGACTACTCCATCTCTTGGGGTTTGGAAAAAAGTCCAAAAGAAAAAAAGGAAAAAAAGAGAATACCAGTTCTTCTGGGAAACTATAATTTTTTTTTTTTGGTAGCTTTACTACTATGAGTGCTTATTGCACATTCTTTGGTCCCTTGGAGAAAATTCTTGAATGCAATTTGTGAATCTACACAATGTAACTTTTCATTTTTATTAATAAAAAATTGTTGATTTTTCCATGGAAAAATTGTAATTGCCAAGTAATGTGTCTGTACTTCTCTCTCAAAGTAATATATTATTGAATTTCAAAAAAAAAATATCGGAATTATTTTTTCCACTTAATTACTTAATTTAATTTGAGACATGATCAATATATATATATATATATATATATATATATATATATATATATATTGATCATGTCTCAAATTAAATTAAGTAATTAAGTGGAAAAAATAATTCCGATATTTTTTTTTTTGAAATTCAATAATATATTACTTTGAGAGAAAAGTACAAATTGTTGGGCAGTGAAAGAGGTATGAAATTACTATGCATTTACTCATTCTTTTACCATAGATATACTCTTGTTTGCCTTGGAAAGGTAATTTATCATAAGAATTACGATAGAATTGAAAAGGTTTATGTATAGCATGAAACGATGACTAAAGGTTACCTTTTGACTGACAAATAGGAATTCGAAGAGGTGAACAGCTGTACCAAAGGCGGGGATTAGAATATTCTAAATGCTGCTCCATCAACATTGAACCATATCCAGCCAAAGGCAAGGAGATCTGAACGAATAGCGCAGAAAAGGCAGGGGACATCTCGGCCTCAGTCAGAATTAACAGGATGAAGACTAAACGCAGAGGAGTGAATCCCTCAGGATCTTTTGATCCTGAGGGATCGCTGTTCAAACTCAACTCATTCCTTGGATGGTCCGTCGAGATTGGATATATAAAGCCATGTCCTTTAATGTCAGTCGATCGTTGTTGGAATTGGGAATTGGTTGAAAGACTTTATATTTTCTCTGTTCTGTTTTATTAACTCTCGGTTTTGAGAGAAACCTTTCTGTAAAATTTTTTGTTGATTTAATACAAGCTACGCGCTTTATCTACATTCTACAATTCTGAATTAGTCCAGCAGTATTTCACTGGCGCTAATGGCCGGGCTCTGGTGGAATCATTTCGCTGTTGTATTTTACTCTTTTTTTATGTTGTGTGGAGTGCGCTTAATGTTTGTTTTAATTACAGGATTGATTTATTGGTGATCGGTTCAAATATAGAGTCATTGTTGTTTCATTTCTTTACAAGAAGCACGATTCATTGCTCAATTATCTTGTTACTTTAAGTTGATGTTCCATTAGTTTCTACTTTGTTGTAATTGATTGTTGCGTGGTGAGAAGATGTTGACAGAATTGAAGCATAGGAATCCAATGGTTTGAACATGTTAGGATCATAATTACTGTTCATTTGACGTTGCTGTTCTGTTTCTGTTCATTACTTATTCATAGTCTTTGATTAAGAAAATATATGAGTTACATGCTACTGTTCCTTTTCATATTGCGTTTCTTTTAATCTGCTTGTGTTTCAATTGCTTTAAGATTTCCAACTGTAGAGGATAGAGGCTTTTGCTTCCAAGTCCCCAAGATTGGTAATCTTGCATCGATTTCTAAGGGAAAGAGTTATTGCTACTACATCCCTGATCGATGTTCTGCAAGATTGAATTAGTTTAATCTTTCCATTCTTGTTACTGTAATTAGGTTTCTTTCCGAGCATTTGCTATTTGATATTTTATACTACATCTTCACAGCATTGCTCTTAGACAATTTTAGCCTCAGATAGAGTACACTCTTGAGATAAAAAGATGCTCCCGGATTGATGATTAATGTAGGCTAATTAGGCGTTCAAAAGATACCTTTTTACGACCCAACATTTTGGCACCGTTGTTGGGGAGGGTGTATGCCATTTTTAAGGAGTAATGCACAGCTGATTTTATTCTGCTCGCGGAGAATTGGGTATTAAAGACGAAAGGTAAGAACTTGCGCACTGGGCAAGAAACACACTTGCTTGCAGCCCACTTCACAGGAGAAGTAGGTAAGCTTCTTTTTCTAGGTAGGAATGAAGGTTTGTTTGTTTGAATGAATAAATCAACTAAGCGAAACAAAATTCCTCCTAAAACTGAAAAACCTAAAGGACCGGTGACCCTTGGGCGTACAAACTTTATTGACGAAATCCTTAAAAGAATTGAATCTCAGCCATCAGTAGGATTTAAAAGAACTACTTCTAGACAACCTACTAGTTCCCTTCAGGCTACAGAGTCACCATATGAAGCCCTTACTGAGATACACAGTCAAACAGAGGGAATTGAGCAAGATTCCCAAGCAATTGAGAATCCTTGCATAATTTTCCTTCAAGAAGGGAACTCGAGAAATCTCCAAGAAGGAGAAGGGGAAACGGGAGAAACCAGAGATTCAAAGTCTCCTATTAGAATTACCCAAACAATAAGCAGCCCAGATAAGGGGAGTGCTGTTCAATTTATTCATAACCAAGGTCCTGAATCACCTCAAACAGTAGGTTGACAGGGAATACTTGCTATCCCAGACAAAGGGAGTGCTGTCAAAGCTATTCCTACCCCTGCTCGTCAACCTAAGAATTCCTTGGAAATCCCAGAGGGGTATTGGCATATTTTCGATAAAATGGCACAAAACCAAAATCAGAATCAGCAGATCTCTACGCTGCAATATCCTATAGTGGATACTGCAGTCAACGCACCTATGAAAGCTATCCCCCTTCAACATATTCCCACATTTCATGGCTTAACATCAGAGGATCTAGACGCACTTTTATTTGAATTTGATGTGCTGTGTAGGGTATATGATTACACCACCGACGCCCAAAAACTAAAACTATTCCCTTCTACATTAAAAGGGACAACCTTACGATGGTTTATGGGATTAGGTGGGGGTGTCATAACTAATTGGGATCATATGAAGGCTGCATTTTTAAAGAGGTATCAAGATTATTGCAGGTCTCGAGAATTAAAAGATGAAATATTCCAAATGACAGCAAAACCAATTGAAACCTTGGAAGAATACGTGGAACGATTCCAATATAATCTTCAGAGATCCGCTTATGCATCTTTACCCTTACTTGATAATGTTTTGAAAACCACATTAATTAGGGGAATGAAAGATAAATGGGTCAAAACACTGAATATTATGGGAAAAGGTGATATATATCAGGAAAGTTATCTTAATATCATTGATTTGTGTATCAGGAGTTCGAGGGGCAATACAAGGTTGAAATCAGCAGAACGTGATATAATTACAAGAGAAAATAAGACCTCTAATGAAGGTGTGACTCGTGCAGAGATTGGAAACCTGCTAGAAGACTTTAAGATAGACATACTTGGGACTTTGACAACACAGTTCGATATTATGCAAGCCAAACAGAAACAGGCAGAAGCAGAGCAGAACTTGGCAATATTCTGTCCCAGATGTAGAAAGAAGCACAACCACAAAGAATGCCAGTTAGATGTGATTAAAGTCTGTGCCATTTGCACGAAAGATCACCCTATAGAGGGATGTCCTTCGCTTCCTGGCCTAAAAGCAGTTTATGAGGCAGAAGAAGAATAAGAAGTGGTATGCCTACTGAATCAGTGCTAACAATGGCAGCCGCAACAATTAGGTATGCCAAATGATCCATTTTCTTTTCAGCCCTCTCAATATAATGCTCAAAAATATAGTGGGATGTGGAAAAATCAACCACCTTTCCCTAATTGGTCTCAACAATCATTTCCTCCCACATCTTGGCCAAATCAAACAAACCAAAACAATTGGCCTAACTTTCCTTTCTTCCCACCATTCTGGCAAAACAATTATCCTACACAATGGTCCCCCTTGACTTCTCAGAATCAGGCCTGGCAGCCAAACTGGAAAAAACCTCCAAATCAGCCAGCTGGATCAATTCCTCTCTCTCAACCTACACTGCCAGCTCCCTATCCAAACCCCCAGACTAACTTAAGACCACAACTCCCAGCCCAGCCCAACCCAAACCCAAACAATAGGTCAGTTCAATCTGTCCAAATAATGGAACCTCCAGAAACAGAAACAGAACTGAGGGAGTGTAATGATCTTCAATTAAGGTCTGGGTGTATAGTACAAACAGAGAGAAACAATTATGCTCATATTGAAGACCCGTTCTTTGTAGAACAAACAATACAAAATGAGGAAGAAGTTCAACAACAAAATCAACAACCAAATCAACAAAGAAGCCAACAACAAGTAACAACTTCCTCTCCACCATTCCCAGAACGATTAATGATACCTCGTCCATTAGAACAACCTAATTTTTATCCTCTAGGAGAATTAAAATATTTGTGCATAAAAATCCCTCTCCTCCAAGCTATTCAAGATATTCCTATATATGCAAAAAAATTAAGGAATTATGTATAAAGAAGCCAAAGAGGAGAACAACAACAAATCCTACTGTCCAAATAGTCGGTACCTTATCTGACTTATTATCAAGAATGGAAACACCTATCAAATATGAAGACCCAGGAAATCCTATAGTGACAGTACAGATCAATGGCCAATCATTTCCAAATGCCTTAGTTGATTTGGGGGCAGCAATCAACATTTTAACCACCACCACCTGTCAAAAACTTGGCATTACATCATTGGAACCAACAACAACCTTGTTGGAATTGGCTGACTGATCGGTAGTCAAACCAGAAGGTATACTACAAGATGTACTGGTATCTGTAGATTCCTGGGAATACCCTGCTGACTTTCTGGTTATCAATCCAAAGAATCGACTAGATGGACATCCGCTAATTCTAGGTAGACCTTGGTTGGCAACTGCTGATGCCTATATTGGATGCCGACAAGGCAACATGACAATTACAAGGGGAAATTATGTTAAGAATTTAGCCCTATATCCCCCAGCCCAGCCAAGTCTATCAATAATCAAAACAAGAAAACCACCTGCATCATATCTTATGGAGAATATGAGATCGCCTCTAACTATAGAAAATGCTCTTGATTTTAAAGATCAAATAGAGGATGATATCATTAATAATTTTATTAATAAGTCACAAACCAGATCTCATTTGCAGTGTCACATGATCAAAGCAGCATTCGATAATAAAGAAGAAGAAGATCCTTTCAAAGATATTCCTGATCAAACAATACCTACTACTTCTATGAGAAATAGCAAGGTTGTAGAAATTGAGCCGAGAAAAACTTTAAATATTAATAAAAATCTCACTGCTGAACAAGAAGAGAAATTGGTCCAATTATTACGAAAATACAAAGTAGCCTTTGCATGGGATTACCCCGATATGAAAGGAATTGATCCTCAATTGTGTACTCACCACATTTACATTGAAAAAGATGCAAGACCCATTTGCCAACCTCAAAGGAGACTAAACCCTCACCTTAAAGACATTGTCAAAGATGAATTACAAAAACTATTAGATGTTAATTTCATCTACCCAATATCTGATAGCAAGTGGGTCTCTCCACTAGTGGTCGTACCAAAAAAGAATGGGAAGTGGAGGATATGTGTAGATTACCGTGAACTTAATAAAGCAACACAAAAAGACCACTTTCCCCTTCCTTTCATTGACCAGGTATTAGACACATTGGCAGGAAAGAAATTCTTTTCTTTCCTTGATGGCTTCAGTGGGTACAATCAAATCCAGATTGCCCCTGAAGATCAGGACAAAACTACTTTTACCTGTCCATGGGGGACATTTGCCTACCGAGTCCTACCTTTTGGCCTATGCAATGCCCCTGCTACATTCCAAAGGGAAATTCTCAGCATTTTTGCAGACTTAATAAATGAAGGCCTCGAAGTATATATGGATGATTTCACACCCTATGGGGATGACTTTGAGCCTGCATTGGAAAACCTAGAAAAGGTATTGCAAAGATGTATTGACACTAGGCTTTGCTTAAGCCACGAGAAATGTATTATGATGATGGTTGAAGGAGTTATCTTAGGGAATTATATTTCAGCAGATGGAATTCAAGTGGACCTAGCTAAAATTCAAATAATCTTGTTCATTCCCACACCCACTACACAAACAAAGGTACGTAGCTTTCTTGGATTTTCTGGTTATTATAGAAGATTTATAGAACATTATTCTAGAATATCTGCACCTTTATATGCACTGACTGGAAATGATGATTTCGTTTGGACAGATAAATGTGACAATGCCTTTAATGATCTGAAAAATCTTGTTTCAACAGCCCCAGTGCTGAGGGGCCCAAATTGGAATTTGCCGTTCCAAATTTCATCTGATGCCTCAGACACAACAATTGGAGTAGTGCTTGGGTAGGAGGAAGACAAGAAGCCATATGCAATTTACTATATTAGCAAAAATCTATCCCCTGTTGAATTAAATTATACTGTGACTGAGAAAGAATTTTTAGCTGTAATTCATGCTATAAACAAATTTAGACATTACATGACTGGGTATCCAGTAGTACTATATACTGATCACTTTGCCATTAAATTTTTAGCAAATAACACTGTTACAAATGGAAGAGTGAAAATATGGTTGATTTTATTGCAGGAATTTGACATTAGAATCAGAGATAGACCTGGGAAAGAAAACCATGTAGCTGACTTCCTGTCAAGAATGCCAAAGCCAACAGATATAGAAGCAGCTGAAGACCACTTTCCGGATGAACATATCTTTGCGGTTACTATCAGAACACCGTGGTATGCTGATATAACGAACTATTTGGCAATAGGTAAATTACCTAAACATCTGTCCCTTAATGAACGTAAGCAAATAATACATCGTAGTACCCGCTTCTCCTGGATTGGAGGCTATCTATTTCATACAGGTGCAGATATGCAAATAAGGAGATGCGTTAGGGAGGATGAGGTATTTGACATCTCGAAGGCATGCCATGATGGATAGTGTGGCGGACATTTTGCAGATCGTAGAAATGCCCATAAAGTTGTACGAACAGGCTATTATTGGCCTACTATTTTTAAAGATGTTAAAAAATTTGTGTGGGCCTGTGATAGTTGTCAAAGGGCAAGTCGTCCTGGGCAGTCTGATGAAATGCCTCTAAACCCCCAACTAGTGATTGAACCATTTGAACATTGGGCACTTGAATTTGTTGGTCCTATTAGCCCCCCATCAAACCAAAAAACATACATCCTAGTTGCAACTAAATATGTCACCAAATGGGTTGAAGCAGAAGCATTTTCAAATGGTACAGAGGACTCAGTGATAAAATTTCTTTTCCAAATTTTTGTGTGCTATGGTCTCCCAAGGGACATAATCACAGATGGAGGACCACAATTCGTGGGGAACAAATTAGCTAAAACATTGCAAAATTACCATATTAAGCACAGAATTACAACTCTTATCACCCTCAGGCCAATGGCCAAGTAGAAAGCGCGAACAAAGTAATTGAATCTATATTAACAAAAACCGTTGCCTCTCACAGACGAGATTGGGCCTACAGACTGCCAGAAGCATTATGGGCATATCGGACAACGTGGATACCCACTACAGGATATTAATCATATCAATTGGTATTTGGGAAATAACCCATCTTTCCAATAGAATTTGAA
This sequence comes from Pinus albicaulis, assembly GCA_034641835.2. Lineage (NCBI taxonomy): Eukaryota > Viridiplantae > Streptophyta > Pinopsida > Pinales > Pinaceae > Pinus > Pinus albicaulis. The sequence goes on from CM076581.1 coordinate 1,370,726,950, forward strand.
ATTCAAACATTGAGAACAGCTCAAGAGGTGGGTCTAAATCTGAATGAAGCCCAGGCTAAAAGACTGCAGCAAATTAATAAGTTAGATGAAATTAGGCTCTCTGCTCCTCAGCACACAGCATTAATTCAACAACAGAGAGCCAAATGGCATGACGCCCATATAAAAGAGAAGATCTTCCATGAAGGAGACTGGGCACTCCTATATGATTCTCGGTTTCAGGATTTCCCAGGGAAACTCTAGACACGATGGCGCAGACCTTATGAAATACAAAAAGTGCATAATAATGGCACTATTACCTTAGCTAACATTGACGGATCTGGACACCCCTTTAAGGTAAATGGTCATCGAGTGCGATTGTATCATAAACCGCTTACCCGGGAATCCTTCTACCAATAGTTATGGGAATATTCTACCAAGGAAATTCTCGCTGAAGGGGAGAAATCCTCCTCGGCACCGGTTTTTTAATTCATTTCTCTTTTTTTAAAATTCTGTACATAAAGCATTTTTCCTTTTTTTTTCTTTTCTGATTATTCTTTTATGAAAGTCGTTCCTTAAATTGCTTTATTCCTTTGTCGTTTGCTTGATGAAATTCTGTTTCTTTAAAGAAAAAAAAAGAGAAAAATTTTCTGTTTATTTCATTTGTCTTGCTGTTCCTTTCTAAGGGAACAACACTTCTGCTGTTCCTTTTGAAAGGAACAGCAGTTTCGCACATCAGTTTTGCAGAAGCGCTTCTGCTGTTCCTTTCGAAAGGAACAACACTTTCGTAGAATGCTTTTGCTGTTCCCTTCTAAAGGAACAACACTTCCACAGGGTGTTTTTGCTGTTCCTTTTGAACGGAACATCACTTCCCCTGATTGTTTTTGTTGTTCTTTTTTTAAGAAACAACACCTTTTTGAGTGGATTGTTTTTGTTTTAAACCAACAATTTTGAATTTTTGTTTACTTTTCCACAGGAAAATATATCATATATATATAAGCATACAAATTAAAGCTTACTATAATCAACAAATTAAAATAAATTGTCATTTTTAAAGAAAATTGTCTAGTAATGATAAGAAAAAAGAAAAGGGGTATAATCAATAACATAACTTTTCTATTTTTACCATTGAATTAATCTGATAGATTATTTTTATCATGATTGGTTCTTTCCTATATGCTATAATTTTCTTTGATATTTATCTATGGAATAGGAATAAGGGCATGTTGTTTTTCTATTGAGATGTTCATACTTCTTCCACCATCCCTACTCTTAAGGAGTGTTGAGCCATCCCTTATGAATAGCTGGTGAAAAGTGCTGCATGAAAAGAAAAATATTTACATATGATTTTGCAAATGAAGGATAGTGGGTCTCATCAAGAGCCAACCTACCGTGATCATAAGGAAGGCAGTGAAGTGGCATTTCCATTATGGCCTCCAAATCAGGGAAATGGTCCAATAGAAAATTGAAAAAACCAAGAAGTCCTTGGAACAGGAGGTCTCATCACGAGCCGGCCTGCCCACCTTTCACTTCTTCCTGGTGAACGACATTTTGGTTTATCTGGTTACCAAGCCAGCACAATGGCCACCATCATGATATTCAATAAAAATAAAAAAGCACTTCCTCATCATAGCTTAAGGACAATGGTTCCGTGGGTAAGAAAGTAACTCTGTCAAGGTTATGGACACTTGTGGGCAATAGAGCTTTGCTGATGGTATTGGAGTCACATTTATACACATCAATAGTTATATTTAACCCTTCTCCTATATCTTTATTTGAATGTCAAATGAAAATATGAATTCCTTATTTTTACTTCCGAACCTATTATACATGAAAATCATTACAAATCAATCATATTTATTCAGAGTGGTAAATAACACAATTATACTTATGTTTATCCTTTGCTGTCCCTTCTCCTCATATTTGAATCATTACAAAACAATTTTCTAATTATTAATGATTTATCATATGCATTGATTTCAGTAATTGCTGTAATTTGATTGAATGTATCATAATTACACCTTCTTTTTACTGCTGTACGGTTGCTGTGCCACACTTGCTCCTTTCAATTGACGGTCGAGGGCGACCTTTCACTCATTCGGGGGGCGTGGATGTCTGCATGCAGATCAAACCCCGAGATTCATTTTTTGTATATGAACTAAACCTCTGTATTTTAGGAAATAACCAATTTTCAACGAACTGTGCTGTGTTGTTCCATTGTGATTACTGTGTGTTGAGAAATTAATAGAGCACAGAGATGGGAGGGTGACCAATTCGCAGTGAACCTCAAGTGTTGATCGTCTCTGATGCTACACGAGCAATTTTAGAAAGACTGGGGTGGATTTCATACTTTATGAGAATGCAGCAACCCCATGAAGCAGTGGCCACCGAATTCTTACTGAACCTACAGGAAGGATCCTCCATGGTCAGAGGGAGGCAGATAACTGTATCCGACGAGATAATTGCAGAAGTATCTGGCATTCCCACGCAAGGGACTATCTGGACTCAAAAGAAGATTAGGATTCGAGAAGCCATGAAAATTTTTCAAGATGATGGATAGATGTTAGTCATAAAAGGTAGAGGAGTCCAGCCAACATCATTAGGAGAACCATGGACAGAGTTGGCCAAGATTGTGCAGGCTTACATAACGTGCGATGGAAGGAAGAATGTGGTAAGACCCCGCCACCTTAAGCTACTAGCTGTATTAAAACAGAAATGCACCATTAATTTTCCTGCATTTTTAAATTCTTTGTTGCATGATACTGCTCGTGGTATAAGAAAAGCCCAGCATGCAGATATGGTGGTCAGCCACCATTGTCTAATACGATTGATAGTGAGTCATAGCCTTGCCCAGCAACAGACTAGCTGGGAGGAATTAATACTTTCCATTGATGGAGGATTAGCTCTACCCGCTCCAAGATGGAAGAGGATGGCCGGCTCAATAGCTGAGCCATCTATCTATAGACAGTCCCTCTGATTAAAACGAAGCAGAATGATGGAGGAAGGACTTCCGGGCAGCAGCAGCCAGCCCCTGGAATTGCACAGCTCAGAGGAGGAAGAACCTCCACAATTGGAGGGAGTAAGCCCTTGTACTAACTAGGGAGAATAATTGGAGGGAGCAAGCCCTCGTACTGATGAGGAAGAACGATTGGAAGAATAACTTCGCTACTCAGAAAAAGAGGAAATAAGTCATCAAACCAGTAGTGAAAAACAATCCAGTGCAGAGAAAGGAGAGAATGAGGAAGAAGGAATCAAAGGAAACACTGAGGAAGAAGAAGTTGAAGGAGAAATTCGGTATTCAGATGAAGAGGAAGGAAGTTATCACACATGTGAGGAGGATGAGGACAATCGTAGCAGCAACAAGGATGAAACAGAGCTGCCCGAAAATGTTATCGTAAGCCCTTTACAGGAAGATCGATTGGCCTATATTTTGGCCAATATGAGTAATTACGCACAACCTCATAGCCCCTTGGACCCCAATATAGATATTAATCAACTACCAGATTACTCTGCTATTGATAAAGAGACAACTGGGGAAAAATTAAATGAACCAGCAAACCCCATCGAAGCTAGGGTTGCTTCTCCTGAGGGGTATGAGCAGGAGAAAGAAAATACTGAAGCTGGAACCCCCCAGGAGACTGCAGAGTTTACCGAAAATATGATCCCAGGAGAATTGGGCCAAGGGCATATGAATGTAGAAGAAGAGCCCCAAGGAGAAGAACAAGAATATTTAACTGAAGGCACGACTGATATAGATCCAAACCTTGTTGAGCAAATGGGTTCAGATGAAGAAGCCGCTGTCCCATTAAGAAAGAGGAAGAAATCAACTAAGGTTGAGAAGCTTCGCAGGGAATGAATAAAGCTTCATAGACTAATAGAACAGCTCAGGCAAACCATCAGGGTTCTGAAAATGAAACAGATGCCTAAGCGAGCCCCCAAAAGAAGAAGCATTTCTATTAAAAGAAGTTCAAAAAAGAGAAGGGTGACCGCTAATAAGAACCCCCAAGTAGTAGAAGAAACCATACCTGAGCCTAACTATGAGGATATCGAGCAGCAAACGGCTGTTCCAACACAGGCTGTTCCAGAAGGCCCTGTTTTAAGTGAAAACATTCAATCTAGGAGTCAGCATACTTCTAGTGATTCAACAATGGTTAGACTTCAAGAAGAATTGACACAGGCCCCAATAGAAAGGCAGAGATTGGAGGAAGACACCGTCCCAAGAAAGAAATATTAGGAATTGTAGCAACAAATGAAGGTTATTCATGAAGCAGAAGCTGAGGCTCATGAAAAATGCCGGAAGGCAGAAGAAAAAGCAGATAAGGTAACGAACCAACTAAAACTAGCCTGCAAACGAACGTGCCTTCTCTGCTCCTTGTATACTGATGTCTTAGCCTGCAGGTGCCCCGCCAAAAACTATGCTTTGTTTTTACTAGAAAGATATTTACAATTAAAGATCAAGGCAGTTAGGGTAGGGAAATCCATAGAGCTAAAAACCATAGATGACTTGGTATCATGCTGCAAACTTTATGGGATCAAAGTACAACGCCTGTTATGTGAATTTTACTTACATAATTTAATACTTGAAAATGACTGTGAATCAAACCCTAGCCCTTTTATTGGAGATGTTCAGTTTCAGGCATTCATTTCCTTTGCTGTAAATCAATTAAAATGGTTTAAAGCATATAATGCCTTTCAAAGACAGGAAAATCAATTAGATCTGTGGGTCAGAAGTGAACCTCAGAGCCCACTTCAATTTTGGGCTAGACAAAAAAGTTTGATGACAAAGGAAGGCGTTACCCAAACTCTGGGGCCTATCCACAAGTCAATTATTTTGAATGGAACAGACTATTTTTCATCCATTAGAAACCAAGCTTATGTAGTAGCCAAGGTCCGATGGAGAACCTTGAATCAGAATGTGCAAAATAGGGAACCATTTAATTATAGAAACTTTGGACTAGCCGCAGACCGTTTCATTTCCTATAGCCGCCTTGTTCTAAAAGAAGGGCCATACTGGTTAGGATGTAGGTTCCACAACCCTATTGCATGGTACCCTGCTCTGGACTACAAAGCTATTTATGAACTTCCTGAAGGACAGGCAGAACATGTTTTTGAGGAATTTGCTGCACTACATGGTTTTAGGCCTTCAATGACAAACCTTATCCAGCTTATTCTTTGACTGCTCTCCATGTGAACTATAGTTTTCATGAGGACATGAAAAAGATTAAGCAGGGGGGTATGTTGGGCAGTGAAAGAGGTATGAAATTACTATGCATTTACTCATTCTTTTACCATAGATATACCCCTGTTTGCCTTGGAAAGGTAATTTATCATAAGAATTACGATAGAATTGAAAAGGTTTATGTATAGTACGAAACAATGACTAAAGGTTACCTTTTGACTGACAAACAGGAATTCGAAGAGGTGAACAACTGTACCAAAGGCGGGGCTGAGAATAGTCTAACTGCTGCTCCATCAGCGTTGAACCATATCCAACCAAAGGCAAGGAGATCTGAACGAATAGCCCAGAAAAGGCAGGGGACAGCTCGGCCTCAGTCAGAATTAATAGGATGAAGAATAAATGCAGAGGAGCAAATCCCTCAGGATCTTTTGATCCCGAGGGATCGCTGTTCAAACTTAGCTCATTCCTTGGATGATCCATCGAGATTGGATATATAAAGCCATGTCCTTTAATGTTAGTCGATCATTGTTGGAATTGGGAATTGGTCGAAAGAATTTATATTTTCTCTGTTCTGTTTTATTAACTCTCGGTTTTGAGAGAAACCTTTATGTAAAACTTTATGTTGATTTAATACAAGCTACACGTTTTATCTACATTCTACAATTCTGAATTAGCCTAGCAGTATTTCACTGGTGCTAAGGGCTCGGCTCTGGTGGAATCACTTCGCTGTTGTATTTTACTCTTTGTTTATGTTGTGTGGAGTGCGCTTAATGTTTGTTTTAACTACAAGATTGATTTATTGGTGATCGGTTCAAATACAGAGTCATTGCTGTTTCATTTCTTTACAAGAAGCACGATTCACTGCTTAATTATCCTGTTGCTTTAAGTTGTTGTTCCATTAGTTTCTACTATGTTGTAATTGATTGTTGTGTGGTGAGAAGCTGTCGACAGAATTGAAGCATAGGAATCCAATGGTTTGAACATGTTAGGATCATAATTACTGTTCATTTGATGTTGTTGTTCCGTTTCTGTTCATTACTTATTCATAGTCTTTGATTAAGCACATAGATGAGTTACATGCTGCTGTTCCTTTTCATATTGTGTTTCTTTTAATCTGCTTGTGTTTCAATTGCTTTAAGATTTCCAACTGTAGAGGATAGAGGATTTTGCTTCCAAGTCCCCATGATTGGTAATCTTGCATTGATTTCTAAGGGAAAGAGTTATTGCTACTGCATCCCTGATCAATGTTTTGCAAGATTGAAGTAGTTTAATCTTTCCATTCTTGTTATTGTAATTAGGTTTCTTTCCGAGCATTTGTTATTTGATATTTTATACTACATCTTCATAACATTTCTCTTAGACAATTGCAGCCTCAGACAGAGTACACTCTTGAGATAAAAAGACGCTCCCGGATTGATAATTAATGTAGGCTAATTAGGTGTTCAAAAGATACCTTTTTATGACCCAACAAAAACAACATTACTTGGCAGTCGAGGCTGCCCCATAGGGAAACCAAACCACAAACACCAATTTAAAGTCTTTAAGTTGCATATACTATGACTGACCAAAATGTCTATAAGAACAAAGCTCAGGACCAAACAAAACTTGACAAAAACTACAAACTGGCCTGGACCATGGCCTTCTCCTAGAATACTATCATATGTGGACCAATGCACATAATCAAACAATTGAAAATAGGGACAAAGATTGGCTTGCTCATTGATAGAATGCCTGTCAACACCCATTGACCTGAAAACTTGTATTTTCCTTTGACCATAAACCTTGAACCTCTACTAGCTCGACATAGACCAAAAGACTCTGTCACCAACTGGTTCGGGCGGAGACCACAAATACTATGCGTATTGATGAGAGAAGTCAGAGGAAAATGCATGATCATACTAACATGTTTGGCTTTGAAACAACCACATGAGATACCACCTCCATCTAATATAGGCCAGACAACGTGCAACTCCCAGGCGTTCCCAATTTCGTGATGAACAACAATGCTCAAAAATTCTGACTTCACTGTTGACTTCACAAGTGGTGTCTCAAGACCTGACCCCTCAGAATACCTTTTGCTGAACCATAAGGCCTTGTCCATCGAATCCATAAAGAATTTGAGCCAAAGGCCTCCCAAAATTGCACTCCAAATTTTCAGTATGTAATGAACTGAGAGGGTGAGATACCTAGTTTCATCGACCATAGAAATATGAGAATTGCCTAGGAGAGTGCTAGCATCAAATAAGGAGCGAGCCCAAACAAAGAATTTATGGAAAAATATGGGTCTTAGTGAAATTTCCCCACTGTGATGAATCCAGTCATTGATCCAAGGCCTCACATTTGAAAATGAAATCTGATTGTAGGATTTTCTACGACATTCTGCCACAGGAAATTGACCGACATCCTTGAACCCCATGAGCCATGAATGACCATGCCTAATCTCCATTCGCAAGAGAAAATCAGTATCCCAAATTCGGCATGGAGACTACTTGACAGAGAACGATAGCTAAAATCAGCATGATTACCAACCATTACTATAGACTTAGTTATAGAGAGAAATCCTTTGCCTGACCCCATGCAGGTGATGGCTCTATATTTCCCCCACACACTACAAAATTAACTTGCCATGAATTGAAATGAAACATGTTGATAAAACCATAATAGAAACCCATTATGATACTGAGACTTATGTATTTTTCAACCGAGTTGCTAAGGGTTAGGAGAGTGAGGGTATAAATGTAGTGGTACACCAGGTTTGAGTAGGAGGCATGTCTGCCTAGTTGGTGCTTGGAAGCTTTTAGAGTAGCCATGTCAAAGGATTACCTTGTATGTTCACCCATGGTGGGGGTAATTCCCATAAAAATATATCAAAATTATTTATTTTATTTTATTTTATTTTTTTGCACTAAAAAGGATAAAACATTTTTTATTTCATTGAAATCAAGGTATACATATTACTACTCTTCAAATATATATTTATAGACATGTTTTCTCAATTAGAACAAAAACAATATAACAAAAAAATATACAAGATCCCAACGATTACAAAAGCTTCAAATAAGAAACATGTTGCACGCATTCGCCCTGAGGACATCACCGACTTTTCTTGTGATCAATAAATGTCTAACAAATTGGAGTAATGCTTCCTCTGATCATGTCTCCGCATCGACATTGTGTTCCCTTTGCATATGTGCTACCTTCAGTGTCTCAAAAAATTCCTCATGTTGGTAAATTCTTTGTTGCCAAGGATTTAGGGCCAAATTATGTACTGTGTCAATCCATAAAAATTGTCCTGATGATGGATCCCCGTTGGGATTCGAAACGTCGACACTCGTTCTCTAGCAATGTGGATAATCTGGAAAGCTCCTTAAAAAATGATCACCACATGAGTTTGAAAACCCTAAGAACCAATCAAAAACCACACAAGAATCACCATATATTTAAAGGCACTTCACATGCCTAAATATTGCAAAATCGAGGACTAGTAAAAGGCCAATTAATTATGCATTATTATTAGATCTTGGCCCTAAACATAGTTACCGATCAAATAGGAACTATTACCTCAAAATGGGAACTCTAGCCCAAAAAGACACAAAAAAATGAAAAAACACCCCAAAAACGAAAAGTGTATATTCCAGAACGCTTTTTTTTTGTTTTTTCTGAGGGTCAAATTTCAACATTTTTTAAAATTATGCTAAAAATGAGATTGTTTCTTGAAAAAAGGATTGAAAAACCACCCTAAAAAAAAAACGAGTTGATGCTGGAAGAACAAAAAAAAATTGTGTCACAATTTGACACATTTTAACAATGGAATTAAAGAAAACATATTAGGACATTGGAAAATCATAAAATTCTAAAAATTTTGATACATGATGTTAAAGATAAAAATATCATGTCTGAAGGCCTTATCATTTCCAACAATTTTCATTCATATTGTTAAAGATAAAATATCTTGACTCTAAAAAAACCCTCAAATTGTAATTGTTTTCAACCATAACATTAAAGATAAAATATCATAGTGCATAAAAACTTTAATGACAAGTTTTAAATCTCAAGTTTTTAAATCTTAAGTTTTCAACATACTTGAACCATGAAATTATGGAGAAATTATATGACTTAAACAATTTTTTAAAAATGAACAAGTAAATGAAATATTTATTATTCAAAGAGTAATTTTTATTTTATTTTAAAGGATAAAAATATATCTCTTTTCAAATCTTAGCCTCTGACAACTTTAAATATAATTGCAACCAAAACCTAAAAATCAATCATCAAAACAAAGTGTCCCTTTTCAATGAGGCATAGTTTGTTTTTTTGTTTTTTGTTTTTTGTTTTTTTTTTTAAATTAGTGTCTTATACCAAATGGTAACAATACATAATATTATGCCAATGTCACTGCATAAACTAAAAATTCAACATTAATTTCTATTTTATTTTTTACTTTTAATAAAAATATCAACATTGGTATGTTGAATATAACATAAATTATTTTTGTAATTAATTGTTGCATTGTGGATATTCTAAAGAGATGAATTCTTCATAATTAAAACATATAATCCAACAAATATAGAAATGCCTCATAACTTCATGAAAGATCATATGGAAGTCAAAATATTTATTTCAAGTTAACATGAAAATGTCAATTACATAAAAATGTCTTAGACAGTTATTCAAAATCAATCATAGGTTCTGGCACACCATCAGAATCTACATCTTCAGATGAATGACTGGATGCAGATGAAGATGATCCATATTCTTATCTTTCATCAACTAGTGCTCCATCTGAGTCAACATGCATGCCCATTGTTGTCGTGGATTAGTCGCACGAGCTTAAAGAGTGCGGTCTACGCTTTAAACTATTGGTAATAGGCAGAATGTGGTGGAGCTCAAAAGCATAAAGTTTAGTGGAAAAAGTATGCTAAAGTATGCTTTGGTTAAACTTAAAACTAAAACACAAATATACAGAAGATATAAAGAGAGTTAAAATGATAATAATGCAAACTCTGGTTCGATGGCCTCTTCTTATTAAACTTTTGATATGGAGAAGAAATTTTACCCACTTGCCAAAGGACCCCTAGGCAATGGCTCTAGGTCTTGATGCAAGGATGTTGCCTTCCAAGCTCTGCCTCTGATGCAGTCTCTCTCTCTCTCTCTCTCTGCTGTGGTGGACTAGGATGTTGGGTGGCCAACGATCGAGTCATGTTTAGCTCCAGCTATGGGTCACACACTGCTGGTGTTGCTTCGGCAACTTTTGCCAGCATAACAATGTGATCACCCTTTCTTCATCTCTTGGTGGCTTTATATAGGGGAGTTTCAAATGCTCCTTCCCTCCCTTGGTACATGATGGATAGTGACCCAAGGGAGAGGTATGATTCCATTGTGTGCTCCAAATATTCCTTTGTTTGCTCACATAGTGTCTAGGGAGGCATTGGTGGCTGTCCTTAGGCGGCTTCATAAGAGGAGTAACTGTCCTTTGCTTGGTGTGGTCTCTGAAAGCGACTTTTTTCCATTTCCAGGAATGCGCGCTTATCAAGAAAAAAGGCATGCAAAAGGCACTCTTCTCGAAGGATTAAGTGCGCATTTTAGCATTTAAGACTAGTTCAAATCTAAATTTCTCAAAACCTTAGAGATTTTAAATACTTCTTGATTCCATAATGTGTTATTTCCCTATAAATCCTTAGGCTTGACATTAATTGATGTTGTCTTCTGTTGTACAATTTTTCAGTGTTAACAGTTAACCCCTAACGTGTGAGGTATAGGAAGAACTGTATAGCTGAAATAAATTATAGTTTATTTTTTGTATCGTACAGAGAGAGAGAGAGAGAGCGAGAGAGAGAGAGAGAGAGAGAGAGAGAGAGAGAGAGAGGCCTGCATGAATCTTGGAATTGACAACACCTTGCACCGTTTCCGAGATAACCACGACCTAAGGGACCCCCTGCAAGAAAACAAAATATACAACATATATACAAAATTTCAATGAGGCGGGCATGTCCCATGCTCGTTATGCTAGGGCTAGTTTAACAAAATTGACAGATACATGTGCTGTCTGTGCCACTACTGTGGTAGTGACGCTGGTGGTTGTTGATGATGTCTGTTGACGCCCTCAGGGGCATTTTTTCTTTGACGATAGGTGGAATGTGGTACCCATATGCGTAATATTCGTATGGCATATCATTGCGCAATGTACACATCTGTATTAGTTGGGACCCTCCCGTGTAAGGATTGTTGTTAGAGTCACTTATGGAGGCACGAGTCTTCGACGGATCTGATCAAAGTGCAATGGTTGTAAGGTATGATACCATTGTGACATGAAAGCTTTTGCTGTAGTTGAATTTCAGGAGGATTGATGACGTCTGTGGACAATGATGTCTCCCACAGTGCCACTTGAGGATACCCCTTTGCATGGGGAGGGGTGATCCATGGTATTGCTTCCTTTTTGGAAAAGAGGTGTTGAGGTTGACAAAAAGGAAGCCTTAACCAAACCATGGGTTGTCGACTTGAGGGGTCGGGGACTTAAATGTGATGGGTATAACATAGGCATGTTGGTGAGAAGTGACTAAAAACTGATGATGGGGATTCAGTGGCCTGGGGTCGGAGTATACTTTAGCAGCTTGGCTGCAGTCATAGTTCTTTCTGAAGGGAAAAATCCCTAGAGTCGGTAGGACTTCCAGGGCAGGTGTGAACTGGCTATGCGCGTCAGGATGGTGTGTGCGTGGGGTGAAATAATCTGACCAAGGGGAATGAGGGACTGCTGCCATGGGGGAAAATATGAAATATGAGGGCGAAGTGGCGAATGGAATCATTTGTGGTCTTTGTACACTTACCAAAAGAATAAAATAATGGGGTTTGGTTTGTACAAAACATAGATACAGGTACCCCAAAGCATGAAAGGGTTCGCTCACTGAAGGTGTGTGGACGGTTTTTTGCTGAGGGTGGGGGTCCCATTGGTTGGTCTCATGTGCGGGGTTGATGAAGCGGATGAAGAAATGTCACAGATGGGATTATGATGATGGAGGTATAGTGGGCCAAATGCGATGTGCGGAGGTGCGCTTTCAATCTGCTTGTACAACCTGGTCATTCGGGAAGGAGGTTTTGAGTTTGAATGGTAAACTTGACCTTATGCATGATAGATGGATGGGCATGAGGTGCTTCCCGGACTGAAATGGTATGGCCATGGTGTCACTTGTGCTGTGATATATGGTCTACTTTGGGTGACGAGCGCCATCGAGGGGAGGCTCTACCGAACAAAACAGACGTTTATCATATGCAAGGTGAGGTGATGATAAACGTGGTCGGGTATGAGGATCCTATGGTTTATTTCTGATGGAGAAATGATGTCAGGATATGAAAATTTTTGTGGGACTCTATCATGCTGGGGGTAGGATGATACCTGCTCTGGAACTTTCAGTGGACGGTGTTGTGAACGGTTTGCAGGTTCTTCCTGCAAAAACAACTACCTCAAGTGAAAGCATCTTCTTTTCATCAAATATTATTGAAAGACATGAAATTTAGAAAGGAAGATGGGAGGGCACATACCTGCCGGCGCTGAAAAATTATTTTTCCTAGAAAGAAAATGTGTGGCATCGCTTTCGTTCATCATGGCATATTGATGATGGTGCAACTTACGGTTTGCGGAATGGAACTTCTGATCTCCTACTATGGACCTATGAATTTATGGAAAAGGGCGATAAATATGGGATTATGTCCCTAATCCTATTCATTTGTACTTGCTGAGTTTTAGGAGATCAGAGGTGCTTGTAGAGCCTTTCTTGCCATTGCGGTCAGCCCGTGTACCAGGGATTAGCGACATCATGCCGAGGTAACTTTGATGACGCCTGCATTTCAATTTTTTCAGTTTGATGGTGCTGGGGGCCGTACAAATTGGGTTTGTACAGCCTCAAAGAGAATTTTTGCCCTAGATTGCGCAGACGATCTATGAAAAGAGGCACCTTCCTTGCATGCAGTTCTGAGGGATAGGCGTGCGAGAGCATGCTGTTCTCTCCTTTTTGCGTACAAGGGTGTGCCTATGAAGAAAATAGGTGCGCGGGGGTGCACCTATCTGAGAGATAGGCGCGCAAAGGCCAGGGTGACATAAAACTTGGGTTTTTGTCTATTTTGATGTTTCTCTCTGTACTGATGGGTGCCTGTGTGGTTTGGTAGGTTGGTGTGGAGAGAGCGAGATTGGCCTGAGATTCAGACAGCTCTAGCTACTGATGCTAGGGCGCTTCATCAGCTGGTTGCATGGGGCCTTCTGAAGTTTGTTGAGAATGAGTTCCTTCGGTCTCATGACTGACTGTTACATTACATTATACAACATTAGCGTAGGAGGCACAACATGTTCGTACCGCGGGGGAAGAACTTGATTATCCGTCCAGAGACAGATATATACTTTGTGACCGGGTTACTACCTCAGGGTGAGGCTTTGAGGTATCCACTCCCTACTGGGAGAGTGAACCTAGACATATTCCGAAGGTGACATTGCGGTGGTGCGCCTATTATTGAGGGGTGCATCAACATTGCATCAGTGACAGAAGTGGCCGAGCTGTGTGCTTTAGTGATTATTGTGCGACTAGCGGGGTCGTTTTCTCCACATCAGGGATAGGGCTCGCAGGTGGGATTTTTACGCCATTTGAGGGGCGGGCATTTTTTTTGATTTTGCTTGCTTTTGTTTCGATGGTATGGTGTCGTAATTGAACAAGGTCCAACGTGGATCTAAGTCATTTGCGTACGCTAGCATCCTATGCAGCATTATGTATGAGAGGGTGGTGCTGCTGAAGGTAGTTGTGGTAGTGCCTATTAGGGGGCCGCGGGAGCCACGCATGAGGAGGTGGGTTCCGGTGATGCTGTAATGTTCCCAAATTTTAGCCTCAAGCTAAAAGGAACATTATAGTTAGCATTATCTCTAGGTAGATGAATAAAATGGGTAGGGAGGCCCATTAACCTCTTTAGAAGGAAGAATAACATTCCTCATGTGAAAGGAGGAAGAATACATAGCTGGATTAAGCACCTATAGATGTGAATAGGATTGGATCATATTGATTCAGTCATATTTGACCAAGTTCACATGCACTGTCTAGATACATTGTATCTCCTTGTTGGACTGCGCAGTTTTAATGGAGGACAACTTGCATGAGCTTGGTGGCACATATGGATGGGACCCATTGTGGAGAGGTGCACTTGCTATATATGGAGAGGAGGGTAGTAATTTTTATTCATGTTTGGATTATTATTTGCCTTGGTCTGTTGAGGCTTTGCTTCCTCTTGCTGTTTAGCAGGGTTGCAGTGCTGTTTAGCACAAGGGTGTTCCTGGTCGGGAATCCCTACCTCATCCTTAGGGAAGGAGAGGTTATTTGGGCTACACCTTCTCATTCCAGCATTTTTTCCAATCCATCTCCTTCAGCTACAACGTAGTTTTTGTTTAGAGCTGGGTTGTGTTGCAGGGTGCAGCAAAGGAGGATCTCTTAGAGTCATTTCTGGGCTTGTTCTTCAGTGGAGAGCTTGTCTATTCATTGGAGGATCAGTAAGAAGGACTCCCAGGCATATTTCTACATATTTGGCATCAGTCCAACCATCTTCTATCCCTCACAGTGCAGTCACCATCCTGAACTGCATTATTTTTGGAAGCATTTGCTGGGAGGGTTCATTGAGCTCATCGGGAGGATCTATTTTTGAGTAGAGGGATCAACCTTCTAATCAGAAATACCATTGGAGTAGGACATCAGTATTTCAGATCTGTCATAGCCTCATTATATATCAGATCCAGTCTGCAGTGGCACATTAACCCTTGGATTATTTGTTCGATTGTATGTTTTTTCGGTATTTCTAGCAATCCTTGCCGGGTTGGCTAGAATTCTTGTATTGGAGCCCATATCTTCATTGCCGGGCTTTTATTTTGTTTCTATTAGCCATATTTCATGTATATACATCTATAGCAGAAACTACACTAATATATACTGCGCAGTCACTGCTCTCTGGCATTCTATATAGTTGCAGCATCTCATGTATCTATTATTTTTATCATTGGAGACTTGTTCTTATGGCTTGTGTGGCTTGTCCCTAATGATGTTTTGTACATTTTTGCGGATCCATTAATAGAATGATGGCTGAATATTGATATCTATCATGTGATGATCATATTTTCTGTGTTTACAATATTGTGTTCATGTATTTCTGGATCTCCAACTTTGGAACATCTTAAGGTGTTTGGATTGTTGTAGAAATTCCCTATTTGGGGATATTACAGTGGTATCAGAGCATAATCTTGGCTCAGCCTGTGCATCCAAGACATTATGCCATTAGGAGGAGAAGCTTCTCATGGAAAAGAGAAGTTGTGCAGAAGGAACAAAAGCATGACTCTATTATTTGGAGGAATGAAGGAAGAGAGGGTCTCCCTGCTTCTTTTCCAAGCTATGAAGAATATCAAAGAAGATCTCAAGGAGATGAAAAGGGAGCAGTTTTGAAGTAAGCCCTAGCTATTCACATGATGGGTGTGAGCATTCAGCCACACATGCATATCCATAGCATAGTCTATTTCCCACATTTACTGCAAGAAAGATGGAGGAAGAAGATGCAGCAAGGGAGGAGAACTTGAGTGACTATCTTCCGGAGTATGAACTTCAATCATGGAGATTCAAGGAGCACTTGGACTTCCAAGGGTTTTGAAAACTCAAGGAGGCAAGATACAACAACCACAAAAGAAGCAAGAGAGGTAGAATCTTCCTATCTAACTTTGATGGATCAGTAGAGTGCACAACCAAAGCTTGGGTAGAAGAGCTAGATTCCTATTTCCATCTACAACAAGTTTCAGAGAAGGAGGCCATCAGAGTAGCAGTGTTGCACCTAAAAGGTATGGCCCATGATTGGTGGTTTAATGATTCTACTTCATTTTGTCATGCAAATGTAAAAACTTATGTTGGGTTCACTAAGGAATTGGTGAGAAGATTTGATAGAAAACATTTTGGACCATAATTTGTTAAAAACAAAAAATCAAACACTTTGCATGAGTTGGAGAGACCTATTAAACCAAATCCACTCCATATTTTTAAAGGGGATAAAAACATGCATGATAGTTTTCCAAGGGAAAGATCCCCACTTCTTGAAGAGCCCTCTTCTATTTGTGAAGACATGGAGTCTCCTCCTTCAAGAGATGACCAAGATCAAGGGTCTCTCATTGAGGATGAGGCATTCTCATATATGGAAGAAGAGGAGAAGGATCAACATCAAGGGAGGATGAGCATTCACCCTTATCTATTTCAGGAGGTTTCTGCACATAAGGAGGGGATTACACTGCGTAGTGAAAAGAGGGACAACTCAGTCCACTCATATATACAGTCCACTTCAGATTTTGGTGTCTCACTACATGGAGGCATTCCACCTGGGAGGCCACCAGATCTAGAGTTGATGAGAGACATCTTGTATTTGGGTTCACCACTCTTGGATTTTGGAGAGGTGAAGAGTTTGGAGGGAGAATTTGGCATGGGGGATGTCAAAGTAGCAGGCAACAACATGAGGAGAGCTTCACATGCTAGATCACCATTGCTGTCTCTTGGGAGGATTGATCCATATTTGAGATCTTAACTCTTGGTAGAGTAATCCAAGGATCTAGGTGCATGTATGATTCTTGATGACCCGTATAGAGATGATGAGTATATGGTGGATGATGTGGTCATCTATTCTTATGGCAGAGTCTTCTTGACTGGAGCTTCTAAGCTCAAGGAGAAGCTGCTTCATGCAGCACATGAGGACTTCCTTTCCATGCATTATGATGCATATCTTTCTTTGATAGAGGAGTTCACTTGGGAGGGCATCCAACATGACATATTTTAGCATATGGAGAGGCGCATAGCCTGGATGGTGATAGAGAGGAGGTCACAGCCACTTCCCTACTCTTTGGAGGTGAGGGAAATTTCCGGTTGAGCCATTTCAGCTCAAGGTCTTAAGTACATGATGGAGGATGTACCATTTAACTTTATGTTTCGTAATTCTTTTGTTTATATGAGCAGCGTGTTGTACCAAGAAGGATTTTACCTTCCTGCATATTATATGATGATGTACTTAGAGCAACTTGTGGCATTGAGATTTGCTATTTATTTGTTGGTTTGTGGGGGAAGCCACATGATTCTTGGTGTGCACCATTGGCACCAAATTGTATATTCATGATTCCATCTTATGAGATGATTGTGGCAAAAAACAAGTGGCTGGGAAAGCACTTGTTGTACTTTTTTTTGAGGTAGGCATGGGATGCACTGCGCTTGTTCCATGTGAGGAACTATGATCCACTTTCCGATTATCACATGGCAACTTGTTTTTATTGGTTTTTGCTTCCATGTATTGCTAATAATTTTATGTTCATGGGAAGATTCGTTTGGAGAGTGGGATATGAGTTGGAGATGCCCATTGGGAGTAAGATTCTCCCTATTTTACATGTTTTATGTTTCAGGAGAAACAATGGGCACACCATGATTTCCACATCACACCTCTTTCCTTCATATAGGAGGAGCCATTGGGAGAACTTGAGTTCTTGGAGGAGGCACTTCATGGTTGACTTATCTTGTGGGGTAGCTTGGGCCATTTTTGAAGGCCATGAAATTTTAGCCCAATATCGGCAACCCCCCCATACTTACCATAAATGGAGAGAGAAACTACTTGGATGGGAAAATATAAACTCTCCATTTAGCCCCAACACATTGCATAAACCTGGGGTTGCAGATTTTTTTGATGAGCTACCTAGAATGGCTCATTTCATTTGGATGATAGCATGTGTGAGAGGGTCACTCATTGGGAATGATATTTCTCATGTGTATCATCAATCCTACCTTGAGAAGGCCATGGGACAACACGAAGGTTTCCACTTACACCTTCCACCTTTTCATGATGTAAGCCATTTGGTTATGCATCTTTGGGAGGAGACATTGGAGGGCAGATTTGTTGCAAATTATCTCGAGCAGTGGTTGGGAATATTGATGAGGAGGCCACAAGAGGAGAAGGGGAGGAATTTTTCTCTCCCTATACAGTTGCTTGAAGAGAAGCAACATTTTGGAGGGGAGGAATGTAATGTTCCCAAATTTTAGCCTCAAGCTAAAAGGAACATTATAGTTAGCATTATCTCTAGGTAGACGAATAAAATGGGTAGGGAGGCCCATTAACCTCTTTAGAAGGAAGAATAACATTCCTCATGTGAAAGGAGGAAGAATAAGAAGCTGGATTAAGCACCTATAGGTGTGAATAGGATTGGATCATATTGATTCAGTCATATTTGACCAAGTCCACATGCACTGTCTAGATACATTGTATCTCCTTGATGGACTGTGCAGTTTTAATAGAGGACAACTTGCATGAGCTTGGTGGTACATATGGATGGGACGCATTGTGGAGAGGTGCACTTGATATATATGGAGAGGAGGGCAGCCATTTTTATTCATGTTTGGATTATTATTTTCTTTGGTCTGTTGAGACTTTGCTTCCTCTTGCTGTTTAGTAGGGTTGCAGTGCTGTTTAGCACAAGGGTGTTCCTGGTCGGGAATCCCTACCTCATCCTCAGGGAAGGAGAGGTTATTTGGGATACATCTTCTCATTTCGTAATTTTGGCCAAGCTACCTCCTTCAGCTACAACGTAGTTTCTGTTTAGAGCTGGGTTGTGTTGTAGGGTGCAGCAAAGGAGGATCTCTTAGAGTCATTTCTGGGCTTGTTCTTCAGTGGAGAGCTTGTCTATTCATTGGAGTATTAGTAAGAAGGACTCCCGGGCATATTTCTACATCTTTGGCATCAGGCCAACCATCTTCTATCCCTCACAGCGTAGTCACCATTCTGAATTGCGTTATTTTTGGAAGCATTTGCTGGGAGGGTTCATTGAGCTCATTGGGAGGATCTATTTATGAGTAGAGGGATCAACGTTCTAATAAAAAATACCATTGGAGGAGGAAATCAGTATTTCAGATCTATCATAGCCTCATTTTTATCAAATTTAGTTTGCAGTGGCACATTAACCCCAGGTTTATTTGTCACATTGTATGTTTTTTCAGTATTTCTAGCAATCCTTGCTGGGTTGGCTAGAAATCTTGTATTGGAGCCCATATCTTCATTGCTGGGAATTTCTTTTGTTTCTATCATCCATATTTCATGTATATACATCTATAGAAGAACCTACACTAAGATAGACTGCGCAGTCACTGCTCTCCGGCATTCTATATAGTTGCAGCATCTCATGTATCTATTGTTTTGATCATTGGAGACTTGTTCTTATGGCTTGAGTGGCTTGTCCCTCATGATGTTTTGTACATTGTTGCGGATCCATTAATAGAATGATTGCTGAATATTGATCTCTATCATGTCATGATCATATTTGCTGTGTTTACAATATTTTGTTCATGTATTTCTGGATCTCCAACTTTGGAACATCTTAAGATGTTCGGATTGTTGTAGAAATTCCCTATTTTGGGATATTACAGATGCCGCAAGGCGGTGGTGACATGGTGGGTCGTTATTGAAATGACATGATAGAGGCTTGGTTTGAGGCCAACCCACAGATGTTTTTCTGCACTTGTTTGAGTATTTATGTACTTATGTGTTTTGTCATTGACACTGACATTATTTTGGTTACTCCTACAGATGTTGGTGAGGTAGGTCGCCCAGTGGCCCGATTGGTGGGTCATGATCCTCCGCTACGACCTCATGGTGGTCACGGGGGAGGTGGCGTAGGTGGACCGGGTGGTGGCACCGGTGGACCTGCGGGGATGGTGCTGGCCCTTCTCGTGAGCGCAACAGCTCAGTTACAACAGAGGTGGTGGCTGAGCGAGCTCATGTAGATGTGGCTGAGGCGTGCAATGCACTACTGGTGGTTTAGGTGGCTGCTCTAGAGGACTTCCAGGGTCGAGTGGACTACTTGACCCAGGGGATGCCTGCTCGAGGTTTCCTGGATGATTTTGAGGAGGTTTGGTTAGAGACGGTGATGGCCCACGAGAGGGATTACCGGCCCACTCTACGTCGGGTAGCGATCACAATGGCGACAACGGCTCCGGTGGTGGCACCAAGAGCAGTGGTGGGCCTAGGTGCTCCTCTTGAGGGGGCACACCCCTAGAGTATTTTTGTACACACGGAAAGCACTCGTTATGAGGATGCTTCCCCTATTTTTGACGACTTTTGTATCTTTGGGCTGGCCAGTGGGCTAGCGATACTATTTTTTGCACTCAGATACACATATTTTCTGATATATATATGAGAGATCTTTTTGCGGCTCTACATGGTGTGCTATATATTTTGTGTTATGCTGATGGATATTTATGTTTTTGGTTTTTTATGTATGATGGTTTATTCATGATGCATTCCAGTCTAGGATATTGTTAGCTATGCGATCAGCTTCTTGGTTTTGATTCCTTAATACATGTTAAAATGTAATGTAATCAAATTGTCTGCTTAATCTTTTGGCACACAAATATTTTCTAAACAGGTGTGTGAATCTGGTCTTAAATGTTTGGTTCAACTGTGATACTACTAACTGGGAATCGAGGTAGACATGGATGTGGCGGATACCCTGATGGAGAGCCTCACACATAATTCCGATGACGACGTCATATTCTGCCTTATTATTTGTTGCTGGTCCGATGCACATTCCATTTGAACACAGTGGTGATCGGTCGGGGTGGTAGATGACCTAGGCGGCTACAACTAAGTTTTGAGACCATCGCGATGCTCCATCAGCAAATCCCAAATAGGGTTCGAGTTGGTGATCCATGGTGGCACTTCGAGCGCGCTTTTTTACATAAGTCTTTGGGTCAAAAATATTTTGGTGATTAGGTTTTTGTGTACTCTAACTCTAGGGGAGAAGGGTTGTTGGGGCCCTTATGGGTAGAACTTCTTGAGATAAAGGCCAGTGATGGGGTTAGTGAGGTAGGTCTCGTCCGGTTCCGTCAAGATGTATGCCCCCTTTCGGAAGCAATGTTTGATTATATAGGGTCCTTTCCACAAGGTTTCGAACTTTCCTAGCCCTAAGGCCTCTTTTGCGACATCGTAGCAAAGGAGTAACTATCCCTTGGTAAATGAGTGAGGGGTGATGTGGCGGTCGAATGATGCTTTCACCCTTTTCTTATGGGCCTCATTGTGTTGTAGTGATTGTCACCGACTTTCGTCAACTAGCTCTAGTTGTACTAGGCATTGTTCTAGAGGCTGGGTGTCATCAAGGAGTTCGATGGCGACATGCAGGTTTGGGATCTTGCTCTCTATGGGAATCACAACTTCAATTCCATATACTAAGTGGAAGGGAGTAAAACTAGTAGACGTCTTAACAGCCATGCGGTATGCCCATAGGGCGGAGAAGAGCATGTGGTGCCAGTTGGTTTTTTGGTTATTCACCATGCGTTGTAACATAGTTTTGAGTACTTTGTTAATGGCTTCTACCTGTCCATTGGACTAGGGATAGTATGGTGAAGCAAATTCGTGGGTGAATCTGAGATGATGAGATAGCTCCTCGAAGACTTCATTTTCAAAGTGTTTCCTATGGTCTGAGACTAACTCTTTAGGGACGTCAAATCGGGTGATCATGTGGTTGAACAGAAATAGAGCGGCGGTTTCTGCTGTGTTGTCGTATGTGGGCATGGCCTTGGCCCACTTGGTGAAATAATCGATAGCCACGATGATGTATTTATGGTTTCCTGACGAGGTCGGGTTAAAAGTCATGAATTCGATTCCCCATTTACAGAAGGGGCCACCTACAACGATAGGCTGCAGAGGAACAGGTGGTGCTCTTGCTTTGTGGGCGAAGCATTGGCACCACTCGCATATTTTGACTGCTTTGATATAGTCGCGAAACAGGGAAGGCGAAAAATATTCTGCTTGTAGGACTTTTTGGGTTGTATCCATTCCAGATAGGTGGCTGCCACAAGCACCTATGTGGCAGTCATTCAGGGCTTGCTCTGCTTTCTTGTGAGTGAGACATCGCCGCAAGAATGTATCAATGCCTCTTCTATATAAGACATCTCCCATGAGGAGGTATCGAGGGGATTGCTGGCATATGCGCTAACGGTCGTCTCGTGTGAGGTGAGGTCTAAACTTTTGGGTTTGCAGGAATAGGAGAATATCCCCATACCAAGGGTCGTCGGTTGCTACAAAGAAAAGATGTTCATCTGGTAGCAAATCGTTTACTGGTGATCCTTTGGAATCTCCTGGGAGGTCGGTAATGAACTCTGCTAGGGCAAGTGCCTTTTGGCTTTTGGGAGAGCGAAATTTCAAGTCGTATTCTTGGAGAATGACTATCCAGTGGGCATACTTGTGGTTCATTAGTTGGCGCATGAGCAGGTACATAATGGGATTAGTATCTGCTATGACTGTCATAGTTTTCAAGATGATGTAGTGGCGATGTTTCTGGACTGCGTGGATTAGTGCTAGGGCAGTTGTTTCTTCAGGCTCATATCTCAATGGTGGGCCTGATAAGGTTTTGCTGACGTAATAGATTATGTGCTCCCTCCCATCTGGGCCCTCTTGAACCAATACTCTGGCCAACGTGGAGTCGGAGGCTGATAGGTACAGGATATAATCCTTGTTATAGTCCAGGGGACTAATAAGTGGTGCTGAAGATAATGTTTCTTTTAGCGCATCAAATGCTTGTTGGGCGTGATCATCCCATTTAAACGGGATGTCTTGGCGAAGGAGGCGCAAGAACCCTTGAGCACAGGTTACATAATCTGGGACAAAGCGTCTCAGAAATTAGCCTTCCCCTGTAGGCATTGGAGTTGCCTGAGGGTTTGAGGTGGGGGAATTCTTTAATGGCTTGGACCTTTAAAGGGTATACTCGAATCCCTTGCTGGGACACAATAAAACCTAACAATCTTCCTGCATTGACACAGAAAACGCACTTGAGAGGGTTTAAGCATAGGTTGTATTGACGGCATCATCGGAATACCAATCGCAGATCCTTAAGATGGTCGGAGTGCTTCTTGGAGCATACCGTAAGGTTGTCCAAGTAGGCGAGGATTAGGTGTGCCAAGTCATGAAATATGTATATCATGGCCCTTTGGAAGGTGGCTCCGACATTTTTTAGGCCAAATCGCATTGCCTTGTATGAAAATGTGCCCTAGGGAGTGGTGAATGTAGTTTTGTACCAATTTGTATGGTGGATCTGTATTTGATTATAGCCGAAGAACCCATCCATAAAAGATAGAGCCTCGTGGCTAGCACAAGCATCGATAACTTGGTCGATGAATGGGGTGGGATAATTGTCTTTAGGACAAGCTTTTTTCAAATCTCGAAAATCGGTGCAAACAAATATTGTGCCCTATTTTTTCATCACGGGAACAGGGTTAGAAACCCAAGACGTATAGGCAATGGGGTAGATAAACCCGGCTTTGTGAAGCTTGTCGATTTCTTGTTTTATTGCTTCTGCCTTTGATGGGTGCAGTTGATGTTGTTTTTGGTAGAATGGGGTTATGTCTGGCCAAGTGTCAATATGGTGCTCTACGATCGTAGGACTAAGCCCAGGCATTTATGAGTAGTCCCATGTGAAGATATCTCTATACTCTTATAATAGTTTTGTATAAGAGGTTACCTCTTCTAGAGAACATGCTGCCCCCTGCGAGATTTCTTTGACCTTTGTCAAATTTTGAGATATGTTCACCTTGATGGTAGGTGAAATATTCAACATATTGCCCTCCTCAAACACATCCAGCGTTGGGATGGAATTTTGAACCAGTCAACCTTTCTTGACGGCATGAAGTCTTTCGATTCGATCACATAGATCTCTGGTTCAGTTATCTTGTTAGGACTGATCATTTTCTTGGGGAGAAATAGCGAGCGGTGATGCATTGCATCCCATGGGTAATCCGGCTCCATCATGGTTTCTGGGATATCCTCATCCAAATGAAATAAGGTCCCGAAGGGGGATTGTTCCTTCGTAGGTTTATACTGAATGGAGGTGATCTAGGTGGAGCTAGTTGAAAAGCAAGACAAAGATTCCATTGTGGATGTGGTGGAACTAGACGCGGTCGACATAGTGCAGACAGATTGGGTCTGTACTGTTATAGGGACAACTACTCTTGTAGCTGCAGCTATCTCGACACCTATGGTAGATGAGTGGACAACTAGAGTCATGGTTCCGATGCATGATGTCATGAATCGTATGTGGTGTGTCGCGTCATCGGCGTTTGGTGGGGGACGAATTTTCCTAATTGTTCATCTTCCAGATGGCCATGACGGGGTGGATGTATTTGTCATATCCTCTTGGGTTATCGAACTATTCATGGATTTTGAGTCCGTACCATCTTCTCGGGAGAGACAGATGACGGTTGATCGCATACAGGCTAAAGCTGTGTGAAATCTTGGGATGTTGTGACAACGGCGTACAGAGTGGTTGTCACCACATATCTAACATGAATATGGACGTCCATTTCGCCGCAATATACTATGTGGACTGGGTACCACCGTTGGAACATTTCCAAGGCTGGGCAGCCAATGATGAAGTGATCAAGTTCATCACAAAGTACACATCTTTCGACCAGGGGGGGGAGGGGGGGGTGGTCTAGCGGGGAGCCTTTTAGGTGATTGTCTCTCTTCCTGTAGGTACAAGATGATACGAGGCTCGTCGTTGATAGACTGGATGGAGGGATTCTCTTGATAGGATCGCTCGATCGTGTTTAAGGCATCCCTATATCATGGTATTTTTGGACAATGGTGGGTATAGTGCCCATAGGTGTCACAGAGAGTGCATGCGTGATTGGTACGCAGTGATTTGCCTTTACTTTTTTGTGGCTGGTTCCCTTTTGCGGGAACGCGGGGTCGAGATGTCTGCTTCAGAGCCGAGGAATGGCTTTAACTTGTCCAACTCCAAACATATGTGGGTAGGGTGTCCTATGACATCAAATATAGCACAGGCTGATGAATCCCTTTGCATGGTGGGGGTCACTATTTTCTTTCCCTTCTTTGCAGTTTTCTTGGCTGTGATAACTAGTTTCGCAATGGGAACTTCCCTTACGAGGGTGGTTTTGATCGTTTCTTGGGAAACCTCGAGACTGAGGGGATTTAATCCTATGGCAGTAACGTTGGTGGCTCTTGTTCTAGAAGGGGGAACGAGATACCAAACTGGGAACACCAACGATATGTTGGGTAAAACCAGTATTGCCAAAACCTGCTGGGAGACAAAGCCAACTGGGGGGTAGAGGAAAGGGGTTTGGGAGGCGGTGTAGGCTAGAGAGGCTACCGTGGTTGATGCCTCAGTGTCATTACTGATTGAGTCCGTGTCTTGAGTCACCTCAGTGCTTGATGTGGACATCATGCACACCGGGGCCCCTTTGGCATCGGGCGATACCTCAGGGATAACGGGAGGATCTCCTAGGAATGACCCTAGCACAGATGATGGTTTGAATTGGCCAGGGCCATATTCTTGGTACCGTGAAAGACCATTTGCGACTGTATCTACATAGGGTAGAATTACATCCGTGTTGGTTAGGGGATTCTTTTCACTACTCATTAGCTGTTCTACCGTAATGATTCGATCCTCGTGGTGGAACATCATGATGTGGAAGACAGAGGATGCTATGGTAGACATGGCGTACATGTAACTCCATCCAAGGAGTATGTTGTAATCCAAGTGAGCGTCCAAGACTTCGATGTATATGTGGGCCATCTTATCGGCTAAGCAGACCGGTACATTTTGGTAGAGGGCTATGTGAGTTGAGGGAAAACAGTTGTACACTTTGACCGTGATGACAGAAGGTTTGAGTTCAGGGGACCCTAACTTATGCCAAATTTTTTTTGACATGATGCATGTCGATGCACCCTCATTAATGACACATCGGTGAATAGTGATATTCTGTACTGATATTGGTATCTGGAAGGCGACCATGGAGGGAAGCCTAGGTGTGGCTTTGCCTAAGTAAAAAAACATCATGCGTGTATCGACAGGGTCAATAGTTCCTAACGCAAAAAGTAGGGCTTTCCGTTGCTTGGGGCACGACTGAAATAATTTTAACGTGGACATAGCAGCGGGTGATTGAGATAAATCATCCACAATGCTATAATTATGGGCCGCTTTGGAGTAGTTACCTGCTTGCCTATTAGGCCCTTTTGGCATCTTCGACAATAGTTTCGTAGGAATCTTTGGAATGGTCAAAGGTGCAGTCGGTGCGCTAGTACTAGCCCCTGAAGTATTGGTGTTTGGTGGGGTGTCGTAGCTGCGATTCCGAGTCTGGAAAAAAATTTCTTCCCCAGTCATGTAAATTTCATGGGTTCTTTTCTCAGAATCGTCTGGGTTTTGCTGCTGAGTGCTGACCGTCTCTTGATGGGGGAAAAGTTCTTACATCACCGCAGTTTGCTGGGAATACCCTCCTTGTACTTGGTTAGTCTGTAGCTTTTTAAGCTCAGGGAGTTCGGGACAGTGGTGAGCATAGTGCCCGTACTCACCCATGAGGGGAATTTTGAGGTCTAAAATGGGCCTCCTAAGGAAAATGTACAATCAAAATTCACTTTATGAGAACCAATCACATTTTATGGGATGACATCATCCCTAATGGTTGAGGTGGCATTTCTTGAGTTAAAGGTAGTTACTTGTCACATTCTCAACGGTGGATAAAAACTCATGGTTAACCATGGTAGTGCTCTAAGTACTTTTAAAGTCAAAGTAAAGTACTCATAATAAATGTAATTTCACATTTTTTGAATAAAATTCATACATAAAATAATATATTACATTTATTATATTATTTTCATGGTTAACCATGGTAGTGCTCTAAGTACTTTTAAATTCAAAGTAAAATACTCATAATAAATGTCATTTCACATTTTTTGAATAAAATTCATATATAAAATAATATATTACATTTATTATATTATTTTTATATAGTACATTAATTACATGTTATTATACAATTTAAATAATACAAATTTTAATTAATAACATATTATATAATTAATAATTTATGAATTTATATTTATATTTATATTTTATGTTATTTAAGTACAAAGGACAAATGCATTAGTTGTTTAATGATAATGAGTTTTCTTGAAATACTGATTCTTATTTATAATCACATCAATACATTTTTTTATTAATTTTATTTTGGTACAACTTTTGAATTGAATTTAACCATGGTTACATTGATTGTGGTGCAAAAAGTGAATTGCAAATTCATAAATATTATTTTATTGATTTAGCTATTATTTTATTATTTCTTTAGGAGGCCCCTTTTAGACCTCAAAATTCCCCTAACTCATATATTGAACAAGAATGGTTTGTTCGTAGAGGTGGCCTTTTGCCTTGCCTTTGGGCACGGCTTGGCTCCTAGTTCTGATTCTAGTTGGAGTTACCTCCAGCCTGGGATCGTGGTGGGTGCTATTGGTTGCTGCCCCCTTATCCACGGTTCCCTTTGGGCTTGTTTTTTGTCTTTTTCTTAACCACGTTAGGAGGGTAGTTCTCCTGATCATACTAGTGTGGTTGATTTTGGGACGGCTGCACAAA